>CM077578.1:2715883-3315883 GCA_039657325.1 Stephania cephalantha | reverse complement strand
ATCAAAATATCAAAAGAAGACCTACAATCGATGCAGTGACGCGCCGCGGGCTCGGGGATAATCGCCGATCTTCTCTTTGCCCTATCATTGGTAGACGACTCTGCACCCACCGTCATAAAAAGGACGGTGAATACAAGAATAAAACAGTAATCCCCGATGACAAGTTTAATTTGCATTTCCAAATATTCAAATGGTATTTAAAAGCATATAAATGGGAAAACTGGAAAATAAACCATATGTGAGTAAATACCAGAGTTAAACAAGTGATACGACACTAGGCTAAGTAGTGGTGATTTAGGTCCCATCGGCGATGAAACGTGTCACTCCGACTCAATAATCATATAGCACGAGGGACTCTAACCCAAGTGTTACCAGGGACTCTAACCCCGGTGTTACCAGGGACTCTAACCCCGGTGTGTGGACCACCTCATGGACTCTAACCCCGAGTGTCATATAGTGTCAAGTAACATGTGCCGACATCCCCAGGGACTCTAACCCCGTGAGTCGCGCACACCTCGATCGAGTACGGGACCTAAATGCGAAAACTACTTTTTAATTCAAGAAATACCAAGTATGGATTGTCAAGGCATATGCACATCTACATACCTAAACAAATAAAGAATACAAGTCCTCTTAAACATTTTTAAGATATTCACTAGCCTAATAGCATGCTATTTATCATTCAATTCACATTTAAAACAACAAGAATAGACATAGCATGGGATAGAATCAATGAATCAAATCAAATGAATGGATATCATGCAAACTAGACTCATCAAGTGAGCATAGACACAAAGAACACATGATATAAGAGTACAAGGCAAAATAGTCAAAATGACTATGCAAGGACAACAATTAATAAGAATGAAATGCCAAGTAAAGTTGCCATTGGGTATACTCACTACAACAAAGTAAAGTCTTAGCTTTACTGGCCTCCTGTAACTCCAAATCTTGTATTCGCTCTCCCGTACCCTTTTTCCTAGGTTCCTGAGTTTGGTGTCTCATTAGTTCAAATATAGTAGGTTTAAGCTCAATTTAAACATCATCGACATTCCCACATATGTTCTTTTTATAGAACTTTATCAATTTCTATTTATTTTATCGACATATAATTTTCCCCAATTTTTCTCAATTTTTCCTAATTTTTCCAACTTTTCTTTCATTTTTCTTCCCTTTTCCTTTTTTTTTATTTCTGTTTGGGTCGGACCCGACCCGGCCGGCCCGTTCGGGCCCGCCCGGTAAAAAAGGGGTGCACACGCGAGCACGAGCACGTGCGTGTGCACTTCTTCCTCCCGATTGACTGGTTCGATCGGGAGCAAGAACAATTTTTTTTCTTTGGCGATGGGTTGGGGTTGCTCTCCACCCCAACCTCAGTGGAATCGATGGCAGGGGAGACACCCCTGCCATCTCCACCTCGGCCCAGTTCGGCCATGAGGTTCGGCCTCCATGGTCGAACCCCACTCTCGGCCACCCCACCGCCAACCACCGAACCTACAACAACAACGAGGACTCACCGTGATTGTGATCTCTTCTCTCCTTCCGTGACGCTTCCCTTCTCCTCCTCCTCCTCTCCTTTTCTTCTTCTTCCTCTCTCTCGCTTTCCTTGTTCGTATGTGTGTTTGCATGTGTGTGAGTTTGGCCGACACGTGGTGTGAGTTTGGCCCAAGTGTTAATTTAGTTTTGACAATTGTGATGTTGTTAGGTGTGTTGACACTAATGGTGACACAAACAAGACACTCGCTTTGTGTTTTGGGCGTTTCCACGCCCGGTTTTTAGCGTCCGAACCGTGATATCCGCGTACCGTCGCGTCGTTAGTCACCCAATATCTATTCCATATGAGTTACTTGACAAATTTTTATTCAATTTGCGTGTTTTCGTTTCCTCGATCTAATTTTCGATCCCGTCAACTACCCGGTACCCGCGTCGACACGCATATCGAGGCGTGTTCCCGCTCTCGTCTCGACACCTACAACTGTACAAATCGACTTAGTAAGTCTACACAATACATAACACTAGACACACATCAATACAAAAATATGATATACCTCCTACCACGTGTCTCGGTCGGTGCACGTATCACAGTGTAGGTCTCACGTCAATGGTCGGCGATCCTGATTAAGGAATTAAAACGGGGTTAGAGATTTGGGCCGTGACGGTAGACGAAAGATATACATGCCCAAGTTCTCTCAAAAACCAAACTCTCAGTGTTTTAAAACAAGTATATCTAATAGTACAAAAGAATCACCTAGCTATGGAGCCTTCCCTCATTTGAATCGTGGATATGCACTTAGTTAAACACGAGAATGACGAGCTCAGCTAAGTAAAAGCCAGTAGGATCTAAACAGTAATTCAAGATAAAATGAAGCAGTCTAACAGTCATGCGGATAGAAATAAAAATGTACGGAATGCATGATAATAAGACTGTAAAAAACAATGAAAGTACAACGAGAAATGAGTGTCAAATGAAACAATAGAGAGGTGCCCAAGTAGTCAAAGACCACCGAATGCGGGTGCCACAGGGTCGGGGTCAAGTGACTCGAGGTCATAGCCCCAGTTGCAAGCCGTCAACAACTCCAATCAGAGACACAAGTATGACTCATTTGGCTCTCGGACACTCATAAGTGGGTGAGAATTCCAAGAAAATGACACAATGCAACGTCAATAAAATATAAGCTAAAATGAGCTACTGTGCATTTCTTAACTGGTTTTACTTACCTCGAGAAATCGTAAATCGTCCTCAAAACGTCCCGTTCTCGCCTCGATTTGCGCACCCGACACCCGACTATAGCCTTATAAGTCACTGGTTTCCATTTATACCATTTAGGGCTAATTTACTAAGTCATTCAAATCACAACCAAATTAGGTGAAGTAAACCTCACCACGGCCTTCAAAAATTCATTTGAATCCATCGCGTCGTCGAGCTTCGTCGAAGTCACGCCTCTCGTCGAGGATCGATCGGTCCGACAACGCGCCACCGTGCCGTTGCTCCACGCCGTTCACCGAGCCGCCGTCCTGCCGCCGCGCCGCTGGATCCGCGCCATGCGCGCTGCCTCGATCCCGCCATCCACAAACGGCAACGCGCCACCACGCTGCCGCATGCTGGAGCTCCACCGCGGCGTCCCCGCTCGTCGTCGTCCCTTCACGGTTGCGCCACCTCGTCCGCCGCCTCCGCGTTGCTGCGCGGCCGTCCACACACTTACCGCACCCGCCCTTGGTTTTACACTTGGCCGTCCGCCGCCGTCGCTGGAGCGCTCTGCCGTCCGTGGCTTCGCCTCAACCGCCGCCGCCCGCGGCCCGGAGCTCCGTCGCGTTACTCCCCTCTTTGTCGTCTCTCTCTCTTTCTCTCTCTTTCTCTTCCCTTTCTTTCTCTTATCAGATCTCTCTTTGTTTCTTCCTCAAGAAGAAAACAAAGGTGTCCTCGAGATTCGTGCGGAGCGAAACTCGAGGCACATCCAAAAACATATTGATTCAATGCTTTTCTTAAACATTGGGCAGCACGCATATCGAGGTACCACAAATATTCACACCACTACCACCTTATTTTACAATCTCGACACTCGCGCCACATGCATCATGAGGCGCATCCAATGCATACTTTTTAATGTGACCACATTAAAACCACTCTAGCCACTAAAGCCACATTAAGCCGCTACCTCGGTCCCACGTCGGCACACGACTCGAGGCGCGTCCCCGTTTGTGTTTCGGCTCACCAAATTCCTCGCGTATACCAACTCGTAAAACAACTCAACAATTAGCATTATAATCTCGAATTGGATATTCGGACATACGTATTTCGACGAGTGGATCCCACATACGACCCTGACCTGGCACGTGGCACAAGTCAAATTTTCGGGCCGTTACAGCCTTCTTTGCAGATTGCGATGGCCGATCAGCCCGAGATCAGCGATACCGGTCCGAGTGATGTTCAAGAGAGGTTAGATGAGAGTCCCACCTAGTCACCTCACATGGCCAACAACTTCAGGAGATTCTCCGACTATTGAGGGCACATGCTACATCATCGTCTTCTATGTCTTCAACTGCAGCACCAGCCACTCAGGGCGGGAGTGCGCCGACAATACAGGCCACTATTACGACTCCTGCAGCGTCAACTAGACCTGTGAATGGTGAGCGGGTACAAGGTTTTGAGTGAGAGAGTACCACCTACTCCTGATACACCGACAAACGATACGCCGAGCACGCCCACTGATGCGAGTACTCGGGTGACAGCTGAGGTAAGGCAGTCTGGTGAGTTTCATAGACGTCACCCAGAAAAGTTTCATATTGGTACGGATCTCGGAGCAGCAGAGAAGTTCATGAGGAGTCACGAGAATATTCATGATGTATTGGCTACACCGGATTATATGAGGCCAAACATCTCATCGAACCGTTGTTCGGAGAGGCTGATATTTGGTGGCATAGCATGGTGGCTACGAAGGGGAAACCCAAGGATTGGGCTGAGTTCAATGAAAGATTCAATCAGAAGTATTTTCCTCACTCGGTCAGGAACATGAAGAGGACCGAGTTTTAGAACATCCGACAGGCTGCTGACGAGACAGTGAAACATAATATGGGTCGATACTTGCAGTTGATGGACTATGTCGGGGGCATAGTTGATACATACGCAAACCAGGACTACTACTTCACGAATGGCCTGTTGAGTGAGATCGAGTCTATGGTGGTGACCACAACTCTAGGAAATTTACAGGAGGCCTATGAGAGGAGTATGGCCAGTGAGACCTTTTTGAGCACGCGCATTTGCCATAGTAGTTGCGGCTCCACTATCATCACACGATCGGATGTCGGACTGGAAGGGATGAGAGGAGGAAGAGACCGAGACAGTGGACGACGAGAGATCGAGCTTAGAGTGTGGGATATGTTGCATCTCCACCTATTACAGCGCGTACTGCGCCAATACCATATGCTATAGTACGAAGTTATATCAGCACAGCACAGCTGCCGACACCATCAGGTTCTCGGCGACAGAAGTATCAAAGGGCGATGGCGAGTGCGAAGGCGAGGCATGGACGTGGACGAGAGGTATGGAATGGGCCGAGGGTGAAGGCAATGACGTCACGAGGATTGACTCGGGGTCCACGTAATTCTAGGCCGGGCATGACCCAGTTTGGGTTGTGGAACTGGGGTCGTCACAAACTCATCGTAGAATAACTCTCAAAACTCCGCCCATGTCGCCGGTTTCGGTGAGTATCCTGATAAGTCATCCACAAGAGCGTTGCATGGCCTCTCAGACATGCTCCAGATAAATGTGCATGTATGTTGTCGTCATTCGGATCAGCTTATGGAAATGCAGATGCGAGACTATCAACTTCCCTGCTGCCTCAGGGTCTCCACCTACGTAGAAGTATCCCGGCTGAAACTTCACAAACTTTTTGACAAGCTTCGCCTCCGGGGTCAAGACGAATACAGAGGTAGCGACAACGGTAGTAGTGACCGGCTGCTCAGTAGTCGTAGGTAGGGGCATAGGAGTCGAAGTCTATAACGGTATCACAATTGCTGGCGAAACTCCCTCAGCTCGTGTCTCTGAAACTGTTGTATCAATATGCACATGTGTTGTAGCCGGGCGACAATGTTTGTCTGTACAACAACAAGTGACAATAACTATAGGAGCTATTCTTCTTTACAAAAGCCAGCCAATGTTCTTAGCATGACTGAGCCACTAAGTAACTAAAAGATCTCCGTCATCCGAGCATCATGAAGCGCAAGTCGGTCATCTATGCTTTGAGTAGAAGCGGTCGTAGTAGTGGGGTCCCTAGAAAGATCGATAGTCTGTCCTATCTCAGGTTGTGTAGAGGGTTGTCCGTCCATCGTGATTTGCATTGAGAAACGTGAATCGGATCAGCCTCGGTATATATACACGTATAATATATCATTTACAATAAAACATAACACGTGTATAAACCCTAGCTCTACCCGCCTCACCATCACTTCCCAACAAGAGCTTTAAGGCAAGTACATCTGGTTTCCACATCTAAAGTTTTTTTATTAAGTTTTATGCTCTTTCATTTAATTTCATGAGGTTCCTAGAACTCTCACTCTGATACCACTTGTGAGGGCCCCAATTCTCGAGGTTGCCAAGTGGAGCGTCGCGACCCGCGCCTTTTGTCACTTCATTGACCCATTGGGTCTCACGCACCATTAACGTCGGTTGTCGCGTCATTACTCCTTGATATGCATGTTAACTCATTCCGTTAAATTAGTTTAGTTAGACAATTGAATCATTTTTAACATTAAAACATCGAAAGTCTTAAATTAGAGTAAGTAAAACAAATAAGTTCATAATAATATAAAACATCATTTATTAGAGCATGCTCTATTATGGAAAACCCAGGAAAGTACTCTGTATAACAAGCAATAATATATACAAGCACATTGTCTCTCTAGTCTCCCAATACAAAAAAGTAAAGCAAAATATCCAAATAGCACATACTAGTGGGTCCTCTGCCACGGGCAATCAGATGAAGTCGTCAAGAATCCACTTACCCCTACTAGTATTGGGATCTGTACTCAACAATCACAAAAAGCCAGATGGACGATCAGTTAGTAAGATTCCAAAAGAAGTACACCGAGCATTTACAAGAAAGTAAATAGATATCAATAATCATGCTAAACAAGCAACTGTACTACGATCATCACATGAATAGATAACACGAGAGAGAAACAAAGTGTGTGCTCGTGCCGGTCAAACTAAACTGTATTTCGGACCCCATGATCCTTTCGGTGGGTGCCCCCACTTCCTTTCACCTGGTTCCTCACGATGTTTGTCTGACACGTGCACCTTAGTGCAACTCGAGTTGCAATTCACCGAGTGCCTGATCACCCGTGCTACAACTTAGTGTGCCATAAGTACACTATGAATATTAGGTAGGTGTAACTCAACCACCATGTAACGAACCATATTTTTAATTCATTAATTAATCGCTAATTACAAATTATTAATGGTCAAATACCCAATTGATGGGTAAATCGAAGTGTTCAAAAATTTATAAAAGAAAATAAATAAAATGATTTTAATTTTTGTCTGGCATAATACTGCGAGTACTATATGATACCGCGACTTGGCATGACTTAATTTAAACTAAGTGCGTGAGCGGCAACAAAACTTTAAACCATCAATTTATTTAAATTGTCTAAGTGAGGACAAGGCTAAGGTTTGTGCATAATGCATGTCAAGTTTAGAGTGTTACAATGTGTAGAAAAAGAGAACCCAAATAAGTTGGGTCCTAACCCAAATTTCTTACTTAACCGAATAAAAAGGGGATAAAAACCATAATTTCGAAGTTATAGCATAAAACCCTAGCTACAACACAACATACACACACACATAGAGAGAGATAGTAATGGCTAAGAGAAGAGAGAGAGGTGGCGCCCGACGTGAGCTCCAGGTGAGGAGCGAAGAGCAGACGACGCGAGGACGCGGACGACGTGGAGGCGCGGAAGGTGCGGACGACTCAAGAAGGTCAAGTCCGACGACGGCGAGCGGCAATAAGAGGTGGCTCGAGCTCCGGCGCAGACAGTTAGACGACAGTATTGTGACGACCCCAAATTTCGAGGAAAACCGGGGACCGCCACGTCACCACACGTCACCAGATCATGCCACGTCACTGACATACCTGTCTATGACGGCCCGCGAACTTACCATCTAATACTCCAACTTAGTAAATTTTGATGTTTAAATGATTATTTTAGCGAAATATACTAAGTTATAAAGTTTTATAACTTAATTTATTTGTTTTGATTTATTTAAGTTATTTTAGTAGCGAAAGTCTTAATAACATGCATATGATTAATTTAAACAAGTTATGCAATAATTAACAACCTATGGGGTGGAAACCCAGCAAAAGGATACCATGTATATCAGTTAAGGCGACAAAAATGTATAATAGGTGTCGATATACATGTATCAGGTGAAAAGTCTCCCAAAATAATCCCAAAAAGTATGTATACGTAAATACAATCACCTACGAGTAAGCTAGTGGAGGCGCTCCAAATCAGAGGTAGTCGCCAATCACCGCCTTCCCCCGGCTCGTCGTAGGATCTGCAACTTGCCACCAACAAACAATGACAAGTTCCAGGTGAGTAAATCCCTGAGAGATTCAGTTAGTATTCACAAGAAATCCAAGAAAACGGCTACAATTCATGCATATAAAGTAAATGAACAGGAATGTAAAACATGAATATAAGTCGTGAGAAAATCAAGAATATGAAACACGAGTGTGGTGTATAGCTGTCGAGCCCTAGGACTAAATACTAAACCGAGAAGGCCCTGGAGGTGAGGAAATCCACATCCTCTCTTCACAGTCGAAATGAGGAACTACGTTGGTCGGAAGGTAGACTTAAACATGCAACGCCTCATAGGAGAGAAAATCGATGTGACGGAGGTGAGCTTCACGTCAACTCGCTCTCGAGATCATCGACTCGTTGAGAGATATCTCACGCGTAGTCTAAGGTATGACCAACACCGTAGCAACAATCGAATCATCATCAACGAGAGAGCCGGAAAGAGGTCACACCGTCCCTTTGACCATACACAGACACACGCGCGTGAATATAATAAACACGAAAACCGAACGATGAAAAGTAATGTGAACTAAATAATTTACAAGAAAAATAAGTAAATTCTAAAACGACTTTCTCCCCGAGTTTTACTTACCTCAAACAAATCGCAAAACGCATTCGAAATGTCCGCACTTTCGCCTCGAGATACGTACCCGACACCCGACTATGGTAGCTAAGTCCCGATGTCCAATTACACATTTTTATCATTTTAGAGTTTCATTTAAATGAATTTATAATGTGAGACCCCAAAATTTGTAAAGTTTTTATTCCACAAATTTGATTCTTGACACGTTTTTCGAATCATACCGGGATCGATTGTTCCGGCAACGCATACACCGTCGCATTCTTACTGCGCCGCCACCGCCTCGCCACCACCGCTTGCCACGCCTGCGGCGCTGCTGTCGTGCGTTGCCGGCGTCGGCTGCTGGAACGCGTCGCCGCCCAAACGATCCGCACGGCGTTTAGGCCGCCTCACCGCCGCCGCCAACGAGCCGCCTCGCCGTCACCGTCCGCGGCTCGTTCACCAGCGTCGCCGCTGCCGAGGTCCTACTGCGCGTCGTTTGCCAGGCGTCGCGCCACTCGCAGCCGCCGCGCCATGCGCGCTGCGCGCCGCGCCATCGCCCATGCTGCTGCTCGTCTCGCGAAGCTGCCGCCGCTTTGCGCTTGCATTCTCGCGCCGCTTTGCACCGGAGCCACTTGCGTGATCCTCCATGGGCACCTCCTCCCTCCCGTCTCATCTCTTTCTCTCTTTCTCTCTTTCTCTCTTTCTCCTTTTTTCTCTTTCTCTTCGTTTCTTCTCTTTAAAGGATTTTTTTTTTGAAGAAAAGACAAAGTGAAATGATGAAGGATGGGTATGATGTGATGTGTGACATGATGGGGTGAGTGATGTGACCACTCAATCCCATACAACCTCGTACACCCGCGGTACGCGCACACCGACGTCACACCCCCTCGTCACTACACGCGCACAACGTGACCAAGCGAAATTCTCAATCAACGCGGCGCGAACTATGAAATAATAGTAAAATAAATAAACATTCGCCACACAAAAATAACATATTTCACCCATTAGGCGTTTCATAGACTTTTTCGCGACGTCCACGGGTCCGAGCTTATGATCTTAATCAAGTAATTTGTCGATTAATCGGGATTAATTAAAGCGGGTTATTCAGGTACGATGGCGGGTCAACAACAACATCTGTGATGGCGTCAACGCTGATGAGGTGTTGATTGTTGATACGCTACTCGCGAAAAGAAGAGAAGAGAAGGTAACAGAGATTCAAACAAAAGGGTTTGATTTAAAGATAACCAATCGTGGATTCTAATGTTGGGATCTTGTCGTAAAATATTAGGAGTGAGTAAATCTCGACTAGGCATGGGATCTTCAGGGCATTTGGAGTCGAAGACTCCATTGAAGGCTATGGTGAGACTCTAACCCTTTCATTCCTTTTCTTAAACATATTTTAAGTTGTTGATTAATGAAACAAACTCTACTTTCATGAGTTATTACTTTAATGAATTTTTAACTTATTGAAAATTATTTTACTCTTTTATTAAATTTGTTTTGAATCCAAGAAATGAACTTAACATTGTTTTAACATGGGTTTTGACTTAATTCGAACTTTGATACATCTTGAACTTTATTTGACTCATTGTCTTTGATTTAAAATCTCTTTTTATCAAAATAAATCAATTTGGCTTGATTGAGGATGAAAGCAAGATTTTATGAGTTTACACTTGTTTCAATTTCCATGGAACTAATGGCCTGTTTGTTTCATGGTCTTAAGTCGGATTAGCCACACTGGACTGGCTAATCCGGTGTTCGTTTGGTGGATTAACTAGTCCTTGGGACTATCTAAGACCCAATACGGTGACTAAATTAAGCCATCCTTTTTGGGCTCCTTAGCTAATCCGGATGGTGGAGTTTGCTTGTGACAAAAATACCCCTCACTTAACTCAATACATACAAAAGATCATTCTTCTTAGCCTACGAATCCTTCTTCGCCTACATCTTCTTCCTCGCCATGGCCAGCAACCCATTCAACTCCAATGGCTAAGAACGCGAAGATTGAATGGATATGTGCTCTGTTTTTGCAAAATTTCACTAAAAAACAATTGATTCTATGTATGGGTATTCTAGATTTGATTTCGATGTATCGATTTCACTCAACATAACAAGAGCAAAGAATCAATGTTGTTTGATTGAGAGAATTGGTGGCGGAGCAAGAGTAAGACTATGCACTCATCATCTTAGACAGATTCATCGAGAGATATCGAGATTGCTAGCTCAAGAGGGAGTAAAAGTAATGGTGGGTGGCTAGATTTCTATGAATACAGAGGTCTTCGTATGGGGAGATCACTCACAGAGCTCGTGTACTTGATGCAGTTGGGACTTTCGTGCAGGCACAATCGAAGGCAAAGTGTTCTGTGTGTTGGTAATTTTGTTGATTTGGGTGTATAGAAGAAAGGTAAGTTTGTCATTTCACCATCACAAAAACATGTTATCTCAAGGTTAAGACACCCAACCGAACAAGTGACCAACTTGGGACTAACTAATTAATCCAAGTCACAATCCTTTGTATAAGTTAATCCCATGAACTTGGGATAGTTGGATTTGTGAACCGAACAGGCCATAAGTAGTGTCTTACCCGTTGAAAAACCATTTATTCAAGTCAAATGAACTTAGACGAGTTTGTAACGCAAATGCTTGAGTGAATAACTATAAGTTTATTTTACTAGCACATGAAAGTAAGCTATGCTACTTGAAAAACTATAATTGATAGATTTATGAACTAATGAAAGTAATACTTTAATTTTTCAAATGGTCCATTAAACAACTTTACTATATATGTATGATTGTAGATACACAAGGACTCGACTAGGTTGGTCGAATGATCGATTTTAAGGTGGCGATTTATGCTATTGTATGGTAAGTAAACCAGTAAGAAACTCAATATTAATTCTTTTCATTTCCTTGCATATTTTGATGGAAATGATACTTATTGTTGAACTCTACTTCCCTACCGAGTGACTTAGAGTTTAAGTAGTCGAGTTGAGTCGTTGTTTACTCGTGGGTTGAGCATCCGAGTCGAGCTCGTGGCTCCTGAGACGAGGCGAGTCCTCTGAGCTGAGCATCGGCTGGTATCGTGGCTCCTCACATGACTTCAAGGATTCCATTGCGGTTGAGCATCCGGTTGCGGCTTGTGGCTCCTTTTGGAATGTTTTCTCGAGCTGCGGCTCAAGTGAGCCGACAGTGCCAGAACGGATTAAGTGCGGTTGAAGCGGATTTGGTCCCACCGTACCAGTATTTGACACTTACTCATAGTCAAGTGGCTTTGACCTCACGTGTAGAGTGTCAAGACCACTTAGGCGCCAATCCTTTGCTTCCGAATCACTTGGTCTCCATCGTTGACCATTGTAGTCTGTCTATCATGCATTTTATTGATTCTTCCTCATCACTTTATTTATTTCCTACATGATTTATAGACTTATTTATTGTTTAATCTGAATTACTGTTGAACTTCTTCTGGATTTACTCAGTGGGATTGTCTCTGCTTTTGGTGACAATATGCAGGCTTAATCTTCGAGCTCGAGAACATTGATGTGCGACATATGTTGGCCATTTGATGTATTTATATTATAATTACTGTGTTTTATAAATGGGTATTTGGTTTGAGAGATATTGTACTTATTATATTGTATTCATTGTACGGGGTTTCCACATTCTAGCTTCTACACATAGAACTCGTTGTGTGTTTAATTTATTTGTTATCACGTTTTCACCGCATTTAAATTCCGTTGCATATAATTTCATTATATATACTCTATTGTGTGGACTATTAGGTACTTAAGGCAATAGGTTTGTGAGGCTGACTAGACCTTTATTAACTACGAACTGATTTATTGGGAGTTAATGGATCTGAACTGATTTATCGGGAGTTAATGGAGGCCTAGTGCCGGGCGGAGCCCAATTTGTAGGGTTGGGGCCGTCACAACCCAAATGTATCACATAATATAGTACAATAATAAGGAATAGGAAATCAGTAATAGAAAAAGTAAACCCTCAGTGACTTTCAAATAGATTCTTACATACCTTAAAACAAACTACGAGTCCCTCACGTCTCGAGATACGCACCCGACTCTCGACTATAGTCTCATAAATCCCTGGTGTCAAATTTAAACATTTTAAGTGATTTAAAGTCAAATTATTTGACTTTATTTTGTGAGAGCAAAAATTAGAATTTATTTCAATTTTTTATTGTGGCACATTTTTTTGAGTTAATTGGAGTACCAAATGCCTTAAATAATTAGAAAACCTAGCTTCCAACCCGTTTTCTATTTTATTATATTTTTATGATTTTTTGGATTTTCTATAATTTTCTATTTATTTTTCCATATTTTTTGTATTTTATTTCATTTAAATGTGTTTTAAATTAATTTTTAAAAATTATATTATTTAATTAATGGGGTGGGTCCCTAGGCCGGGTCGACCGTTCCAATCGAGTAGGTTTGACCGATCTGTCCAGGGGGTCGCACACACGCACACGCGTGCGTGCGCACCTCCTCCCAGATTCTTTTTCCAAACTGTTTCTTTTTTCATTTTTTTTTTATTTCTCTTCAACAAATAAAACAACAACAATACTACCACATCATCAACAACAACTCAACCACTTGTTAACAGACTCATTTTCTCCCACATTCAACAACAATCAACTATCACCATTAAAACCCCCATTTAAGCTTCATTTTAATGGAAAATTGAAAGAAAATATAGATGCTCACCTTGATTACTTGTTTGCTTGATCAAATCACTTCAAAAACTCCTAGGATCTCATAAGATCTCACACTCTCAATGGTTGCTATCAACTCTTCAAGAATTTTACACTCTCTTTTATGTGTTGAATGAAGGGAGAGAGAGGGAGAGAGAGATAGAGAGAGAGAGAGAGAGAGAGAGAGAGAGAGAGAGGAAACGTGGGAGTGTAGTGAGGAATGAGTGATGAACCTCATTTTAAGGATATTAGGTGGTATAGGTGGCATGTTCTTATTTGCTCCTAATCAAACACAAATTTTAGCCTTGTTCAATTATCTTCGGTTATCCGGCGTCCCGCACCTCGACACGCACAACGGGGTGCACCATAGTCGTCAGTTTTGATCAATTGGCCTAGACTATGAGTTTATCATTAATATTTTGTCACATTTAATTAATTTGATTATCCAAATTATTTTCCCGACCTACTGTTCCCACATTTCGCTCACTCAGTACCTGTATTAAGATGTTTTTTGAGGCGAATACCCGTTACACTATCTCGCTCGGTTCAACGATATAAATACACGCAGGTGATGCTAGGTAAAATAATTTAACATACGACATCGCAAATAGGCAAACATCACGCTAAAATCACTATTTACGTATCTAGTCGTGTGCCCCGACCTATCTATGCATCCACGCATGATTTGAGTAAACGTCTGATCGAAAATAGTCAATGATAACGGGATAATTAAAATTGAGCCGTTACACTTTAACTTTGAGAAATAAAAGTAAAAATTTTAGTTCATATTTTGCAATAATTAATAATGCAATATGATTCTCCAAAAAAAAATAATGGAACAATAAAATAAAATCAAATTAAAGGACTTCAAAAAAAATATTAAAAGAAGTCGAAAAAATATTTAAACAAAATTAATCAAGATTCGTAATCTTATTCAATATATACAAGCTTTCTTTTTGATAAATAACATACACAAGTTTTTTAGACCCAAACAAGCAATATATATATATATATATATATAATTTTTTTAATACTATGTAATATGTATATTGGTCAAACTATAATATCTTAATTTAATAAACATCCATCATAACAAAAATTAGTAATTTAATACTTAATAGATACATGACTATAAACGGAAATAAAATAATATTCTTATTTATGACAACAAATAATATTCTTATGTTGAAAATCAAAATAAGAAATTAAGTTTAAGTGTTGCATATTTTTTATGTTAAAATATTTTATTTTGTTATTATATCTTTTTTCACAACTAAATATATATAATCTTTAAAAAAGAATACAAATTAAACAAATATACATCATAATTTGAATTAAGTGCTAATTTTTTAAATCATGTTGTATTCTTTAATTATATTAACAATTTATTTTCTTAATTTTTATCAATCTAATATGCCAAGTGGTATGACTTAACTAGTTCTCCTTTTTTTTTTAGTTGAAAATAAAAGTCAAGCTTACATTAAATGTTTTTAAAAGTTCCAAAGCAAGATTTATATTTATTACTGTAATTGTTTTATTACCAATATTACCTCCTATAGTAAGTCACCTTAGAAGTCTCCATGTCATGTAGAAGCATCATATATATATATATATGCAAAAAAAATCCCTTAAATAATTATCTTTGTATAGTTAGAAACTCATAATTAAGTAGTAATCTTAATCAAAAAATGTTTGGCTGTCCAACCCTCGCTCTCGCGATGGTTTCCATCCGTGAGAACAAAAAAAGAAAAGAAAAAAAGGACAATAATTAAGAGAGGCTGAAAAACCATAACTCAGATGATGGGCTTATATAAGATTCTTGCAAATGCCTATATGTGTGTTAATTGATCTACATATAAAGAAGCTTGAACCAATGGTTACATTGGTTGTCAAATTGGAAGATGGTTGTTATCACTTAACTACTGACTCGAGTTTGAGTTCTGAGAATAGAAGCATTAACGTTGGGAGCTTCCCTCACTTATACGATGCGTCATTAATTCAGGGCGAACTTGGTGAAGTTAGATAGTGAAGTTAGATAGTTCAGATATTGGATAGTTTAGACAAAAAAAAAGAAAAAAAAAAAACTTGTTTGGCGATTATATATATAGTGTTATTCAACTACAATAGAAACCAAGGGTTTATTCTATATATACTCTATCAACATTTTTTACAAGTATAAATATGAAAAAGGACATTTAACTTCAATGCATTTTTTTTTTTGTGATTCCTGGGTTTGAACCACCGCTGACCTTATCTTTTGATCGGTGGCGGTTCTGATAAGAGTTTTTACTGTGCATTTTCTTCAATAAAACACATATATTTAAATCTGATAGCTTCAAGCCTGCAACAGTTGTCAGATTCATCATTGGCGCCGCCACTTGCTTCTCTTCCATGCGTGCATTTACCGTCATTCGTTCACCCCACACTTTTATTGCTTGTGCATGGATCTACATTTACAGTTGTTGGTTTGATAGTTTTTAATAGGTTATCTTTTTTAATTAGTATTTGTCTTCCAATATTAGATGTTAGTGTTTGTCTTTCTTTGTCGGAAGTCTTTGTTTGTCTTCCATTGTTTGAAGTTTTACTTTTCGTCATGGTCTTAATATATACGTGTACTGGTGTGTTCCAAACGTTTGTCAAAAGAACAATCATTGCTTGTCATAGTACTGTTCCATTGTTACAATCGTAATTTCTCAAAATCAACTTGACGGCAGAAAGCCCGTCAAATTAATATTCGAGCTTTAGCATGCTTAGGCCAAGTCGGGCGCACATAATTTTTTCCCAAGGCTTGGCATGCCGGGAGGGCATGCACCCATATTATATCATGTCTAGATAGTATTGCAGGGTTAAGGTGGAGGCATTTTTCAAGTTTCTGGAGCACTATATAGTCGAACGAGGATTGCACTTAGACTTGGACTTGAGTTCCAAGAGTTTCAAAGATTTATTTCAAAACAAAAAACAAGAAATGTGATCCAAGAGGGTTGTATATATGGTTGGATGGCATGGTCTCCTTTAATATATTAGATGCCTCGAGTTTGAATTATGTGAATGAAAAAAACTTAAAAACTTTTGGCTAGCCAGAGATGCTACCCTTTGTGGCCCAATATTCCTCGAGTGCCAGTTAGTCGAAGTTATGCCTCGAATACTTTGACAATAATAAAAAAAAACACAAAAATATTGTAATAGATTGGTCTGGAAGTGGAACAACAAAATGTAACCTCTCAAAAAACAAATATTGATATACTGTTGAACACTTGAACATATCAATCAAATTAAGAATAATTAAATTGCCTTTGGATTCAAACAATTAATTAATTATACATGCACACTCACAATGTAGTCCAAATTATTCCATTCATTAATTTTGAACTCGATATATATTATTAAGTTTAATTTAACATATGTAAGCACTGCAAATATATAATTAATTAATTAATCAAAAAATCTATTTAGATTCTTTAAGTTCATGCTCAAAGAGTTTTTATTAGTAATTTAAGATATTTAACTAAATAAAAAGACTCGATTACCCTCACCCCTAACATCAATACACATTAGACTCATTCACTTCCTCCACCACTACAACCTACTGCCGACTGCCGACCGCCGCCGACCGCCATAGTCTCCCCTCTCTCTCATCATTTGAAGCAAAAACAAAGATGAAATCTGGAAAACGATGAGAAAACACCAAATTGAGCCAAGATTCAGACCAAAAACATCAAATCACGAAATGGGTAAGTGAAAAAACATGACAATTAGCAAGAACAGACCGATTCGGTGGTGGGGTTGAGTCTCCACTCGTCCTTCACCACCTCATCTCTCTCTCTGTAATCTCTCCACTCTTCTCTCTCTCTCTCTCTCTCTCTCTCTCTCGAGCAGTAGAGCGGCGTTATGAGAACTCGGAAGTACATGAAATTTACTGTATGATAGCTATTGGTTTGTGTTTTATTTTGTTACGTGAAAATGATTGAGTAGTTATGGTTTCAAATTATGTTTATTTGGGTATATTTTCGGATTATGCAAGATACTTGATCATTTCCATTCAGATTCATCAACTATTATCTCTTCTTCATATGAGTTATGTATTTATGTAACAGTTTTGTTTTGTGTATGTCGTAACCCTCTTGGCCCGTTCGGCCTGCCCGAACATCGGGTAAAGGCAGGCAAAAAATGTTTCAACCCTACAGTCGGGCTTCCAATAGGCAAAAATGGGAGCCCGACAGTTGAAGCCAGTGCATTTTTAAGGGTTAGAGGCGATCTGAGCGGCCCGTGGACTACCTACTGGGCACCTTTTTTAATAACGACTAAAAAATAGTGTCGGGACCGTCTCAATTTGTTGAAACGTTCAGACCCGTATGTTTATTAAATAAACAAGACTCATTTTTCGTCCGGACCCATTTTTTAATATAATAAAATGTTCCTTTTTCAGTTAATTAGTAAGAACTTTGTTTATAAAACAAAGAGGATTTCAAATTTTAACTTTGATTTTGTGATTTTAGTTTGAAAGTTACTTTTTCATTTTTAAATTAATTTCTCTCTTGTTCAATCTTAGGGGGTTAAGTTAGAACTTTCCTGGTCACGTAGTAAGTCTAGCAGAATGATGAGAGTAAGTCTAACAGTAAATCGTTAATCAAGTTAGATCTTAAAGCCCTAAGAACAAACATGAGTGAGTTAGTTAAGAAAATGAAAGGTGCTCTTTCTTTTAAAAATCCAAATCCAAAGTTTGAATCATCTTCTTCTGAAAACTTAAATGACCATAAATTAACATAAAGCCTGAAAAATAAAGTTAAAAATAGATTTAAGAAATATAAACGAAATTTCTTATAACGATATAGAACAATCTATCCAAATTTGGGATATGCCCACGATTGATCCAAAACGAATTTATACTCAAAGATCATTTTCAAAAAATCAAGAATTTGTAGTCAAACTCAAAGAAGATACTATATCAATAAATGCGAGAAGGTCAAGAAATACTTTTAATTTCTCCAAAAAAATCAGAATATATAAAGAAAAATATAAATATTTACATATAGAATTAATTTAAGTAGCAATAAAATCATTAATTGCTCTAGGTCTTAATACATCAATATTAGCATCTGTAAGAGATAAATGATATTTAGAATTCAATGATTGTCTATTAGGAATGATTGAAGAAGTTTGTCCGAACGACCAATTTTCTTTAATTATTTTTTTAATTTCACATTAAGTCTTCATGATCAATTTGCACATGAAGCATAAACATTAAGTTTATATACACGAGGATTTCAAATGAAAGGAATATGTTCAAATGTTGCTATTATTTTTAGAATTTACTATAAATTAATGCATACCATAATTCATGCGGTTGCTTATACCAATTTACAAAAGGGAACAACTACCTTATTTTTAACAAATATCTAGAATAAAGTTATTACCAGAAAACAATTAAGTTGAAAAGATATAAATATACCAAACACTTGGTTAATACAAGACACAAATAAAGAAGAAAGTCCCCCGGATAATACAAATAATCAAATTCATACCATAATAACTCATGATGATGGATTAGTAGAAATTAATTTTGCATCTATAAAATCTTGTTCAATAGTACCAAGTATGAAAAATGAATCTATATACGAATCTCAACCAACATGAGCATCCACATCTAGAATTCCAACTCAAGTTGCATATCCATTCACAGCTACAGAAGATAATGTCACAATAAATGGTTTTACTATTTTATCAAATTAATATGATTAAATATGAAAATAAAGAATTTTTTGAAATGGATTATCAAAACTTAAAAGAGCAATTTCTTAAACATCCATTAACTCTGATATTTTGCAAGTTATACTCTAAATCTCAACAAGCAATTATTAGAGAAAAATATTTTGCTTTTATACAATCTACTGAACAAAATAATCAAATTTTTTTATTATTTAGCTCAGTCTTGTTCAAAAATTATTAATAAGATTAATGTTATTTGGGAAGGATCAAACGGAGAAAAATATATTCAAACTCATCCACCATTAGCCCTTATTAAAATAACTCGAAAAGATCAAAGTACCATTAAAAGGAAGTTTTGAAGAATAAAAACCTATATCTAGAAAAGATTTAAATCATATTAAAGAACAAAATAATTTTACCAATGTCTATTTATCTACTCTTTCAAAAAATCCTAAGTCAACAAATGAAGCTTCCACAAGTAAACAATCGACAAGAAACCCATTATGAGAAAAGCTATCATAAAAGATACTTTAGGATCTTTACCTATTATAAATCCAAAATATTTACATGAATTACTACAAACCATAGCATCTAAGTTGAATACATTACAAATAAATTCAGAAAAAAGAAAACAAAAGGGCTAAATTTCCAAAGAATAGCTAATCTAGAAAATCAATTGACCATATCTAACCTTAATCAAAACAATCAAAAGATTTTTAGAATTAAATCCTATTGATGAAGAGACAAAAATGAGTACAAATTCATCATCTGATTTAGATATTAAAAGGATTCATCCTCCATGACGACATCCAACATATAATATTAAGAAATCTAAACACTATTATTCAAGACCATCACTAGTAGATTTATTATTAGAAGAACATACAACAAAAAGAATCAAATTTGAAGATAATTCTATTTATGAATGGAATATTGATGGGTTATCTGAATATCGAGCAATAGAAGTTTTACAACATATACTGATTTATGCTAAGTATGTAGATTAGCCAATCATATAGAGATAAACATAACTGGAGCAATAGCAATCGGTTTTACTAGCCACTTAAATGGCTAGTGAAATTATGCATTAACTACTGAATGGGTTTTTATAAAAGATGATGACCCTCCATGCTTCAATATAATCACTATAACATAAATATAATGGATGGTGAGTAGACAGGATGGTCATTGACTGATAGGTGAATGGTGGTTGCTTTATAAGACTCTATTGAGCCCAATCTTTCATGGTTAGAACCTTCTAAATTTTCATTTTTGAATAAGCTATTTCTTCGAATCCTTCCATTTTTAAAATGTTGGAAAATAACTGAATGTGTTCGTGAAAGCAAAGCTTCATAAAACTTCATTGAAACATGAGATCTTTTTGGTAGAAAGTTGTAAGTGGGAGGTATTATAATTTTGACTTGATTTTCTAGACTTTTAATCTGGTAAAGAATGTTCAAAGGAGAATGACTGAATGATGTCCTCGAAGATGATAAGTAGATCACCATCGAGTTATTGTATTGGTTGAATAAGGAGAGAATTTATTGAAATAAAGTGATTTCTTATAAGTGAGGAGAGTTTTGCCTTTATCATGTCATTATCTGTATGGAATGAATTTATGATGTCAAAAGGAATTCTCTGGATAAAAAGTCCGAAAGAGAATTATTTTCTCCTTAATATATTCAATATCAAAATAAAAAATACTTAAAATTGCTATTGTTTTGAAACTAGATTTTTTGATAATCCACTTCAAATAAAATTATTTTTATTTTTAATCATATTAATTTGATAACCAGTAAAATTTTATTGTGGCATTGTTTTCAGTAGGTGTAATTGGATATGCAACATGAGTTTGAATTCTAGATGTGGATGCTCGTGTTGGTTGAGATTCGTATATAGATTCATTTTTCATGCTTGGTAATGTGTTGAAGAAGATTTTCTAGATGCAAAATTAATTTTTACTAATCCATCATCATGAGTTATTATGGTTCGAGTGTAATCGTTTGCATTATATTTGTATCTTGTATTAACCAGGTTTTCGATATATTTATATCTTTCCAACTTATTTGTTTTCTGGTAATAACTTTATTCTAGATATTTGTTAAAAATAAGGTAGGCGTTCCCTTTTGTAAATTGGTGTAAGCAACTATGCAGGAATTATGGTATGCATTAATTTATAATAAATTCTAAAAACAACAACAACATTTGAACATATTCCTTTCATTTTAAATCCTTGTGTATATAAAGTACTTAATGTTGATGCTTCATATACAAGTTGATCATGAAACTTAATGCGAAATTAAGAAAATAATTGGTCCTTCTGGACAAACTTCCTTTAATCATTCCTAATAGAGAATCATTGAATTCCACATGTCATTTATCTCTTAGAGATGCTAATACTTGATGTATTAAGACCTAGAAGCGATTAATGGTTTTATTGCTACTTGAATTAATCCTATATGTAAATATTTATATTTTTCTTTATATATTCTTATTTTCTCTGGAGAAATTAACAATATTTCTTGACCTCGCATCTATTGATCTAGTATTTTCTTCGAGTTTGACTACTGAAATCTTGATTTGTTGAAAATGATCCTTGAGTATAAATTTATTTTGAATTAATCGTTGGCATATCCCAATTTTGGAGAGATTGTTCTTTATCATAATATGAAGTTTCGTTTATATTTCTTAAATCAATTTTGACTTTATTTTTTCAGCTTTAATGTTGATTTATGGTCATTTAGGTTTTCAAAAGAAGATGATTCAAACTTTAGATTTGGATTTTTAAAAGAACGAACACCTTTCATTTTCTTAATTAACTCACTCATGTTTGTTCTTAGGGCTATAAGATTTAACTTGGTCAACGATTTTTATGGTAGACTTACTCTCATTATTCTAATTTGAACATACTACGCGACTAGGAAAGTTCTAACTTAACCCCGTAAGATTGAACAAGAGAGAAATTAATTTAAAAACGAAAGAGTAACTTTCAACCAAAAATCACAAAGTCAAAGTTAAAATTTGAAATCCACTTTGAAATCCTTTTGAAAACAAATAAAAATTTAATAAAAGTATAATATACTTACATTTGGGAGTGATGGATGAATAGATGGTGATGAAAGACGATGGGCTTGATGCTTTGCTATTGTAATCTATTAGACGGGCTTGATGCCTTTGTTGTTGTATTAGCTTGGTGCTTGGTCATGGCTTTGACCTTTTTATGTGTTTTTCACCATAGAACTATTGTTTGTGGTTGCGGCCAGTTGTTAATATTATTTTACTTTCCAATTTCGCAAATCAAGTCTTATACTTGTTAACTTACCATTTTCAACCTTTATTGTTTTCTAATGGTTTTTATCACTATATATGTGGGATAATGCAATTAGGCACTCTCCAACTAAATAATTTCATGGGCTCAAGGTGGATTAAATGACCAAAGCGCAAACACCTCTTCTATTATCTTCAATAATAAGAAGAA
This sequence comes from Stephania cephalantha, assembly GCA_039657325.1. Lineage (NCBI taxonomy): Eukaryota > Viridiplantae > Streptophyta > Magnoliopsida > Ranunculales > Menispermaceae > Stephania > Stephania cephalantha. Next base: position 3,293,356 of record CM077578.1, on the reverse strand, counting down.
AAATAAAATAAAAACAAAGAAAAATACAATGATTTTTTGAGTGGTTTTTTGGAACTATTCTTATACAATGATGAGTTGATTGTCTTCAATTTTCACTATTAAATTAGATTCGTAGTTTAAAAAAAAAAAAAAAAAATCGGATATGTAGTTGATAAGATTGTCATCTTGATGTTAACAAATTTAGTCTGTTCGTTATAACTCTCATTGTTTCTTTTTTTTTTCTTGGATATTATTGTTTATGTGCAAGTTTAAAATGTTAAATACAAGCTGTACAACTATATGATTATGAGTTGTAATCTCTATGTTACGAGTGAGAGCTCACCATATTCTTGCAACATGTATTTGTTGTAGCTTTGCACGAAAGACTGTTTTTTGTTCCATAAGATTGGATGAGGCAGTTGATTACTTTTACTTTAGTGGAGGTGTATGGGCTTCCATAATTGCCATTGTTTTTGCTTTGTTTCCTCAATGAAAGTATTGACTACATTATTTTCTAACCAACATATATTACACGGACCCTTCACTCTAACCCAAAGTACCTGTGTCAGACACTTAAAACGAGTCCGAAAATTGAAAAACTCGGACTCTCCATTTATAAAGATATATGTATAAAGAAGATTCAACGTGTAAGAAAAAAAATAACTAAAATTTTAAAACGATGAATAAGAAATGAAAAATAAGAAAGAATATAGGTTTATAGACTAGTATATACACATTAGTATACATACCTAAGCATATATGTCTAAATTTTTGGACTTTTTTGTCAAGTCCCCATGTCCTTAAGTTAGAGAATAGGCAGGTCCGACCTCTAGACACATACCCACACCCGACATCATACCCAAGTCTAGGTAGCATAATTTCTAACACTCGGCGAAGGTGTTTTAAATAAGATTGTTTGAATCTGGATTTTAGATTGGGGAAGGGGCTAGTGAGTTGGATAGTAGGATGAAATTGTGGATTATAAGATTCTAGATATATCTAAAATTATGATCTAACCATATGGATGTAAACCTTCCAAATGTTGTGCTTTTAAACAAACAAAAATAGCAGTGACCAATAGGAATTTGTATTAGTATTAAACCATTCTACCATTAATGAAGTAATAATGTATAACTAATACTTTAACATAAATCCTTACTTTGTACTTAAGCTTTTGATAATTACGAACCCTTTATTTACTTCTAATTGAATCTTAGGATTTTCAAATTTAAAAGATGGGTCTTTCTATGTGGATCCCACAATTTTGTAAGGGCAAGCCACTAGATGTGGGCACTCATTATTTTGATAAGGGCAGACGATGTATATGTTGAATCCTCAAATTACCCTTATTGATTGAAGGGGCACCCCATCCTCTAGGTCTTCGATTCTTCGTTGACACGTTCATCCCTTTCCACGAACCAAGCATTAAGTCTTCGGTCCTGCATGATCAGACCATACATGGTTAGTTGACCATTATGACCGATCGAAATGAATCTCATTTCTTTGTCTTAGGTCAGTTATACAGAACCGAATGAACACATATAGATCATTCATGCATGATCGAACTATATATGATTGGTCCGTCGAGTATGACCGACTCAAATGGATCATATGTCCAAGTATTGCGTCGGTCACACATGACCGATTAAATATATATAGTTTGGCCATGCATGACCGAACAATATAAGATTGTTCGGCCATGTGTGATCGACGTACAACATGTGGTTCGGTCTCGCATGGCCGAACCAGAGAGGTAACCCATGTTTTGAACACGAAAAAAAAGAACAAATTGAAGGAAAACTCAAGAAATATTTCTCCATCTTGCACATCTGCATTCCCTACACGTTCATCCTCCATTTTGTAAGGTCAATAGTCACCAAACAACCAAAATGAACAATACCCTAGCAAGCAGAAAACTTTTTTCAAACCTATAAATGCACACAAAAATAGTCGATATATACATTTAACATTTTTCATCATAAAAGCACGAAGAAATCAACTCTTACTATAGTCGGCTCCAAAATTGCAAGTTTGCATCACTAGTGGTTGAAGGAGATCGTCGAATCAAAAGGTTGTCGGTTTGTGTGGGGTGCACAACAAGAGAGAGAGAGTGAGGGAGTGAGTGATTGTAGGGGTTGTGAGGGGTAACTAAGTCATTTCATTTGAAGGTAAATATGAAATTAAAGTGCCAAAAACTTGTGACGTGTCCTCACAAAATTGTGGTGTGCATAAAGAACGACCCTAATAAGATCTATTGTTTGGTCGTGATTCTATCTTGATCTTTTAATAAAATATTTTTCTTGAAACTGAAATTGAACAAAGGGTCATGAGTTGTAAGTATATAAGATTTAAGATCCAGGATTGCAATTCTTTCTTTTGGGGTAGGAGACGAGGAAATGATGTTGCCATTGATTTTTTCTTATGTTTGTTGTGATTTTGTTTAGATATTTGTACCTAGTGTGTTGGCTTGCAGCGCCCATGTTGAGAAAATGGACACATTGCGGTGACAATGGAATCTCTACCCGACCTCCTTTAGATAGCCAACCTCCTATCCATCCTTCAATTCGACGGTTGATTTTTTTAACAACAACTTCCATAAATCCTTGCTACAAGATTACGGGTTAAACCTAGTTAATTCGTTGAGAATGTGGTACCACCAAGGGACATGTTTCATTAATGACTCGTCTTGAGATGAGGGAAGTAGTATTTCATAATATGAAGCGAGAGTAATTGAAGCGAAGCGAGAGCGAGCGAGCGGAAGAGAGAGAGAGAGAGAGAGAGAGGAAAACAGAGAGAGAGGAGAGGAAAACACTCAAAGTTTATTGATTTAGAACAATAATATAGAGAACATAGAGAGACTTAGTCGAGCTTGACTAAAACAAACTTAAAACTCGATGCCCTTCAACAACATAACAAACTGCTATATATAGACGCATTGCTTGTGTAAAAGCAATCCTACAAACGACTCTACATGAAAGTAAGGGTCATATATGAACAGTACATGCCCTTTCGTAAAAGCTAAAGCAAAAGCATACAAATAGTAAAAGCATACAAATAGTAACTTGGCCTTTGGAAAAAGCAAAGTTAAGATTCGTAAACAAAGGACACAATCCTTATCTTGATAAAAGAGGAAAAAGGACACAATCCTTATCTTGATGTCACGGGCTATCACTAATAACCAGTGGAAACTAGGATAGGAAGCATGTGCTTGGAAAGATGAGTGGCATGGGCCTGAAGGCTGGACACGTCCAGGAAACGGTAATAATAGATTTACCGTTGAAGAGGCCAGAACAATGGTTCAAGAGGTACAAAGGATCGTTCATAAATGAAGGTGCAACATGATTTGCTGGGAGAAAAATGTAGGAAATGCCAAAGAGGAGCAAAAACATAATCCGGAAATCGTAGTAGATCATGTGTATGAACAATTACTTTAATTTCAGACGATTCAAACAAATACCATAAGGTAAGGAGATAATCGGTGTCATCGGATGTCCATGTAAAACTAATACAAGACATAACAATTTGGATTGAACAATGTTCATGTGGTGGAGACCATAAAATATCAACACCATTAGGGTATAGTGCTCTTTGCATGAAAGAAATCAACCAACGGTTGTTGAAATCTTGGTGGAATAAAATCGAGTCGTCATCGACAGAGATGGACACTCTTTAGTGATGGAGACGATGAACACTTTGAAGTAACTGTTCAAATTCATGTCTTAGGCTGTTTATTATCGAAGTAATTTGTTGACGGAACAATTTATTTTCTTCTTCCATTTGTTGTAGCTTAGCAAGGATTAAAGCCATGTCGGAAGATGGAGAAGGTTTTGAGACAACATCTCTCGAATGAAGAGGAAGAGGATGGAAATGTGGCTAATTTAGAGGGTGTTTTTGGTTTTGTCTTTGGGGATGACTTAGTAAAGGCATCTGTATAATTGAATTTGTTCCACCATTTACAGGAGATATCTTGAGATAAATAAACATGGTTGGTTTTGTTGGTTGTGGCATCATAAGCAAGAATGGATGATGTGCCATATTCCCATTTAAGAATCCAAGGAATAGTATATTTACACAGAAATAGGAGAATGGATAGGTTATCTTTTTTGAATTTTTCTTGAACTGGAGCAGGAAATATAAATTCATGGGGACCGAACTTATTCCACCAACTAGTGAGCCACCATTGGGGAAATGAAGTTTGGCAGTTAGCACGAAAAGTGATGTACCAAGAATGATGATCGGGATCCTTGTAGAACAAGATATTTTGCCAGCGGCAATGTAGTCATGATAACTTAAGGCAATTGCTTTGGAGTATCTTTGAGGATGGAAATATCTTTGTAGACAAATGGGGTTTTTGTGATAAATTTATAATTTTCACACCATTCATCGAGAGATAAAACTCATTTGAATCTTAAGTTTGGAGTAGTCAATTTCGACTGAATTCTCTCTTGATAGATGTTCAAAATGGACTAATGGGTTGATATAAGGATATTTTCATAAAACTTAATGGTTGCATGAGGGGCGAGTTGGGAGGAAATGGAGGCACGGAGGTATAATACATGCTATTTGAGTAGCTAATGGCTTGGTAGAAAGGGATGGTTCAATAATGCATATTAAATGTCAAGGCTTGTGGTTAAATAAGAACAATTTGGTTCTGGATTTTCTAATGGCTTAAAACGATTTGAAGAGATGGTGGAGGTGGCGACTTTCTTAGACATGATCTGTAAAAATTGAACAAGGAAGGGGTTGTAAGAAATTAGCGAGACGAGAAAGTCGAAGTGAATTGGTATTACCTGGTATATGTTCAATATCAAAATCAAATATACTTAAAATAGCTTGCCATCGTGCAAAAATCATTTAGCGACTAAATTTTTAACATCTTTCGAAAAGATAGTTTGAGCGATTTACAATCAACACGAATCAAAAACCTTTGATTTAGCAAATCAAACTTGGAATTTTTGAACACATAAAACAATAGCAAGAACTTCTTTTTGAAATGTCGAATATTTAATTTGAGCATCTTTCCATGTTTTTGATGTAAAACAAACAAGTTGTTCATTACCAGTAGGAGGCTGTTGTAAAAGAATACCACCATAACCTATGTCAGAGGCATCTGTTTGAACAATTTTGAAATATTGTGGAATTGCCAAATGAAGGCATGGAAGTGATTGAACTTTTTGCTTAATCAATTGAACAGCTTTAGTGTGAGCATTTGTCCAATGAAAAGGGTTTTTGGAAGATAATAAATCTTGTAGACATTGTCTATCTTTTGCAACATCTTTGTAAAAATCAGATAGATAATTAAGGCAACCCAAAATCTTTGTATCCAAGACGATCAGATAAACGATCAAAAAATTTCTTTGTGCAAACGCTATTACTCGATTAACGGGAGTAAGGGTTTGATTTGATATTTTGAAACCGAGAAAGGTAATAGTAGTTTGAAAAAGATGCATCTTTGTTTTTGATAAAACAAGACCATTCTTTTTAATCAAGGAGGAAAATATATAAAGATGTTTCCAATGTTGATCAATTGATGGAGAGAAAACTAGTATATCATCGATATAAACTAGTATGAAAGAGAAATAAGGATTAAAAATATCATTCATAATTTTTTGAAATTCAAAGGAGCATTTTTTAATCCAAAAGGCATAACATTCCATTGATATTGACCAAATGGAGTGTTAAAGGTCGTTTTTATAACGATCCGAATGATGAACCCGAATTTGCCAAAATCCAGATTTTAAATCAAATTTTGAAAAGACTACAAATTTGAAGTAGTAGCTTTTAACAAATCGATTTATTTGGCAAAGGATATCTAATAGTTTTTAGGACTTTGTTAAGAGGTTTATAGTTTATAACAAGACGAGGAACTCCTCTTTCAAGTTCGGAGCTTTTTCTACATAAAATGCGAGTACAACTCCAAGGAGATTTAGAAGGAGTAATTAATTTTTTATGAAGTAAGTCGGTAATTTCTTTTTGACAAACTTCTCGAGTCGAGAGGTCATTTGGGATGGATTTGCCTTTGTAGGAATTTTTGATTCATTAAAATCAGAATATAAGGTAGACGAACAATATGTTGTTTCGAGCCCAAAACGCGAAGGAATATCGAGAACAACATTGTTGTTGTAAAGAAGTTTGGAAAGCTTCAAGCTTATTTTTAAAAATAGGTGATTGAATGATTTGCTCGAGTTTTAGGAGTAGGATTTCATGTTTGAGAAAATGGATATGAGTATTTTTATACTCAATTTGATGAATAACCAAATTAACATATGATTCGTTTGGTGGTTGGATAAAGGCAAAATGAAGAGATTTGCCCTCAAGAGTAGTGGAAAGACCAGTTTCAGAAACAGAAAATGGTTGTATTTTCTCTAGAAATGGTGTTCCTAATAACATATCCTTTTTTAGTCCTGGGACAATAATAAAGGTTAAAGGAATACAGATTCCTTGATGACAAATATGAGCAAGAGAAACTTCATATTGGATTCGTGCACTTTGGCCATTAGCCACAGATATACTATGATTAGTGCTAATATTACAATAATGAAGGGGGAGAAATCCTTCACGTAAGCAATTTAAATCAAGCACTGTGAGTCAATTAAAGCATTACATTTTACTGAGAGAATCCATGATCGTAAAAGTAATTGGCGTAAGCCATCTATGAAAATTGGAAGTTTGAGAAATGCTTTCAACAAAAATATTGTTAGAGTCAAAGCTATAATGAGCTTCAATGTCGAGTGTTCAAGATTGGTAATACGAAAGTAAGTTGCTTAATTTCTTGTTTTAATTGATTTATCTCTCGCTTGGAGAGATTGAATTGTGACATGTTTAGGTTTTTTGTTGACTATCTCCATGAGACTTGCAAAATTGAGGTGAGAATTATCATTAGAGATATGTTCGCGAAATTGCTTTTGTTTTTTATTGATAGAAGGGAGAATAGATTCGTCTGTGGAAGGAGAAGGGTATTGTTAATCACTTCAAGAAAATATTTAAGTTTTAACGAAGGATCGTAAATTTGATCTCCAATAGAGAGAATGAGTTCTTCATGAGCGAGCTTAAAACATTGATTTCAACTTCGATGAAGAAGAAGATGTATTTGGTAGATTAGACACACGGTGACATTCATTTTCGATGAAGAAGGAGAAGAAAATGCAACGTGATGGATTTTCTTTACAATTCTGCATTTATTTGCATAATGCCCAGTTGTCCACATTTGTAACAAACATTTGAAGCGTGTGAGGATCAACTTTTGTTGAAGGTTTAAAGGCATAAGAGGAAGTACGTCTTCGGAAGGAAAACGAGGAGGATGTTTATAGTAAGGTGGTTTATAAAAATGAGATGATTTATTTTGTCGTTTAATACGACGTTGTGGAGTAAGATATTTTGAAACATCAATATCTTGACCAAAATCAAAACAAAAATTGCCTAGATCATGTTTCAAGGTTGATTTTTCCTTTTGGATCTGGCGATTTAAGCGTAGGTCGTTACATATGGATAGAGCACAAGTTTGACCCGTGATTGAGTGATGTCGCCATATGTAAGAGAGATCACTAGAGTATTATTATAATGCTCTTTGATGAAATCTTTTTATTTTTGCAAATAAATATGGAGGTAAACCAAAATAAATCTCTCTTTCCAAAAAGATTCATCATGCTTTTCATTAAAGAATATAATTTTGAAAAGAATGTATCTTTATACCATCGATAATCATTTAGGGTTTTACACCTAAGATTTTGAAGTTGATCACGGATCTTTTCATTAATTGAGGAAACATGGCCAACAAATTGCCAAATAATGGCAGCCATAAGATGATTCACAATCATAAACCCAATCTCCATTATTATTGGTAATTGGATTATTAAAAGCGTCTGTTTAAGATGATTTGTGATAGCTTCACGTAAATTGGTGTAAGCAACCATAGGAATTATGGTATGCATTAATTTATAATAAATTCTAAAAACAACAACAACATTTGAACATATTCCTTTCATTTTAAATCCTTGTGTATATAAAGTACTTAATGTTGATGCTTCATATACAAGTTGATCATGAAACTTAATGCGAAATTAAGAAAATAATTGGTCCTTCGGACAAACTTCCTTTAATCATTCCTAATAGAGAATCATTGAATTCCACATGTCATTTATCTCTTAGAGATGCTAATACTGATGTATTAAGACCTAGAGCAGTTAATGGTTTTATTGCTACTTGAATTAATCCTATATGTAAATATTTATATTTTTTCTTTATATATTCTTATTTTCTCTGGAGAAATTAACAATATTTCTTGACCCTCTGCATCTATTGATCTAGTATTTTCTTCGAGTTTGACTACGAAATCTTGATTTGTTGAAAATGATCCTTGAGTATAAATTTATTTTGAATTAATCGTTGGCATATCCCAATTTTGGAGAGATTGTTCTTTATCATAATATGAAGTTTCGTTTATATTTCTTAAATCAATTTTGACTTTATTTTTTCAGGCTTTAATGTTGATTTATGGTCATTTAGGTTTTCAAAAGAAGATGATTCAAACTTTAGATTTGGATTTTTAAAAGAACGAACACCTTTCATTTTCTTAATTAACTCACTCATGTTTGTTCTTAGGGCTATAAGATTTAACTTGGTCAACGATTTACTGGTAGACTTACTCTCATTATTCGGCTGAACATACTACGCGACTAGGAAAGTTCTAACTTAACCCCGTAAGATTGAACAAGAGAGAAATTAATTTAAAAACGAAAGAGTAACTTTCAACCAAAAATCACAAAGTCAAAGTTAAAATTTGAAATCCACTTTGAAATCCTTTTGAAAACAAATAAAAATTTAATAAAAGTATAATATACTTACATTTGGGAGTGATGGATGAATAGATGGTGATGAAAGACGATGGGCTTGATGCTTTGCTATTGTAATCTATTAGACGGGCTTGATGCCTTTGTTGTTGTATTAGCTTGGTGCTTGGTCATGGCTTTGACCTTTTTATGTGTTTTTCACCATAGAACTATTGTTTGTGGTTGCGGCCAGTTGTTAATATTATTTTACTTTCCAATTTCGCAATCCGTCTTATACTTGTTAACTTACCATTTTCAACCTTTATTGTTTTCTAATGGTTTTTATCACTATATATGTGGGATAATGCAATTAGGCACTCTCCAACTAAATAATTTCATGGGCTCAAGGTGGATTAAATGACCAAAGCGCAAACACCTCTTCTATTATCTTCAATAATAAGAAGAAAAATAAAATAAAAACAAAGAAAAATACAATGATTTTTTGAGTGGTTTTTTGGAACTATTCTTATACAATGATGAGTTGATTGTCTTCAATTTTCACTATTAAATTAGATTCGTAGTTTAAAAAAAAAAAAAAAAATCGGATATGTAGTTGATAAGATTGTCATCTTGATGTTAACAAATTTAGTCTGTTCGTTATAACTCTCATTGTTTCTTTTTTTTCTTGGATATTATTGTTTATGTGCAAGTTTAAAATGTTAAATACAACTGTACAACTATATGATTATGAGTTGTAATCTTTATGTTACAGTGAGAGCTCAGCCATATTCTTGCAACATGTATTTGTTGTAGCTTTGCACGAAAGACTGTTTTTTGTTCCATAAGATTGGATGAGGCAGTTGATTACTTTTACTTTAGTGGAGGTGTATGGGCTTCCATAATTGCCATTGTTTTTGCTTTGTTTCCTCAATGAAAGTATTGACTACATTATTTTCTAACCAACATATATTACACGGACCCTTCACTCTAACCCAAAGTACCATGTCGACACTTAAAACGAGTCCGAAAATTGAAAAACTCGGACTCTCCATTTATAAAGATATATGTATAAAGAAGATTCAACGTGTAAGAAAAAAATAACTAAAATTTTAAAACGATGAATAAGAAATGAAAAATAAGAAAGAATATAGGTTTATAGACTAGTATATACACATTAGTATACATACCTAAGCATATATGTCTAAATTTTTGGACTTTTTTGTCAAGTCCCCATGTCCTTAAGTTAGAGAATAGGCAGTCCGACCTCTAGACACATACCCACACCCGACATCATACCCAAGTCTAGGTAGCATAATTTCTAACACTCACGAAGGTGTTTTAAATAAGATTGTTTGAATCGGATTTTAGATTGGGGAAGGGGCTAGTGAGTTGGATAGTAGGATGAAACTGTGGATTATAAGATTCTAGATATATCTAAAATTATGATCTAACCATATGGATGTAAACCTTCCAAATGTTGTGCTTTTAAACAAACAAAAATAGCAGTGACCAATAGGAATTTGTATTAGTATTAAACCATTCTACCATTAATGAAGTAATAATGTATAACTAATACTTTAACATAAATCCTTACTTTGTACTTAAGCTTTTGATAATTACGAACCCTTTATTTACTTCTAATTGAATCTTAGGATTTTCAAATTTAAAAGATGGGTCTTTCTATGTGGATCCCACAATTTTGTAAGGGCAAGCCACTAGATGTGGGCACTCATTATTTTGATAAGGGCACAGATGTATATGTTGAATCCTCAAATTACCCTTATTGATTGAAGGGGCACCCCATCCTCTAGGTCTTCGATTCTTCGTTGACACGTTCATCCCTTTCCACGAACCAAGCATTAAGTCTTCGGTCCCCGCATGATCGTACCATACATGGTTAGTTGACCATTATGACCGATCGAAATGAATCTCATTTCTTTGTCTTAGGTCGATTATACGTAACCGAATGAACACATATAGATCATTCATGCATGATCGAACTATATATATATGATTGGTCCGTCGAGTATGACCGACTCAAATGGATCATATGTCCAAGTATTGCGTCGGTCACACATGACCGATTAAATATATATAGTTTGGCCATGCATGACCGAACAATATAAGATTGTTCGGCCATGTGTGATCGACGTACAACATGTGGTTCGGTCTCGCATGGCCGAACCAGAGGCAGAACCCATGTTTTGAACACGAAAAAAAAGAACAAATTGAAGGAAAACTCAAGAAATATCTCTCCATCTTGCACATCTGCATTCCCTACACGTTCATCCTCCATTTTGTAAGGTCAATAGTCACCAAACAACCAAAATGAACAATACCCTAGCAAACAGAAAACTTTTTTCAAACCTATAAATGCACACAAAAATAGTCGATATATACATTTAACATTTTTCATCATAAAAGCACGAAGAAATCAACTCTTACTATAGTCGGCTCCAAAATTGCAAGTTTGCATCACTAGTGGTTGAAGGAGATCGTCGAATCAAAAGGTTGTCGGTTTGTGTGGGGTGCACAACAAGAGAGAGAGAGAGAGAGAGAGAGAGAGTGAGGGAGTGAGTGATTGTAGGGGTTGTGAGGGGTAACTAAGTCATTTCATTTGAAGGTAAATATGAAATTAAAGTGCCAAAAAACTTGTGACGTGTCCTCACAAAATTGTGGTGTGCATAAAGAACGACCCTAATAAGATCTATTGTTTGGTCGTGATTCTATCTTGATCTTTTAATAAAATATTTTTCTTGAAACTGAAATTGAACAAAGGGTCATGAGTTGTAAGTATATAAGATTTAAGATCCAGGATTGCAATTCTTTCTTTTGGGGTAGGAGACGAGGAAATGATGTTGCCATTGATTTTTTCTTATGTTTGTTGTGATTTTGTTTAGATATTTGTACCTAGTGTGTTGGCTTGCAGCGCCCATGTTGAGAAAATGGACACAGTTGCGGTGACAATGGAATCTCTACCCGACCTCCTTTAGATAGCCAACCTCCTATCCATCCTTCAATTCGACGGTTGATTTTTTTAACAACAACTTCCATAAATCCTTGCTACAAGATTACGGGTTAAACCTAGTTAATTCGTTGAGAATGTGGTACCACCAAGGGACATGTTTCATTAATGACTCGTCTTGAGATGAGGGAAGTAGTATTTCATAATATGAACGACGTGTTTTTCTTCTACTACACTGATGGGGTTTTTTTCAACTTTATTTATAAGAGACACATCTTTTCTCGCTTACGTAAATTACTTGTACATAAATGCTATAATAGGTAAAGTCTCGTTTCTTATAAAAAAAAACAAAAACAAAAAAATAAGCGTCATAATTAAAAAAAAAGCACAAAGTACTAGCCTTCTCGTCTGTACGTGTTATCGCTTTGTTGGATTTGTCTCGAGTCACACAAACCACATGATTTAATATATCGTGTCAAATGGATGATTTGCTCATATATTTAGAGTGTACTTAAACGGACGTGCGTTTGTTCGTTTTAAGCATCTAATTATGTTATAATGTTTTGATACTTCTATTGCAATGAAGAATGGTTGAAAAAACTAGATGATAATGTTGATCCGGTAAAGACTAGTATCAAGGAGTGGTTAGGCATTGAAGATGAAGCAGTGAAGTAGATCAACCTATAGAGAATAGGTTTAATTAATTCAGCAAGGCAAATTTAACAATGGGGAAGAATGGATGGTAGCTCATTTTCTATTTAAAAAGAATTAGATCTTCTTAATTATATGGAATTAGTTGTGTTTCAGAATCAATTAACGCTTGTACTCGCGTGGTATTAGAAATGATGATTAATTGGAAGGTTTTCTATTGAATAATAAAACACTTATCGTACTAGATCAATTAGAACTACCGCTTCATTTTTATTTTTTATTTTTTTTGGTCAAACGATTACATTTTATTGATGTTCCTAACTCGTCATTTTTAAGAAAACTTGATGCTTATGTAGTAAGTTTTATTTTGACAAATTTGAAAGGTTTTTACTAAAATTTGTGATTTCAATTTCTTAGAGAACTCCTTTCAAATAATTTAGCAAAATCTTTAAACTTTATCAAAAAAGGGATTTGACCAAAATTTGAAATAATACTTATATAAAATTTGAAGTTTTTACTAAAATTTGTGGTTTTGACAATCTCTATGTATATTTTGCAACTTTTATGTTTAGGGTCATTTTCGTATTTTAAATGTTTATGTTTTTTTTTTTTTTTTGAAGTATAACTTTGTCTCTTGACAAAAAAAGTAATTGAATTTATGAATGACATTTTAGTATTTTTGTTATATATATTAGTGAACGGCACATGCTCCGCATGATGCAACGATTTTACGCCCATATGTGTGTGGGCCGAAGTTAAGGTAATAATGTAAAACTTTTTTTAAAATTACTAATGTCATACTTATTTTTTAGGAAAGTGTGATTAGTCGCCAATTTTTGTAGATAAAGGTTTGAGTATTTTTTTTTTTTTACATATTTAACATTTACTTATATTATTTCAATCAATTAAAAAAATGGTTGTAGCATTATTGAAAAGATATGGGCCAAAAAGGCTTCACTGTTTAATCATTGAGATTCGAGTCATTGTGTTTTTTTAATTACTTCACGTCTTAACAAAATGATGCACATCTCATAGAGCGGTCCCTTGGACATGTCTCGAGATTCAAACCAACAAATCATGATAAAAAAAAATTACGAATATTTAAATGATGCACTATGTGGTGTTAATTAAAATATGTCACGCGACTCACGGCGTATCTTCTCAATCGTTATCCTTAATTAATGTCTACTCGTGACAAACGAAGTTCCTTCTTTAAAGCTACATATATATATATATACGTCACGCGACTCACGGCGTATCTTCTCAATCGTTATCCTTAATTAATGTCTACTCGTGACAAACGAAGTTCCTTCTTTAAAGCTACATATATATATATATATAGTATTTATTTAATTCACTCACTCTCGAAGTAAATGAAGCTCATAAGTTATTTAAGGAGAAAGGCACGACTAATCCAATTTATTTTTATAGTGGTAAATACTTTCTTGGAAAAGTTTGATCTGAATTGAGTTTTGTTGACTTTTGAAAGATCCAAACAAAGAGTTTTGGAGTTGCGAGGATATGGGTTCATTGGAAATGACGTGGTGATCAATACTCACTGCTTTGCTATGAAAACGATATTTTTTTTTTTTGCCAAATTCCTTCGTTTATGCCTTTGAAATTCCGAATTTACTATTTTTGAAAAGTTTTAGTTTGATTATAACTTTTAGTATGAATTTCCGTTTTTTACGCCGTTTGTGGCATTAGGTTTCTTATTTCATCTTGTTTATGTTTTAGGGCATATTAGACTTTTACTATTTTTGGTAAAAATTAGGGTTTGGTATATAAAGCACCATTTTGGCTGTAATTAGTTGATTTTTACGAATTTAAAAATTTCGAACTTTGATTTAAGTTCTTATTCTAAATTGTTTGTTCATGGATTTCGAACATTCGATTTGAAAGATCATCATTGCTTTAGAACCTAGTACCTTTTTCTTTCAAAACTCGTGTCAAACTAATGATACACTACTTTGGTTGTAATTAATTGGTCTAAATTCACATTACCATTGAAGATGCTCTAAGGTGACTTTTTGAGACGCTCAAGTGAATACTAAATAGTTAGTCTTTTTAATACATATATATATATATATTGGCGCAAAAATTAATGGACATTCATTAAAGTGCACGTGCATTGAACTTTAACTTAGAGCAAAGGGTTGACAATTAGCTAGACACTGCTCTTTGTTATATGCCTTGAAATAGGTGTAGTTAAAAAATAGTAATTTATTTGTTGCAGCTCATCCAGACAGATCTGAGGTGCAGCTCATCCAGACAGATCTGTTGCTAGTTTTTTTATTTGTGAACGGATCTGTTAGCAGTTTGCAAAGCCTATTTGAAAACGATTGAATTATGTTCAATCGAATTAATTATGTAGTCAAAAAATAGTAATTTATTGTACAGTTGTTAGGATTCTTTTGTATACATGCTTTATAAATTCTTTGTCAACTCAACGCGTATTTTAGTTAGGAAAATACTTCTTTGACTTGCCAAGTACTTGTTTTTTTTTTTACTTGCACTGGAGTAGAACCTACAACATCATCAAACCTTATAAATGCGTGGCACTTATAAATGCCCTCCAAAAAAAAAAAAAAGTATGTTGTTGTAAATTGGATGACCCTTTAACCAAACTTATGAATGATCACATTGTCAAGCATGACTCTCACATTGAATTGTAACATCAAGTATGACTTCTACATTGAATTCAACTTGTACACTCTACATAACTTGTATTCAACTCCAATATATAATCACTTGTCTATGTATTGTCATGTAACTTGTAATCTTGTATGACATGAGACTTTGGTGTAACTTGCACACTTTGTGCAAGTACTTATTCTCATCATGACTAAGGGCCTATATAAGGGGGTTCCTTCACTTGTAAATAACACACCAATGTATGAATGAAATCTCTACATTCTCATCTCTAGATCTCTTCTCTCTTGTCTCATCTTCTCTACTTGTTCTAGTAGTTCTTAGTTTATGCATTTTATATTTAAGTCTCTATCAGGTTCAACTTAAATTCTAGTTAGCTTACAACTTAATTTACAACATGTTATCAGCACGAAGTTGCTCTACAAGAAGAGGTCTTGAAGATCAAGAAGCTTTTCAAAGATATAAAGCTAAGAATGTATAATTTTTATTAATTTAAATAAGTTCAATTTATTTCCATGTTGTCATGGTTAATTTCTTTTTTGTTACATGCATATTTAATTATGTAAATGTACTTTATTCATACATTATGCATTGTAATGTCACCGACTACGAAAGTATGCTCCGTAGTTGCGTCTTGTACGATCTTCTACATCAGAAATCAAAAGTCAATGTGTGACATATAATTTTTCTCTTAAAACTACAAACGATTAGTTATTGTTATATTCTTGATTTTATAATACAAATAATGTTATAAGTTTGAGTTGATAGTGGGTAAGCCTTGTCCCCGGTAAAGCTAAACATTGAAAGGGAGACGGGTTATCCCGTTCGAGGAGGCATGGTATTAAGTAGACTATGTCTCGCCACCCAACCTGGAGGTTGTCCCACCAACTCATGCGAATAGTACATTTTGTTTATTAATGAATCAAGTTGTGAACATAAATTTATCATATATTATGTTTTTACATAAAAAGGGGAAAACTATTTTATATTAAACTTATTTTCAAAATATTATTCAACCATAGTTGAATTTGTTGCCTTAGTATATTACCGACAAAAATTACTTGTCATGACAATTAGATACTATAATTTGTGAATAAAACATCTCATTCTAACTATCTCATTTCTTCTCTTATCCTTTGTAGTAGTAGTTTATAGTAGTATAAGTTCTTAGTCTTATATTTCCTTCTCTAGTTCTTAGCAAGTTCCAACTCAATCTACAACACGTTATCAGCACGAGATACATCTCCAAAAATTTTAATCGTATTTTATTTATTTTAACTATTTACTCAATTTCTTGACATATTTTCAGACTATGGTAAACCTTCAAAAACTTGAATTTGTTGCTCTTGATATCACTGGAAATAATTATTTGCCATTACAACTGGATGCCGAGATACATCTCCAAGCTAAAGACTTAGGAGAAACTATAATAGAAGGAAATGAAACATCTATGCAAGACTATGTTGTGTTGTACAAACTTTAAATCATTTGCCAATATCTCTTTAGAGATTTGAAAATTGAATATTTCACTTTATATATCTTTTCACCCTATGGAGTTATAAATCTATAAATACCAAAAAAGGTAATGCTCAAAAAGCTCAAAATGAGCGGTTAAGTCTCAAGCTACAAAAATTTAATCGGTCAAATATTAATTATAATTCCGCAATTTTAATTACCTCTATGTTGAGGCTATGTGGAAATATGAGTGATGAGACAATAAAAATAAGGTCACGTGGTCCGCCTCGATTTATTGCTGCAACAAATATCGAGTGCGCACGTCAATCCAATAAATATTAAGGATTGATTTCTTGTCTCATGGTAGCTGAGTAAAATAATGAGATATTATAAATATAATATCGCTCACGTCCAATTAGTTCTGCTTCAAATTAAGAAGCATATGTTGCATATAATGATCATGATCGCAATAACAAATTTATGGACGTGGAAAATGTGAAAATATCAGGTAAATGTCGTATTGACAATTCCACCAAAAATTGGAACAAAAGTGGTGCACCACTACAAATGGCAAATAATTATTGACAATGAGCATTCATAATTGTGACATTTTTCGGTCATATATGAAAGCCTATTTTGCCTAAATATTGTCATATATATACCCGAATATTTTTGTGACCTTTACCATGCCTTCAAAATCAAAGGCAAAATATTATGAGTTTTATCATTGAAAATTGTTCGATAAAACAAACACATCGAGATGTGTTTAAATCGTGACCTAAATATGGGCGATGAGTTTATGTCTTGTGTATCGTGCTACATGCATGTACATTATAATATAAAAGTGAATATTTCTCGAATTCAAACTTAACGGAGGCTAATGTTCAGGCAATATTCGGTACAACAATTTTATTGTTAATGTCATGTTCAGAAGAAGTCTTCTCAGAATAATAGAAAATTTATCTATAAGAATATGATTTAATCTGAGTATAATATTCTCAGCTTTAACTTCCGAAATATATAAGGCACATTAAAATGAATGTCGTCATAAATTAAATGACATTCATAATGTGGAAAGATCTATTTGATTATCCATAATCATCAATAATGCGAAAATATCGTAAATTCGCACGGACATCCTTTATCGAACTGGATTTTTTTATCAGCTGGATATTATCTCAAGGTAAATCAATAGGAGACGTATATTGATTTAACTCTTTATTAATCATATTATAAGATACCTTGGATCCCTAATAGGGAAATTATTTATAGCAAGTTTTGCTAATTGTCACTTTGATAAAGCAATTTTTCCACCATTAGGGGGAGATATAGGCCAATTCAAAATGAATGATATGAAATTGCTTGAAACACATCAAATCGCATTAAATTTGTTGTATTATGATCCATGTATAAATTAATATGAACTCGAAGTTCAAAGGATCATTCAGTAGCAACAAGTTATGAATCAATTACTTGATGCGAGTACTATATACATAAGAGTGACAATCATATATATGCTTCAGCATTAAATGGTTCATATAGAAACGATGTCCATGTGCAACAAAATGCACAAGATGTCTTCCATGTGAACATGAGGGGGAGAATCAAAATGAGTTATTGGTTAGTGTATTGCACTCTTTTTTCCTTTGCTATGGTTTTATCCCACTGGGTTTTCCTAGCAAGGTTTTTAATGAAGCAATCCTAACATTATTATACTCCATTAAAAAAAAAAGAAATTTATGATAGCAATGTACTCTTTTTCTTATACTAGATTTTTTCCCTACATGATTTTTCTAGTAAAGGTTTTAATGAAGCATATATATTCTCTCAAAGTGTATCAATGTGTAGCACTCTTTTCCTTAGTTATGATTCTATCCCATTTGGTTTTCCTAGCAAGGTTTTTAATGAAGCAATCAACAATATTATACTACAAATCAAGATTGACGAGAACATTATACTCTTTTTCCTATACTAGATTTTTTCCCACAGGGTTTTTCTAGTACAGGTTTTAACGAGGCATATTCTCTCAGCATTGTCATCCAAGGGGGAGTGTTGTAAATTGGATGACCCTTTAACAAAGCTTATGAATGATCACATTGTCAAACATGACTCTTACATTGAATTGTAACATCAAGTATGACTTCTACATTGAATGTAACTTGTACACTCTACATAACTTGTATTCAACTCCAATATATAATCACTTATCTATGTATTGTAATGTAACTTGTAATCTTGTATGACAAGAGACTTTGGTGTAACTTGCACACTTTGTGCAAGTACTTATTCTCATCATGACTAAGGGCCTATATAAGGGGGTTCCTTCACTTGTAAAGAACACACCAATGTATGAATGAAATCTCTACATTCTCATCTCTAGCTCTCTTCTCTCTTGTCTCCTCTTCTCTACTTGTTCTAGTAGTTCTTAGTTTATGTCTTTTATACTTAAGTCTCTAGCAAGTCCAACTTAAATTCTAGTTGGCTTACAACTTAATTTACAACATATGTCATTTTTTTCCATGTTTTGAGAACACAACTATTTTTGCTTTTTAAAAGGTTACATTTGTGGTAGTTTCAAATACAATTTAAAAATCCCTTCAATTTTCTTTAAGGAGCGGTAGAATCCTCCGTGACTGTAGGAAATGTCGAAGATATATGTCGCCCATAATCATACTATATTTTTTTCTTTTTTTCTTTCTGACAAAACACTATATATGTATATGTTGTAAACTAAGTTGTAAGCTAACTAAAACTTGTAGAACTAAAGTATGAGAAGCATGAACTAAAGACTAGAAGAACAAGGGGAGAAGAGGAGACAAGAGAGAAGAGTTGAGAATGTAGAGATTTCATTCAACTATTGGTATGTTTCTACAATGAGGTTGACACCTTTTATATAAGTCAGTTGGTGATGATGATAAACATACGTAGACAATGTTTATAAGTAACACATACATCACATGTCATACAACACATTATAAGTAATTTGACAATGCATGGAAGAGTTGGTGTACATTGAAGATGAGTACAAGTTACATGAAGTGTTAGAGTCACGTTTGATGATAAAATTAAATGTGAAATCCATGTTTGACAATGTGATCATCTACATACATAAGTGTTCATCCATTTCAAAACACTCTCCCTTGGATGACACTTGTTGAAAGAACTCGTTAAAACCTCTACTAGAAAAACCCAGTGGGAAAAATCTAGTTATATGAAAAAGGGTACAATGTTTTTGTCAATCTTGCTTTGTAATATAATATTGTTGTTTGCCTCATTAAAAAACTTGCTAAGAAAACACAGTGGTACAAAACCATAGCTAAAGAAAAGAGTGCAACTCATTGATACACTTTGAGAGAATATATATGCCTTATTAAAACCTCTACTAGAAAAACCCCGTGGGAGAAATCTAGTATAAGAAAAAAAGTACATTGCTCTCATAAACTTTTATGTGGAGTATAATATTGTTATGATTGCTTCATTAAAAACCTTGTTAGAAAAACTCAGTGCAGTTATCTGTGGGTGTTGTAGTAGTAGCTATAGTGACGGGGGCGGTCGAAACCAGTGCAGTCATCTGCGTCGACATGTAAGCGATGAAATCAAAAATCTGTCGCTCTTGAGCCATCTGGTCAGACATCCTCTAAAAACTGTCAACTGATACAGTGGGAGGCTGACTGCCGCTAGCTCATGTATCTTCAGCCTCACGCAAACCCCTATCGGTGTTTTCAAGTGGATAGCGAACGCGAATCAGCTACTACGTGGCATAACACATATATATACATATATAAACTAATACGTACATATAAGAAATCTCCATCTCACCTTCACTCAGTTCCCAACAAAATAATTCCTAGACAATGATCATCTGGTTTCCACTTCTAAGGTTTGTGTTTTATACGAGTTCGTGTTTTTTCTTATTTATCTCTAAGGTTCTAATATCTAGGCTATGATACCAACTGTGACGGCCCCTCTCCTAATCTAGGGCACCGCCCGGCCTAATCCCGTAATTAAGCCCTAATCATATCCACGCAGGACTAATTACTACAAGAAAAAAAGCAAACAGCAACAAACTAATCTGTTGTTGAATTGGTACGGATTTGTTGCTAAGAGACTCAAAGAATGATCAAGAAATGACATTAGAGGTGTTGCTAAACTTTTTGTTGCGATTGAAGTTAGCAATGATTTTGGTTCTCATTTGTTGTTCAAAGAACAGATTTGTGATAGAAATTTGTTGCAACAGAATAAAATCAGTTGCAGATTGAAAAATGAGTTTCTGTTGCAAATTTGTTGCAAATCAGCAACAAAACAAATCATATTATTGATTTGCCCAACAAGAAATGTCATATTCTTGATCCGTTGCAAATCAATCATTGATCAACGAATAACCATGTATTAGCTTTTTGTTGATCAGAATAAGAATAATGACAAGTCTAATTGTTATTGATTTAATACAATAGAAATCAATTATCATTGGCTTGATCCGTCATTGCAAAAAATGACAGATCAAGAATGACAGCATTTTTTGTTGATCAAAAATCAAGAATGATTTGTTCTGTTCATTGATTTGGAATGATATTTTTTAAAAAAAATTACAGCTTCACCGTAAATAGTAAATGATATTCCTGCAGCAGTAAAATCTGAAAAAAAAAAAAAAATATTTTTCCTACTGCAATTAAAACTAAAATTGAAAAATTATTTGTATATTATCAAAATTTGACAAAAAAAAAATGTACAAAATGTAGAAATTAACATTTCATAATTAACTAGTAGTATAATATATACTACTAGATGAACATTATCCAACAAAATACAAAATACTACACAAATTAAGATGGCAACACAAATTAATTTTACATATATATCTACAATGTAAATCTCACACCCTTACCCAATTGTGTCACCGATACAAAATATGCACTATACAATTTATGGGCCTAGGAGTGCTTGTCCCATCAAAATCCTGAAAATGAAAAGGAATAATTTGAACAATATTCGAAATGGAATCAAAATATTCAAATACAAATGAAAAAAATTATATGTAATTAAACAAAGATTTATAACAACTTGTATAAGAACCGCTTTAACACAAACAACTTCATATTCGACAACTACAAATGAGTAAATTAGATAAGAAGAAGCTTGGTCTGACAGCTTTATTACCCGCAACAAGTTTCAATCATTGGTAACTTGCAAGGATATTGGTAGTGATAAACACACTACGTAAAAATTGGAAGGACCAATAATTCTACATCCTAAAGCTTCTTTTCGCTTGGCTTATACAGACCACTCTAAAAAAAAAAAAGTGTTTCCAAAAATATTGCTCATTATTTATGGATTCCCTTTTTTATTAGAAAATCTTCATAATACGTAGCTACACACAAGGTTCCTATTCACTGGTTGATTTGGTTAACTGGAATAGATGAACTATTTGTTGCTTGAAAATTCTCGATTCAACAACCTACAACAACGAATGAGAAGAGTTTGGCTCAATCACAGTGAGCTTAAAATATAACAGGTAGCAACGCGACTTATTTTTTTAGGACAACAGAATGCTTAGTTAAAACAACGGCATGATAGTGTTAACAATTTATGATGGGTGGTAACTTAATGAGCCTTGAAAAAATTGGTATACTGCTTGGATGGAAAAATTTGTCAAGTAGGCGTGAAGCATCCATTAATTGATTGGGTTATCATATTTTGTAAATTGAAAAATCCAAAGGACATAATGAAATGAAGTGTGCAAGAAGATCTTACTTGCCAGCTTTCTCAAAAAATAAGCGAATGTCCACTTCACATCCCTCGCAAAAGGAAAGAAATGCCTGAAATTTCACATAATTTGTTATGAATATCCCAGCATTACAAATTGTCAAATGCATCATGTTTGACACCTGAGACACATGTTCTGAATTCCAATAAAAAAAATCAAAAAATGATAGAAATGAATTGTGCAATTTAATAAAAGTCACTTAGTAATTTATATCCCTGTACAACAAAAGAAAAACATATATTCCTCAAAATAAAATAAAAAAACATACATAGAATTTCGTAAGCAATACCTAAAGTTTCACCGCTAAGGCAGTAGAACATGCAATACATGTGTATCAATACTTTTCAATTAGAAGCAAAACTATTTTCAAGTGTTTCAGCAAATTTCAGGAGAACGATGGCTTTAGCATCTCGCTCAAACAATGTGGTTCTTTATGCAATCAACTTCAAAGAAAAATTTAAGATTTGTTCTTTACATCGGCAATGACTAAGCTATAATGACTCATATCATTTAGTTTCACCCTTATTCCTATGAATTAATATTTAAAAACAAATTAAAAAAAATTTGTTAGTGTCTAAATCGCTTATCAAACACAACGGGCATGTGTAGCATCCCTTTAGTTCTAAAAAAATTAAAATGAAGAAAATAACAATTAACAAATTAGAGCAGGCTCTTAAAATCAATATGTGAGCCATCAAATTACATTATTTTGGTACAAAATTTTTGAAAAGTCCTATTTTTATAACACTAGTGCCTACAAGAAACTTGTCTTAAACAATATATATTTGGTAGATAATTAATCTTATATTGTTATGTTTCTTGTGAGGTGTCCGCTTTACTCCAACAAACATTGAATCCGCTTATAAAATTTTAAATACAACAACAAGAAGAAGAAGATAGCCTCACTCCCAATTATAAAAGCTTAAATAAAAAATTAAATTAATTAAATGTAACATACCATGATAACAATTAAAGATCAACTTCGACTTAATTTATTCTTGCTTTTGTTCTAGCTAGATTGCATGCACATACTAAAAATGTTGATTGGTCATCAATGCAACAATAATATTGATAGCTAGATTATTTTTAAATTTGTATGTTCTTCATGTCCCTATAGCCACCAAGTGCCATAGCATGAATGTATTAATTTTAATGTTAATATTAAGTTATTAACACTGTCTAGGGATGTCTTTCAAAAAAAAAAAAAGTATCTAAGGATGGTAGATCTATATCGGTCAAGAGATGGAAATATGTAGCTAAATGTCCAATGCCGAAAATTTTGATTCTAGAGTTTCCTTAAATTACATGGCGTGGACATGTAGAATTTCAACTCTCCAAGTATGCTATAGTTGATTTTCTTCCTCTTTTGCTTGCCATTTCAATTTTTCCCGACAAAACAAGCTTAATTAGAGTTGGCGAACATGCCTTATTTGATCAAGAACAAACAGCCTACTACACTTGAAAGTTTCAGGTTGTTTTGTTTTGTTGTTACATGCATGATTTCAAGTGCATGTGTGAGACAATTTTATGGCACAACCTATCTAAGACCAACTCCAACCAACGCCAAAATAGCGCTGGTGGAGCTCCGGTGACACAATTGGAGCGCCAAAACTTTAACGCCACGCCATTTGGTATGGCACTATTCACTATTCTTTTCACTATTCATTACTTTTTTTATTCTTTTTTTATTTTTATATTTTTTAAGTCATCTTTATATTTGTATTACTTTTAAATTAATAATTCAATTGAATAAAATAATGGCCCTTATAGGCCACTTACACCAGTGAACATACAAAGTAAAACAAACAAGCCTGAGCCAACCAAACTAAGAACTCAATAGTGAATAACATTGTGGAGTCCAAGGAGAGAAGTTGGACATAACAACCACAGCAAGCCATGCTTCATTGCAAGTTAGTTGATTCCATAATATTGAGCATGGAAGTTCAATCAAAATGATTTTCATTATGACCAACATCAGTTGCAAAGTACCCATTTATCCCAACCTATTCTACCAGTCTTCACAAGAAAATTCTAATGTGAAGTACTAAGTTTGTGAATTTGATGATGTATAATTTCTAGCAAGATAGTTTGTCATCAATGATCAACAGCGACATCGACTGAAGTAAAAGGTGAAGATATCAAGAAAATGCAAACCGAAGCTTGTGCGACCAGCGGCGGAGGAGTCGGGCCGAGCAGCGGCGGCGGCGGAGGCGGGCCCAACCAGCGGCGGTGAAGATTGCGGAGGGGATGAGGCGGAGGGCGGCGGCTGGGGTATCCTTCGAGCTGCGACGGCGCGATTCGACCACGCGGATGGCGGCGCAAGGACCGCGCAAGGGCGGCGCAAGGACCGCGGAAGGCGGCGCAACTCCGACCAGCGGCGGCGCGGGACCTGTCCGACCGGCAGCGGCGGCAAGGGGTCCAACCAGCGGCGGCGCGGCGCGGGTTCGACCAGCAGCGGCTCAGAGGCGTCCAACCAGCGGCGGCGACGGCTTGCCTCGGCGGCGGCGGCGACGGCTCACGAGCAGCGACGGTGCAGCGGCGGTGCGGCGGGTCTCCGGCGGTGGTCGCGGAGGGTCTCCGGCGGTGGTGGCGGGTTGGCAGTGAAAATGGGTTTGGAGGTGAAATGGGTTTGGAGAGGTGAAAATGGTTTTGGAGGGAGGTGAAAATGGGTTTGGAGGGAGGTGAAAATATGGTACGTGAAAAATTGAAAATGGTTTGTAAAAAGTAAAACCATTTAGATATTGATTTTTAAATGGTTTGTTGCTAGTTTGTTGGTGATCAAAGCCAACAGATTTTGATCTGTTCTGATTAGCCTATTGGACATGCCTACGCAGGTATTTGTTGTTGCTTTGTTATGTTGCTGCCAATGAACAGATCAAAATCTGTTGGCTTGATCACTTACGCTGACATCGATCATTCATTGATTTGTTGTTATTCAGCAACAAATCAGCAACAAACTAAATATATATCAATTTTGATATAAACATTAACTACATTATTCACATCTCCGACCATCAACACTGTAGTTTACACTATTAACTTTTTATCATTTTTTTATTTAATTCGATTTGCAATATCAAAATAATACAATTACAAAGATAATTTAAAAAAAATACCAAAACAAAAAAGAATAAAAATAATTAATAGTAATATGATATGTGAATAGTGCCACACCGAAAATGATGTGACACTATTCATTCAACTCCATGACATTTTGGCAAAACATCACTGTAGCTCCACTTTGGCGCTTTATCGAAATCGAAAAAAAAAAAAAAAAAACTTTATCTATCCAAACTTCTAATATTAATGAAAATTTAAATTAAATCTATATGTATATATGTTTTCAATTTAATTTCAACATCTCATGAAAAAAAAGTTAATTTCAACTAAAAATTTTAATTTCAACTACATCGCTAGCTAAGGCGACCATGCGTTACAATCATTCCGTAGTCCAAGGAAAAGAAAAGACAAAGCATAGATATATTTTGATGTAACTATATATATAATTAATTAAGGGCTTCCGAATTTGTTTTTAGCCATTTTTTTAATTTGGCTCATCCAATCTAATGGAAGTCGATCGGCTGTCCCAACTCCATGGTTCGAAAGAAACCAAGAAAATATAGTTGTAAGAATTAAATTAACTTGATGTCTCCGCCTCAATTAGAGTATATATGGATGCTCTTTTTTCCCACTATGCACGCTATACCCCTTAAGGACCGCGAAGATTAAATATAAATAAACACATGTGGACTGTTTTGATGATGTTGATATTTCGAAATGTATAGTTTGACAATTCAATTAATTTCATTATATATGTTTGGTGGTACAAACTTCGACAATGCCCTTAATTAAGTCTGTTTGGGCTTAATCTGCTAACTATATACAAAACTTATCTTAATAAGATTAATCGATTAGCTAATTAATTTAAGTTTTCATGTACAATCGAGATATATGTTTTAATTAAAATTGGGGTTTTCCTAAAGTAGCTTCAAAGCGATTTTTTTTTGTTGCTCTAGCCTATGACAAAATTGAAAGTAGGGGCACATTAGGAAATTAAGCAATTTTGCCATTAATATTGAATAGATAGATAGATATATAGATATATTATACATATAGATATAGATCTTGAAAAAAATAATTTTTGGGTTCCAAAATTTTTAAAACGTGGTTTTTATTTTATTTATGTAAAGGTGTTGCATATTGTTTTCAAGTAAAAATAGAATCCATGATTTTAGGAAACCGCCTATTTAATTATCAATGGTTCTGCACTTAACGGAAACTGTTAATTAATCAATTCGCAAGTTTTTGTTCTAAGTGCAATTTGCAACATAAAACACCAATATAAAAGGAATTTTTTTTTAAATTACTACATTACCTTAAAATTAAACAATATATTGGATTTTTTATCCAAAAGGAGAGCCCCTGGTTTGAAAGAATCATTTAAAATTTAGTGACATATCAACAACAGAGTAGTCTGTTGCTGATTTGTTTGTTGCTTAGCGACATATCAGCAACAAATTTTTTTGTTACTGACAATATGTTGCTGATTTGTCGCTAATCAGCAACAGAATTGAATTTGTTGTTGGTTAGCGACAGATCAAAAGTAATTGAATATGTCATTGATCTCAGAAGCAGATCTGTCATTGTATTTAGCTACGATCAATCGACAAACTAGGTTCTCAGAGCCGATCCGTCGCAGATCTGCTCACAAAATGGGCTGAAAATATTAATGGAGAAATCAAGCAACAGATCAATGACAAAAAAATAATTGTCACAATTGTTGTCACAAATCAGTCACTGATTTGTTTCTTTTTGGTCAACCGAGTCAAACTCTCTATCTGATGCAAAATTGTTGCTGATTTGTTGTTGTTTAGCAACATATTCAATCTGTTGCAATGTTTTGATGTTATTCCACATTTTTCTTGTAGTGTAAACTACGTATTAGTCAGCCTTTACAACCTAGACGCCTATTTTCTCGTGTTCAGGATAAGTAATACACTAGTCCTACCAGTTTATAAAATTAGAGTTAATTAAAACTTTTTATTAAATTAATTAATTAGCGGAAGTCTTATTGATTATGCAGAAGCAATTAGTAATTTATGCGAAAGCCATTTATAAAATCATAAGTGTGGAAAACCAGGAAATGTCATCACATATATAAAGTCCTCAAAATGCAACGAAACTGTAAAATAGTCTAAGTCAAGTCGGGGAAACTAACGCTCAACCCAAATTACAACAATAAATAATATCTGAAAGACATATATAGCATATACAATCAAAATACCAAAAGAAGACCTATAATCGATGTAATAAGCCACGCTGGCTCGTGGATAATCGCCGATCTTCTCCTTGCACTCGCCTGTTTGGTAGACGACCCACCATCATAAAAAGGACGGTGAGTACAAGAATAAAACAAGAATCCCCGATGACAATTTTAATTTGCATTTCCAAATATTCAAATGGTATTTAAAAGCATATAAATGGGAAAACCGGAAAATAAACCATATGCGAGTAAATACCAGTTAAACGAGTGATACCGACACTTTCAGGCTAAGTAGTGGTGATTTAGGTCCGGTCGGCAGTGAAACATGTCACTCCGACTCAATAATCATATAGCACAAGGGACTCTAACCCAAGTGTTACCGGGGACTCTAACCCAAGTGTTACCAGGGACTCTAACCCCGGTGTGTAGACCACCTCATTGACTCTAACCCCGAGTGTCATACAGTGTCAGGTAACATGTGCCGACATCTCCAGGGACTCTAACCCCGTGAGTCGCGCACACTTCGATCGAGTACGGGACCTAAATGCGAAAATTACTTTTTAAATTTCAAGAAATATCAAGTATGGATTGTCAAGGCATATGCACATCTACATACCTAAACAAACAAGGAATACAAGCCCTCTTAAACATTTATAAGATATTCACTAGCCTAATAGCATGCTATTTATCATTCAACTCACATTTAAAACAACAAGAATAGATATAGCATGGGATAGAATCAATGAATCAAATCAAATGAAATGAATATCATGCAAACTAGACTCATCAAGTGAGCATAGACACAAAGAACACATGATATAAGAATACAAAGGCAAAATAGTCAAAAGGACTATGCAAGGACAACAATTAATAGAAATGAAATGTTAAGTAAATTTGTCATTGGGTATACTCACAACAACAAAGTAAAGTACTAGCTTTACTGGCCTCCCGATACTCCAAATATTGTATTCGTTCTCCCGTACCCTTTTCCTAAGTTCCTGAGTTTGGTGTCTCATTAGTTCAAATATAATACGTTTAACCTCAATTTAGTGGTGTTTATTGTGTATTCAAATTGGTTCAATAGACTTTAAATAAATATTCCTAAATCAGCCCCTAAAGACTAAATTAAGTTTCAATTTCACTCCTACATCTTAACGCACTTTTAGGCATGAAATGGTCGAAATATCGAAATCTTCCATCAGTACAATTATTGTTGGTCTCTCTCTTAGATTTATGGAAAAGGTTTAGTTTACAAAATTTTGATTTAAAATGAACGAGATATCATGATTTTACTAAACATAGGTCTAATTGAGATTTAATCCGACCAGCGGACTTAGAAAATCTATTTATCCCAATATATAGTTCCTAAAAAAGTGATTTTTGGTAACAAGGCAGAAAATATACCCAAGTACAACATACTAAAAGCTAACCTCATTAAGATAAGTAGTTAGGGAGTTATACCCTTAACAAGTTTAGTTTCAAAACTTTCCTTTTTAATTCCAGTACCCATTTGTAGAGCATGTTTGGACATAAAAACATTTGAATCAAAATACCTTCAGTTAAGCAAAGTTATTCCACTTTAAATAAGCTTTCAAATGCCACTAGTTTGGATCAATTTGGATCTAAAATGGGCAGATTATGACCAAATCACCCAGGTTGATTCCTATTACAACATGCAGAATTCTAGTTTTGGTGTTGCAACTTCAAAAATTCATATGTTTATGATTTCAAAACCAAATTAAGAACTTCAATATAGCTGTATTATCAGCTTGAAATGAGGAATCTAAATATATAAATCGATTGTAAAGACTCAATCATCTACCATCTGAAATTAGCCTAAAACCAGAACTTGTTCTAATTTCAACTAAAAAGATGTGTACATAGTTGATGTAGCACCCTAGCTTGAGAATTTCTCACCAACTCTCATGGATTCCTTCAACACCTTGATGATTAACTCATCTCCAGCAATTCCTTCTTCTTCTCCAGCAAAAATGAATGAGTGATTTGGTTTGCATGTTGTTTGATCACTAATATTATATATTAAGGTGATGTTCTTTCAGCCCTTGATCTTCATGGATTTATGTATCCCGATGAACATCTAATGGTCCACCTCTTGTCGTATATCCCACTAACTTCCACTATCTCAACCTCAAGTGACACCATTTCATTACTCACCTAGTCCCTAGATGTGCCAATGTGTATCTCTAGACCAATCTTATGATTTCTATTTAATTTACTCAACTATAGGCCTTTAATTTGATTTACATTAACTAACACAACCGTAGGCTTATAAGTAATTCTTTTTTTCATATTAGTATTAAATAAGACTTACCAAAATGCTAACTACCCGGTTCCCCGGCTCGCACGCTACTCGAGGCGTGTCTCCGCTCTCGTCTCGACGCCTACAACTGTACAAACTGACTTAGTAAGTCTACACAATTCATAACATTAGGCACACATCAATACAAAAATACAATATACCTCGGCCACGTGCCTCGGTCGGTGCACGTATCACAGTGTAGGTATCACGTCAAGGGTCGGTGATCCTGATTAAGAAATTAAAACGGGGTTTAGAGATTTGGGCCGTGACAGTACAATTAAGTTCGGTATTTTTTTCTGCATTAATCAATTCAAATTTTTTTTTTGTCAAAGATAATCAATTCAATTAGTTACAGTACAATTCAATTGTTTTCATCAATAAATGTGCTACATTAATTCTGGCCCATTATGGGCCAGGCTAATTGTAAACAGATCTGTCTTGATGAGCTGCACTGCATGCACCTATTTCAAGGCATCAAACTAAAGTACTCTTGATTGTCAAGCAATTAATAAACTTGTTTTGGGTGATGCTATTTAAACTTGTGAGTCCAAACTTAAATTTTTTAAAAATTTAAATACATTCTCAAGCAATTAATAAAATAATTATAATCACTTGTAAAAAAAATTTGATATCCCTTAAATATTTACAAAAATTTTAAAAACCTTTATATAAGTCCAGACTCATGAGTTCAAGTAAATTTATTAATTATTTAATTCACTCACTCGTGAAGTAAATGCAGCTCATAAGTTTCTACTAATTCAAGGAGAAATGCTAAACCAATCCACTTTTAACACCTACGTAATTTGACACACAGTTGTTTAAAGTCATTTGTACACCATTTAAAACATGTGTGCGTCTATCTCAATGTAAAACTCAAAGGATCATGATATAATTATGTATGCAAAAAAAAGTGTGCGTGTCGGCCAATAATCGATTACTTTGATTAGTAAAGGACTCGATTCTCCTTAAACAAGGTCTTGAGTTCGATTATCGTGAATAAAAAAATTGGTTTGGAAGCCGCCTCTGTACGAGAGACTCGACAATGCATGAGCGTACGTAAATTAATTAGTGTGGTTGCCTAGTTGTCATCGGACGTGTACCATATATGTAGGAAATCAAATAATAAAAATAAAAATTGCAAGTGTCAAAAATATGCTGCCAGATCAAATAAGAAATGTTAAAAAAAATGTGCATAGACATTTCTTTATTATTATTAGGAGAGGCACCTCAAAAAGTTGCATCAAAAGTCGCATTAGGCTTTTGAGCCATTTGTACACACCTCAAGATGTGGACACACAAATCTTGATGCATAACATACGGGCTCTACCACTTTTATTGGGCAATGTGTCTTGATGTGTGATTTACTCGTTGTCATTATAGTGTATTTTCCAATTAATAAATATATAGCCCAGCTAAATGCACTCCACCGTTTACTTAGTGCACCCCGACGAAAAAGACAAACTTACAAAAATTCATTCTACTGCAAAATGACCTTTATGCCATTCACTGTAATTAGTATACCCTCAACATCTTTTTCCTCTTATTTTGTGCATCCCACCATCATCTCTCCACACACTCTCTTGTTGTGATTCATAAGACATCATCAATTGCTTCAGCCCCACAGGTCCGAAACTCTAGTTGGAGAGTCGGTCAGAGCCTACCGAACTTCTATTTGGAGAGTCGATCGGAGCCCACCGAACCTCTAGGTCAAAAGTTGTTAATCAGATTCTACAAAAAGGTTTGGTTTGACAACACCGAACTTAGAAGATAAGTCTCGGGCACATGTAGCCGAACCTAAAATGGATGTCTCGACCAAGGTTTTGGAGTTGGGTGTTTTGAATTGGATGAAGGGGTATTTTGATAAAAATGTGGGGTGCCCTTATAAATTGAAATTCAAATTGGGGTTGCACTCAGAATCGGGGTGCACTAAGTAAAGAGTGGGGTGTGTTTAGCCGGGCTCACACTTCCCAAACACTAGTAGAAAATTTCAATAATTCAACGACTAGCTAGTGTATATAAATGAAGCAAGTGAAGTGATTAGTCTTATAAGCTCCATATATACATATATAACATCTCTCTCTAGCTAGCTAATTAAGAGTAATTGAGGACAAGATGAGTCATGAGGTTGCTGGTTGTGGTGAAGCTAATTTGATGAAGCCAACAAATAAGGCAGAGCTGATGGAGAAGTTGATGATGGGGCTGATACCAGATGAAGAAGTGAAACGCCTCATTAGGGATCAACTGGAAAGCCGGGTTCAGTGGATATACAACCACAACTGTGAACAACGCTTCGATCAACTCCACAACTTGGTTCAGTGTAAGGACTAATTAATTAAGACCATTCCCTGGTCTCTTTCTATTACATTAAACAACTATATATGTATATATGACTATATGCATAGCAGGGTATTTTCTGAAAGAACTTAGTTAAGTACCGGCACAGTCACACTCAAAGTACTTCCTCTAGTCGAAGTTATAAGTCCTTTTAGCAAAGGAATTGCTAGAGTAACCGACTTTAGGCATCAATCCAATCGGATGTCGTGCAATACACACCGAGATATGTGTGTGTGCATCTCAAGGTAAAACACACGGCATTCGACTGAGTCAGTGCTCAATGACAATATCCAAAGTGGGTTACTTTTCCATTTTCCTTAAGAGTAGTGCTATTTAGACTAATGAGTCCGGACTCAAAAGTTTTTTTTTAAAAAAAAAAATTGCAAAATCATTCTCAAACAATTAATAAAACAAACACAATCACTTAAGATTTTTTTGATACCCCTTAAATATTTGTAAAAATTTAAAAAAATTCTACGAGTCCGGACTTATGAGTCCAAATAAATTCATTATTTTCGTAATTTAGCGAAAGCTCTCTTCAAAAATTATTAGTTGTTTTCGAAATTTAAGAAAATATTTAATGTTATTTTACTCATTTTACTACCCTTATACAACCCAAACATCTAGTATTACATTAAGAGTAAAAATTTTATATTATTTAATTCATTATGTCAAACGAATGTAAGTATGTAACTTAAGTTAGAATTATGGTGGCGTTATAAGCACCCTAATTTTTTTTTGTAAGCACAAGCTAGTACTACATAATTTTAAGTGAGGGACCCAATATTTCTGGCACTTATTTAGTCGTGCCCAAAAGGGTGCCTTAACCCTTAATTAATAATGTGTTTAGTTCTATAGAAAAAAATTAATGTTTTTAGTTTTTTTTTTTTGTCAAAGAATGTGTTTAGTTAAAATTTAATGATTCATATAAGAGAGGAGGAAGTTTTATTATGATGCTCTTTTTGTTGTCACTATACACCATACCCCGCAAGAAGAGTTGAACAAGTATTACGAGAATAAAAATGTTACTCTTGACTCCAACATGTCAAACTCGTAGCCTTGTGTTTGGCAAGCGAATTACTCCCTCTGTTTCTTTATAAGTGACTTTTTAGCCATTTTGAAATATTTCACAATATTTGTCATTCGATAGTTTCAATATACATTAATTACTTAATTGACTTTTATAACCTTTATAGAAAAGAAAATCTATTAATTACTCCATCCGTTCCATATTATTTGTCACATTTGAGCTTGTGAAATCTTTAAAAGATAGACATTGAAACTAAATTACCCCTCATTAATAGCCTACTTTTTTAAAATTTTCGTTTTAGAAATTAATGTGAAATCTCCAATTGTATTAATGACATAACTTTAAATTATGGATAAAATTGAAAAAAAGACCATAAATGCACTCTTGATTTCATTATGTGACACATATTATGGAACAAGAAAAAAAAAATTAATGTGACAGATAATATGGAACAGAGGAGTACACATTAATAACTAGTATATGTAGAAGCGATGAGATTAAGAGAGATATAAGGTGATTTAGTCATTTAATTGACATTTTCTCCTCATTTAAAGTAATTAAATGACTTTCTTAAAAATTGTGAACAATTTTAAAACGATACTTAAACAGAAACAGAGAGAGTAGTAACGTCCGTAAGGATGATGTTAGGTTGACTTTTTGAGACACTCGATCGTCGGTGTTCGGTCAATACACCTCAATTTATGCGCGCACAAACATCAATGCCAAACCAACTAACATTCAATTAAGGGCACGTGCATTGGACTATGAATTAGAGTAAAGAGCACAATTAGCGGGCTGACAATTAGCTAGGCAGGAGGCACTGCCCTTTATTATATCAGCATACAAATCTCCATGTTTTTTCAATTTTTTGTCAACTCAATAATGCATATTTCAATTACTAGTAAAATACTTCTGTGACCCACTTTGCCGAACATTTTTTTTTTTTTTTAACTATAGTTCAACTCACGACATCTCCAAATCTTACTTTTTAGCAAGTGATACATCAACTATCTCACCAAAGATATGTGACACTTGTTAATGCCCCCAAATTAAAAAAAAAAAAAAAAAAAAAAGTCACTCAATTCTTTTTCATATTGTGAGAACACAACTATTTTTCCCTTTAAAAGGATACATTTGTGGTAGTTTCAAATACAATTTAAAAATTCCTTTAATTTTGTTTTAGGAGGGTCGAGTCTTATGTGGTTATAGGAAATGTCGTAGATATATGTCACACATAATCATACTTTATATACTTTTTTCTTTCTTTTTGACAAAACGCTGTTCTTTTTCTTTCTTTTTTTGCAAGGTAATTGTACTCTTAATTAGTTGTCTAAAAATTCTTTATTATTGCTAAAGTATCTTTAATGAGATGGACGAGATATTACTCTCCAAAACGCGAGGTTTAGGGAGGTCGTTTGACTATGTAGAAGTCAAAAAGAAAAAAAAAAAAAGAACTCTTTATTATTTATAATTTTTTATTTAAGCTAGCTTTTCCATATAATACACAGCTTTGCGACAGACAAACTTGGAGACAGAGGACTTCCATACTGATGCATATGATTTACCTATTGAGGTTGTGAAGCTTATTCATGGGAAAGCATTGAAACAGAGGTATACAATTAATCAACATGGGATTTAAGAAACAACGATCATGAAAAAGAGTAGCAAGTACTTTTTTTTTCTTGAATCAAAGAGTAGCTAGTATACTAAAATCATTATCATTATTGTAGTGGGTGTTACTTTAAAGATAAATCAGTTACATTGGATGATGCCGAAAAAGCAATGTTGGATCTATACTGCGAAAGAGCTCAAATAGAAAATGGCGATCGAATTTTGGAACTTGGTTACGGATATGGAGCTCTTACCATTCATATCGCTCGCAAGTATCCTCAATGTCATGTTACCGGAATTACAGATACAATGTCGCATTGTAAATTCATGGAAGAGCAATGCAGGTATAATAATGCTAAAGATACATATATAGTTAAAATACCAGGTGTGTGTGTGTGTGTGTGTTTTTTTTTTGTTAATAGTTAACATACAAGTTAATTCATAGTTTGATTATGAATTTTTCATGCATGAAGTGAGCTCTTTTTTTTTTTTTTTTTCTTAATTTCATTAGGAATCAAAATTTGAACAATGTGGAGGTTATACTAGGGGACATTACAAAAATTGAGTTGAATCAAGAGTTTGACCGTGTAATGGTTATTGGAGTCTTTGAGGTAACAATGCTCTACTAGACATATGTATGCAAGTTAATTATTTATGTTTTAATTAAAGATTAACTGCTAAGTACTTAATTAATCGATCTTTCTTTTTTCTGTTGTTTCCAATCGATCTTTCTTTTCATGTATATATTGATAGCATATCAAGAACTACGACCTACTCATGAAGAAGATATCGAAATGGATGAAGGAAGACGGTCTTTTTTTTGTAGACAACATGTGCCACAAGAACTTCCCATACCAAATGAAGGCAAGTAGAAATATGTGTTTTTATTTTTCTGAAAACAAATGTTGTTGTGCCCCAGATGGGGCACGCAGTTGCGACATGCACCTGCACAATGGCCCACATGTGCCACAAGAACTTCCCATACCAAATGGAGGCAAGTAGAAACATGTGTTTTTATTTTTATTTTATTTTTTAAAATAAAAATGTTGTTGTGCCCCAGTGGGGCACGCAGTTGCGACATGCACATGCACATCGGCTCTTAATTCACGTGAAGCTAGTGATGCAAGTGGGGCGGGAATTCTCGTGGGGGCGGGGAATCCCTGCAACGAGGACGGGTACGGAGAATTTAAATGGGGATGGAGGTGGAGATGGAGAGAAAATAGCATATCTGCACGGGTATGGGTATGGGGACGTGTAAAAAAATATCCGCGGGAATCCCAATATTGGGAAATCCTCATTGGTAATCTCCGCGGATATCCCCATTGAGGATCCCCTGGGGATCTCCGCGAGTATTCCTATAGGAGGAGCCTTATATTAATTTTATATATGTATACATGCATACCGTATGGTATATTATATATATATATATAGGTATATATGATATATTATATATAGGTATATTATATATGGGAAGTTCTACAATGGAGCCTAAATATATATCATGCAATGGGAACCCCTCAAAATGTATTGTGCACGTATGTATTTAATTAATATTTCATAGTTTCTACCTCAAAATATTAATGATACATATAACAAATAAACTCTGATGATATTTATAATTTTAACTTATTTAGTTAAATAAACAAAATATTTTAAAATTGCAAAACCTTATTGTACAAATTACCAAACTACATTAACTATAGGCCTATGTCAGCAATAAACATATGTATATTATGCGTATAAATACTATTTAAAAATACCAATACACATATACATATGTATATATCTTTGACACAACTTTTTATAATGCTTTTTTGAGAAAAATTAAGTGGGGAGAAATATTTTCTTACGGTGATTTGTCGTAAGATTCCCCACGGGGATCTCCGATGGAGAAATAAATGGGAAATTCTTTTCTCCATGGACAATCCCCATTCCCGCGAGGATTAGAAGTCAGGTACAGGGACAAGGATGACAATTCATCTCCGCATAGGGATAGGTACGGGGATGGAGATGGAGTCCTCATTCCCTATCTTTCTCATTTGCATCTTTACGTAAAGTACGTGCATCTTCAGGTGCGCGATGGGATTGTGTAGGTGTAGCATTCTCCGAAAAATTTACGCACGTTCCAATGTGTAGTGTAGCATTCTCCA
Organism: Stephania cephalantha; assembly: GCA_039657325.1. Classification (NCBI taxonomy): domain Eukaryota; kingdom Viridiplantae; phylum Streptophyta; class Magnoliopsida; order Ranunculales; family Menispermaceae; genus Stephania; species Stephania cephalantha. The sequence continues at coordinate 3,256,414 of CM077578.1, read as the reverse complement.
AAGAAGCTACGCACGTTCCAATGTGTATTACATTATTTTCATGTATACATGTACAAAATTAACAATAAAGTATATGTAGTAGTGGAAATTGTGCACCCTTACACTTCGGAGTTCTAATTGATGCAGTCTTTAAAAGAAGATGAATGGATTGAAGAAATTATCTTTCCAGACATGTCTGTGACCATCTCGTCTGTTGACTTGCTACTGTATTTTCAGGTAATTCCAATCCCACGCCAACTCAATTATAACACATTCTTTTCTTTTTGAAATTCCATGTGAGACAAATTCTCTAGACCTCACCAACCCATCGAGTGCCCTAATGAATTAGTGTGGGGTTTAGGAGTAATATAGCATATGACGAAACTTTGCTCATGCTCTCATTTAGTTTTACAGATTAATTATTAATGGATCAAGTCACCACACTCACTTTTCTAATTAATCAGCTTAAATAATCAAACAGTGTTTTTAGTATTACTAATTAAATTTAGTTTCTCACTTCTTTTTTTCTCTATTGACAGGAATATGTTTCAATTGTGAACCATTGGATCGTTGGTGGCAAGCACTTTTCCCACTCGAAGTAAGTTTGTAATTACTTAGAAGGTTGTTTTTTTATGAAAACGAGGCAATACTCTATTAAACTTGAAAAAATTATGTACAAAAAAAACAGTACAACCTCATTAGAATGCCCCATCCTTCCGCAAAGTCCGACAATCGCTTTCCAGTTGCCTTTAGCGACTCCATCAACGTCTCCAACCCCGTCAACCTCACAAACGAAGGCCCCCCAAAACCTCAACAGCCCAAAACATCCTAACTTTCCGGGTAAGGCATTTCATCAAATACCTCATCTGCAATACTAAAAGCGACTCCCAATATTGTCCCTTCCCCCACCGTCACCAGATTCACCACCACCAGTGCGACCCCTCCCTGGTCCACATCGCCCTCACCCTAGACTCCCAATACATCCACGGCTCAATCGTCGCCGTCCACACCGTCATCAAACACACCTCATGCCTTGAAAACGTCTTCTTCCACTTTGTCTCCACTGACAACCACGACTCTTTCACCTCCCTCGTACGATCCACCTTCCCTTTTTCAAACTCTCCGTGAAGCCCTTGGTTCGCACAATCCCCCTCCCTCACCACCTCCTCCATATCCTCATATGGGAAAGGAAAAAATGAAAAGAAAAGGAAATGGGGCTCATCGGCGACGTCCAAAACCATCTCGCCGACACCGGAAGCCCAAAAAATGGGGGATCCGGAGGTCGACCCTTAAAAGAGTGAGGCCGCGCTAAGGTTTCTCTCAACGAAATAAGAGAAACCTAACTCTCGTTATTCGTGTTGTTGATATTTCTCTATATAAAAGGGTTTTCATGCATGATAGCTAGAAATATATTTATATCTATCTATTTACAATAAGAAAATGTTTTTGCAACCCAAACGTAACCCGAGAAAGACACACACTGTTGGCGCTATTGATGTCCATGATTGTCGAGGGGGGGAGGCATGGATTTTTTAAGAGGGCCGCTAAGGGCACCCCACCTATTAATGAAGGCACCCAGTTAATGTGGGCACAAATTGATTTACCTGGGGCACCTGAAAATTAAACCCAAAATACCAAAAATACCCCTAGTGCAAAAACCCCTTACACCCCACCACCACTACCACCACTACCGCCACCACCACCGCCACCACCATCACCGAACCCCGAGCACCCGACCACCCCCACCACCACCTTCACCGAACCCCGAGCACCCCACCACCTTCACCGAATCGTTGTGCAAGAACCCATTTAGTTTGAATCGACCAAAGGAGAGGAATCTCCAAAATCGTGTTTTCCGTGTCTCGCCTTGTGTTTCTCCTTTGGTTTACGCTTTTTCGAGGTTCGTAGGGTCGTGGTGTGAGCCGATTTCGTCTCCAAGTTGTGGTTCGGTTGAATAGTTAAAGAAATGAGAATTCGCGGTTCTCGCCACACAGCCGAGACGAGCACAGCCTCGCCTCGCATGGCCGAGACGAAGCTTGGCGCTGGGAACTGAAGTCTCGACCCACAAAGGCCGAAGAGTTCACGTTGTCGCGGCTTACGCATGGCCGAAAGTACTCTAGTTCTCTCGCCGAGACATGACGAGAGCTACAATTAGTGGTAGGTAATGTGGTGTCGGTGGTGTACAATCGAGAATGTGCTCATACTCTCGGCCAGACACCGGCGTACCATACCGTGACCTAAGTACACCTCTCGGTCCTTTAGACCGAGACATCACCATACATCTCGGCCCCGCGAGGCCGATACAATCGCGCACCCAGACAAAAACTTCTCCCAACCGCATAAAAAACACAAAATCTCGCAAAATTACCTCAAGGACGACTTCATCCGGCACCGAAGCATTACAATCCTCCATTATATAGTGGAAACAACTTCGGATTTGAAGAAATTACCAAACCCTACGTTGACAAACAAATCATCATTTTCACTGTTTTCCACAACTAAACAAGCTTCTAATAAACTATCATATGGTTGTCAAACATTGTTTACTCGCATTGTCGGATGATGTCAATCCGCAAGAATCGATAAAAAGTCGACAAACGCGGTGTGGATTTGTGGTTCAACCTTGTGGTGGGGTGCCTTTTTTTCTTTGTCAAAATGATTTGTGAGGTTTGAATCACTATATATACAAGGGCAAAATAGTCTTTTCCACTTTTGCTGAAATTTTTACAAAAACTTTGGGTGCCTTCATTAAATGGTGGGGTGCCCTTAGCGGCCCTCTTTTTTAATCATTTGTTGGTGTATATAGCATTCTTTTTATAGCGCATGGAGGGTAAAATACCCTTCTGACGTATTTAACTTTGTGATTAATACAATTTTCTGGAGCTTGTTTCTATTTCTCAAAAAAATGCCATAATTAAAAAAGCACAACTAGCCTTTTGATGTGTACGCGTTATCGCCTTATCCGATTTGTCTCGAGTCACACAAACCACATGATTTAATATATCATGTCAAATGGATTATTTGCTCATATATTTAGAGTATACTTGAACTCACGTACATTTGTTCGTATTAAAGCATCTAATTATGTTATATTGTTTTTATACTTGTATTGCAGTGAAGAATGGTTGAAGAAGCTAGATGGTAATATTGATCCGATAAAGACTATAATCAAGGAACGGTTAGTCAGTGAAGATGGAGCAGTTAAGTGGATTAACCAAATGAGGATATTTTTTATACATGGAATGGAGCTAGGCAAATTTAACAATGGAGAAGAATGGATGACAGCTCATTTTCTATTTAAGAAGAATTAGATATCTTTATATGGAATTAATTGTGTTTCAAAATAAATTAATGTAATCGTATGGCATTAGAATATGATGATTAAGTGAAAGGTTTTCTATAGAATTATAAAACACATATCTTACTAAATCAATAAGAACTACCACTTCAGTTTTTTTTTTTTTTTCGGTCAAACGATTGCATTTCATCAATGTTCCTAACTTATCAATTTTTAAGAAAACTTGATGCTTGTGTGGTAAGTTTTTTTTTTTTGACAAATTTGAAATGTTTTTACTAAGATTTTTAATTTTAATTTCTTAGAGTACCCCATTTCAAATAATTTAGCAAAATCTGTTAACTTTATTAAAAAATTGCCACTTTAACACCAAATTGTCTTAGAAAATGAGTTGAGTTAAAATTAGAACAAATTTTATACAAAACTAGTCGGCATTATTATTTCTTTGCAGGCGAGCAAGACAAAATATCATGTATTAAATATAAAGTGAATTTGATAGAAAAAATAAGCCATTTTTAAGTGAAATCTTTGATGAACCCGAGGTCGATAACAAATTATTCAACGTAGACAAAAAATATATTGAATGAGAGTTTTGAGAGGTGAGTGATGACAAATGTTTATAAAATTAGATATTGAAATAGATCAGTTTTGTGAGGTGAGTGCATCTATTGCTTATATAGTGGAGAGAAGGAGGTTTAGTGATTACATTGTTGCCTCTCTGTTTTTCTCTAAAACTCTAAAATTCTTATTCTTGATTCACTTTTGTGATTTTAGTTCTTGAACCACCGCCGATCCTCCTTTTTGATCTGCAGTTGTTCAAATCAAATCCCTTTTGCATTTTGTTAATACAATAACCAACATATCTAATCAAATTTGCAGAGATTGATATATCCTTATTGCGGTGCATCTTCATCAATGGTGTTGCGCAGATTTGTGCGTCGCTGGATTGATCTTGTTTTTTTTAATTTTATAGTTAGTTTTCTTTCATAGTTGGAAGTCTTTGATTTGTCTTCTCCTTGTTGTGAAGTTTTGTTATTCGTTTTGTGGTTCTAGCAGTTTTGTGTATTATCATGAGTTTCAACGTTGTAGAGAGCAGTCCCTGATTGTCAAATTGTTTTAATTTCGCATTTACAACCAAATTAATGGCAGTTTGTTTGAACAAATAGGATTAGCGAATCAACGTACTTAATTCTATGTCTGGTCCTGGTCTTAGATTGAGCCATGGATGATTAATGAAATTTCTCTTCAAAAAAATAAATAAGGAACGGTTATAGAATTGTTTTAATTAGTGTTATGTTATATACCTACCTAAATAGATCAAAAGACTAAAATAAATAATTAATTTATAATTATTATAAATGGTTAAATAATAACTATTTAATTTAGTGGTTACATCAACATAGGAAACTCAAGAGGCCAAAAGAAAATGTAACGGCTCGAAAAATTAAAATCTGAATTACACACTAATTTGAAGATTTTGACATTTGACCTAGTCCGACGCGGAACACTTGGTCAAACATTGAACATCGAAGTCGGATTATAGTAATATGACACATTAAATTAGCTATATGGATGGGTACTATATAAATTAATTGAGTTAAATTAATGTGCTCTACAATTTATAAAGTTATAGTTTTTAATTAAGTTTAAATATGTCATAGTCTTGATAAAACGATTAATTAATATAATAAGTGGTTTAAAAATTTTGGTGTAGTGATTTATATGAGAGAGATATAATACAACTTGGTGTAGATTAAATTTGATGTAGACCAATGGAATGAGGACACAACATCTACCCAATTCAAAATAAAAGTCAAACCTCATATCTACGAAAAAATTACAAATGTACTGTCAAAATTAATATAAATGAGTAAAATAAGTTATGTTTTTTTTTTTATTCCAAAAGTAAGGTAAAACACATTTTGAAAATGTGCCATTAGTTGGAACAATCTACGTGGCGCATTTTACACGAATGCCATTGTTTGCATGGACAACATACGTGCATGGACAATCTACGTGGAGTGTTCCACGTGGGCGCCACGTGGAGTGTTCCACGTGGGCGCCATGTGGATGCCAAAATAATGTGGGATTGTCCACCACGAGATACGTGCGTGTTGTTTGCATGAGTTGTCTACCTCGAGATACGTGCGTGTTGTTTGCATGGACAACATACGTGCGTGTTGTTTGCATGGGTTGTCCAACGCTAGATACGTGCGTGTCGTTTGCATGGGTTTTCCACCTCGAGATATGTGCGTGACGTTTACATAGTTTACTTCGATTGCAATAGATTACATGGGTTGCCCACCTCGAAATACGTGCATGACCTTTGCACAGTTTGCATTGATTGGACGAGGTTATATGAGTTGTCCACCTCGAGATACGTGCGTGACGTTTGCATGGATTGCACGAGGTTGCATGAGTTGCACACCTTACGATACGTGTGTCACGTTTGCATGAATTGCACGAGGTTGTATGGGTCGGTCACCTCGACATACGCGCGTGTCGTTTGCATGACTTCTCCACCGCGAGTTACATGTGTGGCGTTTGCATGAGTTGTCCACGTCCATATACGTGCGTATCCTTTACATCAGTTGTCTACCTCGAGATACGTGCGTGATGCAGGTTGTCCATCTCGAGATGCGTACGTGATGCGGCTTGTCCATCTCGATACATAAATGACGTTTGCATGGGTTCACCGTGTCACGACCCAATAATTAATACATGTTTAATTCGTTAATCATGACAAAATGACTAGTGACGTGAGACCTGCAGCGAGATACGTGTCACTACCGAGGCACGATAGCCGAGGTAAATGTTATATTTATTGGTGTTGTGTGATTTGTGGTTGTTTTTGCTGTCGGTTGTGGGTGTTGGTCCAAGGTAGGAGACTCGGACGAACTGCCATGAGCTTAAGGGACGACAAGGGAGTCGTCTCCCCTGCACGAACCCAACTTGGGGTTGGGGATGGACGCCCAACCCCAGTAGAAATGAAAAAAATTAAAAAAAATAAAAGTTTACGAGAGGAAGAAGATGGGTAGCCCGGGTCGGGCTACCTCATATGGGCGTGTCGGGCCGACCCTGACCCTTTGGAGAAGGGGTCGTCACACACAGCTTCGAGTTGAACAAAGTACTCCTTTTGAGGAGTAAAAAAGAGGTTGTGCATTTTGTATAGATGACTCCTTTTCAAAAGGAGTCATGCACTCCACCTCATCAACACACATGTCACATAGCGCCACATCATCATCATCAATGTCTCATTTTGAAAAGGAGACATACCTTATTTTTGGAAATAACAAGTAGCCACCCTTATTTTTGGAATAAAAAATGTTTCCCACCTTAGTTTTTGAAAAACCCCTCATATCTACACTTCGTCTCTATTTTTTTGACACCTCACACACTCTCTCTCATATCCTAGCAATCACTCCATCTCCTCTCACGTGCTCTCTCTCTCTCTCCTCTCAAACCAATCTCACTCTCTTGTTCTCTCTCTCCCCGAAAACAACTCCTTCATCTCTCATTTTCTTTTTACTCTCCTCCACCACTCACAACTCCCATCACTCACCCATCTCGGCCTCACCACCACCCACTCGGCCTCCTTACGGCTCCAGCGGCCACCGTCGCCAATGACGCCCCTCCACCACTCTCGGCTCCTCTCTCGGCGCCGGTGACCACCCCCACTCGGACGACTCCTTGACCGAGGTAAGCGCCATTGTTGCGTGGTTAATTGAAGAAGATGGTGTGTGCATAGTAATAATGGGTGAGTTTAGTGTGTGCGTGTATACCTCGAGATTTCATGTCGATTTCGCAATGTAGATGGTCGCCTCGGGATGCGTGCTGAAATTACACGCATCCCGAGAGCGCTTCGAGGTACACACTGAAATTATATACACCTCGAGAGTACCTCGAGATGCTGGCTGTTTATAAGAATAAAATAAATAATAACAAAAAATAATAAATATATACATACATATATAGGCAACGTGAATGTATAGTATATAGTAATATATATATATATATATATATATATATATATATGTATGTATATGCAATACTAATACATTTATATATGAGTATATATATATGTATTAGTATACTTTATATATAATCAATAAAATAAGATAATACAATAATTACTTGGTGAAGAAAAAGAATAAAAGTCAAATTCGAGAGAATTGGCCGAGCCGAAGTCCAATTAACTCGACTCGACCCAAGACGTTGCTAATGCGGTCGAAACTTGAAAACTTAATATTTTTAGAAATTGTGGTATTAATGGAAAGAAAATAGGATCAAATAAATTAATGTTTAAATTGGGTTTTCGGATTGAAAATTACGGACCTAAACTACCAATGCGACATTTGTTGAATCGATGTTGGGGAGTCCGATCGTGAATAACATGATTGGAATTTTGTCTCGAAATACATGCATGTGACGGTCCAAATTTTTCACAAACTGGGCCCCGCCCGGCCTAAGCCCATGTGGACCCCCGAGCCAGTCTCGCAAGGTCAACGCAAACCTAGTCAGCCTTCCATTCCATCATTATAAGTAAATTCAAAAGTTTTATGTTGAGTTATTAATATTTTTCAAGTTTTACAATTTAGCGGAAGCAATTAATACAATAACTCAACATTAATTGTAAAAGAGTTGGACAACCTAATTGTGGAACCTTGCATATGTATATCATCATCAATGAACATTAAGAAGAGAGTAAATACAAGATATAAATGCCCAAAATCCCAGTGTTTTTAAAACAAGTATATCTAATAATACAAAAGATTCACCTAGCTATGGAGCCTTCCCCTTGCTGGACCGTGGATCTGCACTGAGTCAAACACAAGAATGACGAGCCCATGTAAGTAACAGCCAGTATAACATATATACATCATTTCGAAATAACTAAATCAGTCGAATTCATGCATATAGAAAGAAAAGAACATGAAGCGCATGAATATAAAAGACTGTAAACAAATCAATCGATAAGTGAGGGTTTGGAATACAAAAATCAAATAACAAGGAGTCCCGACCAAAAGGTCGTTGAGTCGCGACAAAAGCCCAGAAAACTCGGGTTCAGGAAGAGACACTGCCTATCATTGACTCCCAGCCCTAACCATTGCGACTATGAGATATCCACAGACCCGGATAAGTGCCCCCAATGTACACTCAATTGGGAGATATCAACGGCGTCCAGATAAGAGCTCATATCACAGATAAATAGTATCATGACTCACTTGCCAATGGACCACTCAACCAACAACAATTTCAAAGATAGCTATCAACGCAATGAACAACAATATTCAATAGAGTAAAATGCAATGACTGTACAATTTCTTAGTTGGTTTACTTACCTCGAGAAATCGCGAATCGTCTTCAAAACCTCCCGCTCACGCCTCGATATGCGATTTCCTAGCTGGTTTACTTACAATCTCCGTAAGCAATTCATCGCGTCGTCGAGCTTCGTCGACGTCACAACCTAATGTCCACTGTTGTTGTGTCTCGTTGGGGATCGATCGGTCCGACAACGCGCCACCGCGCCGTTGCTCCACGTTGCTCCCCGCGCCGTTGTCGCTGCCGAGTCACCGCTCATCCTCGCCGGCATCCCCGCTCCTCGTCAGCGTTCTGGTGGACCGCGCCGCTGCTCGTCGTCGTCCCGACAGCCGCGCCACCTAGTCCGCCGCTGCTGCTGGCCATCCGCGGCTTCACCTCAACCGCCGCGACGCTCGCTCGCCGGACTTCCGTCTCGCTAAAGCCGCCGTCCGCGACCTCCGCTCGCCGCGTGAACCGCCGTCCGCGCTGCTGGGCCGTCGCGCCCGATCGTCCTCGCTGGAGCCGCTCACTCCGTCGACGTCTGTCGACGCTTCTGGCTGGTCCACCGCCGCTACGAGCCGCTGCTAGTGAGCGGAGCTCCGTCGCGCTGGAGCCGCGCTACTCCCCTCTCTCTCTCCCTCTCTTTCCCTCTCTCTCTCTCTGTCTCTCTCTCTCTCTCTTTCCTCTCTCTTCTCTATCTTATTATCCGATCATTTTTTCTTTTTATTTTCTTACTTATCTCCTCGATTTTGTGTCCAAATTAAACCCCGAAAAATACCCCGTTTTTACCAAAACTCGATGAAAAATACCATTGCACTTCGCAATACGGGTACACCGCGTTTAAACCTTAACTCAACCTTATTTCGCGTCGATTAAATACATATCACGACTAGTGGGTCACACATACGACCCTAAAATGCACGTGGCACGAATTAGATTTTTAGGGCTGTTACAGTTTTCCCAACTAAAAGAAAATTTTGTCCTCGAAATTGAAGCAATTCACAAAGGAAGATAGTGTTTTGTGAAGGCCCAAGGCCATACCCGCCCAAGGCCATACCCCTGTGACGGCCCCAATTTTCCAAAAATTGGGCCCCGCCCGGCCTAAGCCCATGTGGACCCCCCAGCCAGTCTCGCAAGGTCAACGCAGACCTAGTCAGCCTTTCAATCCATCATTATAAGTAAATTCAAACTTTTAAGTTGAGTTATTAGTATTTTCAAGTTTTACAATTTAGCGGAAGCAATTAATAACTCAACAATAATTATAAAAGAGTTGGACAACCTAATTGTGGAACCCTGCATAAATATATCACCTAGCTATGGAGCCTTCCCCTTGCTGTACCGCAGATCTGCACTCAGTCAATACACAATAATGACGAGCCCAGGTAAGTAACGCCAGTAGGACATATATACAGCATTTCGAAATAACTAAAGCAATCGAATTCATGCAAATAGAAAGAAAGGAACAGGGAACGCATGAATATAAAAGACCGTAAACAAATCAATCGATAAGTGAGGGTCTGGAATACAAAAACAAACCAAATAACAAGGAGTCCTGACCAAAAGGTCTTTGAGTCGCGGCAAAAGCCCAGCAAACTCGGGTTCAGGACGAGACACCCGACTATAGCCTCCAAAGTCTCTGGTGTCCATTTATACCTTTTAGAGCTAAGTTACTAAGTCATTCAAATCACAACCAAATTACTTGAAGTAAACCTCACCATGGCCTTCAATGGAGGTCTCCAATTCAAAATCCATTTGAATACATCGCGTCGTCGAGCTTCGTCGAAGTCACGACGCCTTGTCCACTGTTGTTGTCTCGTCGGGGATCGATCTGCCCAACAACGCGCCATCGCGCCGTTGCTCCACACCGTTGACCGTTCTTCTGCTGTCACCATGTCTTGCCGCCGCTGCGCCGTTGCCAGCCGTCGTCTGCATTGTCGGCGTCGGCTTGCTGCCAGCCGCCATCGTCCGCCACCGCCGCCTGCTTGCCACGGTGAGACACCATTTCTCCTCGCTGGCGTCCCTTCCTCTCTCGTCGGCGTCCTCCGTGACAGATACGCCACAGCGCCACCTCCCGGCGCTGAATCGCCGTCCGCGGCCTCCCCTCGCCATAGCATGGCCGTCCGCGCACTGTCCGCCCGTCGCTGCTGTGAGCCATGCTGCTCGTCTCGCTGCCGCACCGCCGACGTCGGCCGACGATTCGGTTGGTCCACCGCCGCTACGTCTCGCCGGACTCGTCCACACACGCCGTCGACTCTCCGCCGTCTCTTCTTCTTCTCCTTCCCGACGACTTCTTTCTATCTCTTTCTCTCTCTCATCTCCCATCTCTTTCTCTATTTTTCTCTCTCTTGCCTTTCTCCTTTCTCTTATTATCCGTTTAAATGAAATCTTTTTTTTTCCTAATTATCTCCTCGATTTTTGTGTCTGAATTAAACCCCGAAAACCATTTTCGCCAAAAATTGACGAAAATATCATTGTACTCCGAAATACGGGTACACCGCGTCTAAACCTTAACTTGACTCTATTTCGCGTCGATTTTGATCAGTATAACGACGAGTGGGTCCCATATACGACCCTGAAATGACACGTGGTACGAGTTAAATTTTTAGGGCCGTTACAACCCCCATCTTACTCTGTAGGGCTGGGCTCCACCATGACGAGCTGGGCTCCTCCGAGATCTGCAGGCTGTGTAATGCCTTTACACACCTTACACCATCAGTCTCCTCCTCTCCAATATATGCCAGGGCAACATCCTCGAAACATATATGAGAAAACTCAAAGGAAAATAACATTTCCATGATCCACTGTCACACACACACATCCTTCGTATGTTCGTGAAAATTTGAACCAGTCTTTCGGACTGTTCGTCGGTCTCTCTTGTCTAGTGGATTTCAAACCCAACTCATCGACCAAGCGACCTGAAATAAAACTTCAAGTTACGGGTAGCAGTCGGATATGGCTCGACAACAGCACGAACCTGCTACCGACTCTGTTGTGGCTGTTTTCTGCCCATTCGCGGACACGTACTGGCGAAATGACCTACTTGTCCACACTCCCAACAAGTACGTTAAGATCCCGTTCCAGATGAAACACTCTGTCCCCGACCATACTTTTGCCTCGACCACCGCCTTTCTCTCATCATTGCCACTACCACGCCTCGCCCTCCGATATCGATGTCGCTGACAACCTGATGGTGCCGGCAACTGTGGTGTGCTAATATAACTCTGTACTGGAGCAAATGATATTGGCGCCATACGCGCAGTAGGAGGTGGAGATGCAACATACCCCACACTTTGAGCTCGATCTCTCGACCTCCACTGTTTAGGTCTCTTCATCATCCCGTCACTACCCGATCTGACATATGGTTGTGCTGGTGGTGGAGCTGCGTCTATTGTACATGTGCGCGTGCTCAGAAAAGTCTCACTGACCAAACTCCTCTCATACGCCTCCTGTAAAGTCCCTAAAGCTATGGTCGCCATCATAGAACCGATCTCACCCAACAGGCCATTCATGAAGTAGTAGGCTCGGTCAGTGTCTGTATTAGTTATGCCTCCGGCATAGTTCATCAACCGCAAATATCGGCCTTTATATTGCATCACTGTCTCGTCAGCCGTCTGTCGGATGTTATGAAACTCGGTCCTCTTCATGTTCATGACCGCGTGTGGGAAATACTTTTGATCGAACCTCTCATTGAATTCAGTCCTTAGGTTTCCCCTTCGTAGCCACCATGCTACGCCACCATACATCAGCCTCTCCGAACAACGAAACTGATGAGATGCTCGACTTTATATGCTATGGTGTGGCCAAGACGTCATGAATCTTCTCGTGACTCCTCATAAACTTCTCTGCTGCTCCGAGATCCGTACCACCATGAAACTTCTCCGGGTGATATCGTTGAAACTATCGAAACTGCATCGCCTTAGCCGTCACTCGTGTGCCCCCATCAGTGGGCGTGCTCAGTGTATCATCCGCCGGTGTAACAGGAGTAGATAGTAATCTCTCGGCTGACTGTTCTCCCAGTCGGTCACAGTCGGCGTTGTAGAGTCGTAAATAGGGGTCAGACTTTGTCGGCGCACTCCCGCCCATAGTACATGGTGCTGCGGTTGCAGATGTAGAAGGCGATGTTGTAGCCTATGCTCTCAAAAGTTGGAGAATCCCCTGAAGTTGTTGGCCATGTGAGGTGACTAGCTGGGACATCGCATCTAACCTCTCGTGAACATCACTCGGATCAGTACCACTGATCTCGATTGATCTACCATCGCATTCTACAAAGAATGCGATTTCTCGATCAAGATATAGCTATCGATAGTAATAATATACAATACATCAAATAGCTCATATAGTCCAAATTTTAATTTCCCCAACTCCCCTCACTTCCCAACTAAGACTCTAAGTCAGGATCATAAGGTTCCACTCTAAGTTTCAACCGTGTCCTAACTCTATTTTTAATTTGTGTCTTATGCTGGTTGTGGGTTAATCAAGAGCTAGATGTAAAACCTTATTCTCTGATACCAACTGTGACGGTCCCAATTTTTCACAAACTGGGTCCCGCCCGGCTTAAGCTTACGTGTACCCCCGAGCCAGTTTCGCAAGGTCAACACAGACCTAGTCAGCCTTCCAATCCATCATTATAAGTAAATTCAAAAGTTTTAAGTTGAGTTATTAATATTTTTCAAGTTTTACAATTTAGCGGAAGTAATTAATACAATAACTCAACATTAATTGTAAAAGAGTTGGACAACCTAATTGTGGAACTTGCATATGTATATCATCATCAATGAACATTAAGATGAGAGTAAATACAAGATATAAATGCCCAAAATCCCAGTGTTTTTAGAACAAATATATCTAATAATACAAAAGATTCACCTAGCTATGGAGCCTTCCCCTAGCTGGACCGTGGATCTGCACTCAGTCAAAAACAAGAATGACGAGCCTAGGTAAGTAAGAGCCAATATGACATATATACAACATTTCAAAATAACTAAATCAATCGAATTCATGCATATAGAAAGAAAAAAAAAACAGGAAACACATGAATATAAAAGACTGTAAACAAATCAATCGATAAGTGAGGGTTTGGAATGCAAAAACCAAATAACAAGGAGTCCCGACCAAAAGGTCGTTAAGTCGCGGCAAAAGCCCAGTAAACTCGGGTTCAGTGCGAGACACTGCCTACCAGCCCTAACCCTTGCGACTATGAGATATCCTCAGACCCGGATAAGTCCAGATAAGAGCTCATATCACAGATAAACAGTAACCATGACTCACTTGCCAATGGACCACTAAACCAACAACAATTTCAAAGATAGCTATCAAAGCAATGAACAACAATATTCAATAGAGTAAAATGAAATGATGTACAATTTTCTAGCTGGTTTACTTACATTCTCCACGAGCAATCCATCGAGTCGTCGAGCTTCGTCGACGTCACAACCCAATGTCCACTGTTGTGTCTCGTCGGGGATCGATCGGTCCGACAACGCGCCACCGCGTCGTTCCTCCATGCCGTTCCCAGCGCGCTGCTGCTGCTTGCGCTGCCGGCTGCCATTGCTGCCCGCCGCACCGCCGCTGAGTCGCCGCTCCTCCTCGCCGGCGTCCCCGCTCTCGTCGGCGTCCCTCGCTCTCGCCGGCGTCCCTGGTGGACCGCTTCCAAGCTTCTTCTCTCGTCGTCCCAGTGCAGCCGCGCCACCTCGTCCGCCGCTATTGCTGCTGGCCGCCGCTGCCTCCACTTTCAACCGCCGCCATGCTGCTCGCTTTCGCCGGACTTCCGTCTCGCTAGAGCCGTTGTCCATGCGTCGCTCAACGAATCGTCCGTCTGCTGGCCGGGTCGCCGCGCCCGATCGTCCTCGCTGGATCTGCTGCACCGTCGACGCTTCTGGCCGGTCCACCGCCACTACGAGCCGCCACCGATGAGCGAGGAGCCATTGCGCCGCTTCTCATTTCTCTCTCTCTCTCTCCGTCGTCTCTCTATCTTTATTTCCCTCTCTCTCCCCTCTTCTCTCTCTCTCCTCTCCACTCTCTTTCTCTCTCTATCCTATCTCATATCTCTTATTATCCTATCATTTTTTTTCTTACTTATATACTCGATTTTGTGTCCGAATTAAACCTCGAAAAATACCCCGTTTTCGCCAAAACTTGAAGAAAATATCATTGCACTCCGCAACATGGGTACACCACGTCTAAACCTTAACTTGACCATATTTCACGTTGATTAAATACGGATCACGACTAGTGGGTTCCACATACGACCCTGAAATGGCACGTGGCACGAATTAAATTTTTAAGGTCGTTACAGTGCAACAATTGAAAAGTGTTTTTATAAGGCGATTCGCATCGAGATCAACCTTATAACGTGTGTGTAACCAAATTAAAGTATGAATAAAACTCGTAATTGAGTCTAATAGAAATCATGAAATAATTTAGGGAATTCAGACTCGTCAAATACGGATGATAAGATACGCTTCGAGTACGTCGAATGCGCATACGTTACTAGGCGATTTACATGGTTATTGGTAAGTAAACCAGTAGGAGCATTATCAGTAGTTCTTTCATACTTCTTGAATTAATTTCTTTAATTATGCACATTTATGATATTTCATTCCTACTTAGAGTGTCCGAGGGCTAAGCGAGTCAAGAAGTTAATCTTCTGGGTATGGCGACCGATTCGCAACCGGAACCATACCTCGGGTTACTGAATTTGGGTCGTAGACGGGTGGTGAGGTATTCGGGGCGCCGTTGATACCCCTACGTTCACGACAATCTTGAATCTGTTGGCGTTGCCGCAATTTTAGGAAGTCGAGCTCGTGGCAGTATAGTCGCAACTCGATGGATTTGTGACCACTTGGCTTCTCTCTTTTGTTTCCCACGACACACTCTTTTCATTGCCTTTATTTCCAGTCTATTTATCATGCACTTACTTTATTTCTTGTCCTTTTATATTCTCGCATGATTTATCGACTATTTATTTAATTCTTGAAGTACTGTTAAGACTCCTCTGGATTTACTCACTGGAATTGTCTCCTTTTGCGGTGACAATTGCAGGCCCCTCGTCTAGCAAGGGCAAAAAGCAAGTGATTGACGACAACCTCTGAGGGCTCACGAAGCGGTGAGCACTTTTGCGATACAATATGTTTTTGTAATATGTATATACATTTTGATGTTTTTTTTTGTAAAACATTAGGATATTGGGGTTGAGCGACCATTAAAAACATGTATATGCTCATTTTGCAGCCGTATGTATACATAGTATATATTACAGGGTTCCACACATAGGTTGTCTCATTTCACATGTTTTAGAGTTATTTAAATTGCTTCGGTTATTTTCATTCCGCTGCGTACCAATTTAGATCTTAAAAAAATTAATAACTTAATATTAAAATACAAAACCAACGATGAAATGGTATAAGAAGGCTGACTAGGCCTGCGTTGACCTTGCGAGACTGGCTCGAGGGTCCACGTGGGCTTAGGTCGGGCAGGGCTCAGTTTGTGGGAAATTGGGGTCGTCACAGAAAATAAGTAGACTGTTAATGCATGATTTATGAGGCTTGAGAAATAGTTAATGTGTGAGGTTTACACGTAGCAAATTATTATAAAGGGAAGATGCCACGTGGCAACACAAGATATAACTTTATTCTCATTAAAGTCGGTGATGATAACGTGGCGAAAGTGTTTAATATTTAAAGTTTGAGATATGTGTGTATATATATATAATCAATTATATATAAAAGCACGAATCACCGTAGACCCTAAGTAAAGTTACCTTTATGCCCTTTTCCTCTCAATATTTGACTTCTGTCTGTGCCGTTTGAGTTATCCCAGTTCAACAACAACTCAACAATGGAGAACCCGAAACCCAAACTCTCGATTACAACGTCAATGGCGTCCGATCGCTCGAGAGCCTTCTCAGAGTTCCTCATCGGACACCATTCTTCGCACATGCGTTCGATTCTCCTCTCTGAAGATCCTCTCCTCCACTACCCTCTCCACATCGAGTAAGCTCTCTCGTACGTCGCGTTAACCTTGCCCTAATTTTCACTTCGCGTCTCTCATCGTCTATTCGATTCTCATTCCCAGCTTCGCAGAGGTCACCGAGGACGATCAAAAGCTCGCTCACCTTCTCTTCTCCAATCCGGCCGAGTTTCTACCGATCTTCAACGACACTTGTCGCCTCTCTCAGGTTTCTCTCCCTCTCTTCTCTTGTTCCAGAATCTGTACAGTAATGTGAGAATATGTGCTGCTTCTCAATGTTTCAGCGCGTGATTTTGAGGGATTTGTTTATTTGTGTGTTTGTATTTTGGAATAAGGTTTCGGTTGACATTGATTTGAATGTTGTTATCAGAGACGTTCCCGAGGATTGGGCGCGTGAGAGTGAAGCATCGGGGGGATTCTTTTGACTCTAAAAGGGACGGTTATTAGGTCTGGACTTGTTAAGATGATCGAACGCGAGCGGGAGTACGAGTTTTGCAGGTGTAAACACAGGTAGGGGGCAAAAAATGTTAACGGACATAAACGGTACTGGACACCTCCCTTATAATGATTAAAATTAGTGTCCGATTTTTATACTGCTCTCGTTTTGTCTGATTTTTATTTTTAAATATGATTAAATATTTTATTTATTAATTATTTAAAAAAAACATCAACTACATGTCACCTAACATTCAATTACCAAAAAATAAATACATAACATCACAATTTTTTAATTTTCAATATAAACAATATAGATAAAAAAATCTTCAAGGAATGCAAGGCAAAGCATCACATCACTATTATTTAAATTTTAAAATTATATACCCATATCACAAAAGTTTCAAAAAAAAGAGATCATCTCAATAGTCCAAATTAATCGCTAAACGTGTAACGATTTTTTTGAAATTGTTGTTCGAATCCGGTCCCGTATTTTTAAACGGACACAAAAAATTGTTCAGACCCGAATGTTTTTTACAAAAATATTGCTCGAACTCGTTTATAGCGAGTCCGGACAAAATCGGACAAACGGGTCTGGACAACTTTTGTCAGCACTAAACACAGGTGATGATGCCACCTTTATATATATATATATATATATTTTTTTTCTGTATTTGTAAGTAGTTCTTTTTCGTTTTCAAAAAAAAAAAAAAGTTGTTTTTCAATTCTATATATATATATATATATATTATATGATCAAATGTTTAGGTTCTAAAATTTGATGGATAGGTTCAAAGTTTATCCGGAGTTGGAGGCGAGAAACGCCATACGACTTCCCTCAGTTTGTCCATCTCAGGTTAATATAGTTTTTCTACGTCTTAGTCATTATTAAGGTTATTGAATGTAACAGTGTTATTGAGGTGTGCGCCTTGAGTATAAGGTGCATAACTCTATGCGCCTCACCATTAAAATTACTTTTTTTTTTTCAATGCTAACAAATTCCATCTAAGTACCTTATTCAAGTAGGAAAGTTGGATAATGGACTTCCAAAGTTGCACAACCATAAAAGGGAAAGTGAACAAAAATGAAGGAAGATGTTAAGAAATCGAAGGTCATAAACTTTAATTCCAAGTTGCACAACCTAAAAGGAAAGAGGATACAAGAACTACACAGTCTTTCTCATATACGAGGCAATCTTGCTCATTACTTGATCGAGCGATTAGAATGCACAAAAGTTTGTAGTTTAGTTCTAGATTTTTGAGGCTTT
This sequence comes from Stephania cephalantha, assembly GCA_039657325.1. Classification (NCBI taxonomy): domain Eukaryota; kingdom Viridiplantae; phylum Streptophyta; class Magnoliopsida; order Ranunculales; family Menispermaceae; genus Stephania; species Stephania cephalantha. Next base: position 3,238,169 of record CM077578.1, on the reverse strand, counting down.
GTTTTGTTGTTTCCATCTTAATCCCTTCGTCACGTTTCAGCAAATCTGTAACATAATGCTCATATATATTTCAGGATCGATTTGATTAAGGCATGTATATTTATTTTGGGATCTGATTAGGGCACGGATTACAGGTTTGTTCTTAATCCTGTTGTTGATGTCTTTGCAATGTTGGAGTAATTATAATGATTACATACATACTTTCATATGAATTCAAATTCAATAATAGTTATTATTGCTTTAGTATAACTTATTTTTGTCTTTGATTATGCTATTATATGTTTTTAGCTATGGCGCTGACTTAAATTATATGTTGTTTCTTTTAGTTTTTCTCACTGGAAATTCTTATGTTGATGTTGTTGTATGTATATATATTAGTAGAGTGAGAACTGAGAAGAGTTCAAGAAAATAATATTGGGCTAAATGTAAAAGACATGACAGCGGTAGTAGCACTAGAGGATTAGAAAATCATAATATATGCGCCACCACCACCACTTTGGCATAGTAGTTGCACCTTACTCAGCTCCTGCGTCTGTCGACGACCATCCCATATTCACTCTTGTTGTCGGACACTCCTCCAGTAGTTGTAGACATTTAATGAAGGCATAACCATTCATTCACAAAATTATTCTAATCATAACTTGCTAGCTATATATATGCATGCTGAAGTGAAGTCGGGAGTGAAAGTAAAACCGCTTCATTTCACATTTCAACCCAACCTATACATTAAAAGCACGAATTGTCACAGCCCGAATTTTTTATTCTAGTTTAATCTTTTAATTAGGATCAAATGACCCATAACGTGGGATCCGCTTCGATATACGTGTCAAGACCGAGAGTAAGTGGCCGAGGAAAATGTTATATTTGTAATGATGAATGCCTAGTATATTGTATATGTGTAGACTACTAAGTCATTTATAGTTGTGATAGGTGTCGAGACGTGTGTGGGAACACGCCTCGAGTTGCGCGTCGACGTGGAACCGAGGTAGAGAACAATATGGTGAGTTGGTATAAGCTTTATATTGCTTTTATAAGCGATATAAGTGAGGCTATAGTTGATCAAGTATCAAATACACTTAAATTAGTAAGTTAAAACAATAACCACTTGATGTTTCTCGAGACACGTAATGACCCATCTCAACATCAATTGTGTCACTTATTGCTGTCATTTGGCATGAGTTAGTGGGACATGTGTTAATGGGTATATCATTAGATAGGTCTCGAGACACGTGTGCACATTAAGATCAATGGCTATCAATCAACCATATCCAATTCATGAATATAAAGCTTTTGGTCAATCCAAGAAACTCAACTCATTCATTTCATTTGTGTAAGAGAGAAGCAAAGTTGCTTTGGAGAAAGAGGAGTCGCTTCTTGGAGAAGAAGAAGATCAAAAAAACTTGGTGATTTAGTGAATGAGAGATCAAGTATAGCTAATGTTCATCAAGTAAGGTAACTCCTCTACACCATAGAGTTAGTTTAATCCAATGAATTCATGAATTTGATGTTGAGGGTTGTTGTTTTATGTTGTGGTTGATGTCATGAAACTCTAGTAGTGTGTATGGAGGTTCCTTAGGCATTAACATGACTTATGTGTAGAGAAAACTCGGAATTCTGATTGCAGAATTATGGGTTTTACTGCACGCATACAGCTAGGTGGATCAGCTAGCGCACTAACTTGGATTAGCGTGCTAGGTCGATTGGTAGCGCACTAATGAGTCATTAGAGCGCTAACCCTAGGCATTAGCGCGCTAGGTCTATGACAACATAAAAAATGCAATTTTCAAAAATTCTTTAAACACTATAAAAAAAGTTTAATACCCTAAGTAAAGGTCCAAACACACACAAAAACCTATAATATGATATTAGAAACCTATGGAAGTATTTTGGGGATTCAAGTACGAGTTTCGAGGTGTCGGGAGGCTGAAATAAAATAAAAAATTACGTGGATTGTAAGTAAACTTATTGGGATAATTTATTTATATTTTATTCCTTTTTACATGTTCATTTCTAGTCATTTGGACTGATTTACCTTTGTATTCAATATGCCATTACTTGTTATTTCTCTTTACATGAGGTTGCTTTCATGGTATAATTTGTTGATCAAATGATTTCATTGACTCCAAATCATGTTCAATGTCATTGTTGATTGTTAATACATGTGGTCAATGAAATAGCATGCAAATAGGTAGGTGTTACATATTATTGTAATCTATTTCCTTTGTGCATTAAATATGCAATTGCTTCATTGGATTTTCAAACCATGTCATTTTTGAAATATAAAAGTGGTTCTTGTATCTGTGGTCATTATGTTATAGAGTCCGTTTGACATACGTGGGGTCATTAGACTTCCAGGGTGATCGGGATCTCACCCGCAACACACGGAAATGAGTCATATGGTTGTTGGCAAGCATAACTTGCGCAACACACGGGGTTTATATCACAAGTGACCGGCACCAAATAAAGGTTATAAAGGCAATAGCACTGCTCATACCTTCACATTGATGTAGAGCTCAGTTTCATCCTCATATAGTGGAAAGGCCGATGTGGTGAAGATCACTACCGTACCGACCCTAGATCATGACTACTTAGCCATGTGTCGGTTTCATATTGCTTAGTTGAATTATCTTTTTGCATGTTTTCTTTACCGCATAGTTGCTATTATCATGCTTTTAGATACTTGTTGCATAATTAGGAATGTGAACAAATGTCTCTCAATATTACTTTCTATTTTCTCGTACTCACCGTCTAATTCGCGATTTACGGTGAGTGCAATCCATCGAGTAGCGACCAGTGCAAAAAGAAGATCGACGATTACTTCGAGCCAATGGAGCAATCTGCTACACTTGATTTTGTAGGTTTGAATGTCGACGTATTACTTTTATACGTATATGATATATTTTTGGGGTTGTATATTATGGGTTGAGTGAGTAGTACCTTGACCAGACACATGATATTTTATATCGCCATTTCATCATATATATGCATGTGATTTTTATTTCCTGATTTTTTCCACAATTGTTAAGACTCGTGTTATAAGCTTCCGCTATATTGTTAAGACTTCCGCTAAATAAATTTTTAAGTAAACAAAATTTTAATTAACTCTGATTTATGAATTGACATAGGATAAGTATAGGTTTATATTCATTTTAAAAAAATATATAATAAGTAGGTAAATGGTTTTGGATAGACTGATTAGTCTTTTGTTAGGTTTTATATGGTGAGATTATGACTTAATAACAGGACTAGGCCGTGACCTAATTTAAGAATGGGCGAATAATGTTTTTTTTCCTTCGTGAGTTGATTTGTCGCATCTACTCTTATATATCTCTCTCATATCTCGCCACTCTCTTCGCTATCTATCTCTCTTCGCTGAAATGGGTCTTCTCTCTCGTAACTCTCTTCGCTTTTTCCGTCGTTCAAGCAGTATTTCAAGTTTGCATATTTATGACAGGGTTTCTTTGTCAATTGTAGTGAGTTTCTTCAAATTTGTTCCATATTTATGGTATGGGTATCTCCCAAATTAGATTATTGAACCCTTTAAGGACTAAAAACCCACATTGAAACAATCCCACATTGTTGAAATCACAAAAAGGGGGAGCTTGAAATATGAAGGTATAGAGATGAAAAGAACGGTTTTCCTTCAAAAGGGTACTTGTAAAATTGAAGATTGAACAACAATGATGAACAAAATCAATAGATTGCAAATTACCCGTGAAGCAAACGATTGAAATCCAACGATAAAGATGAAAAATGTGGGATCTTTCCATAAGGGTATTCAATAAAATGCTTGATTTCAACAAAAAAAAAGACAAAATCAAGATTAAACAACAAAAGAACACAAAAAAACCTCATTATCTCAACCAGCCACAACTTGTTATTCTGAAACTATGAGATTCAAAGAAGAGAACCCAGTTTCAGAATCTGAGTTGCTGAGATGGGTTTTGATTATTGAGGGCAATAGAGGAGAGAACATAAAGAAAATTATCACTTTTGAGGAGATGTTGAGAGAGAAAAAATGGGTGTTTTTTAAGACCAAAAGCACCGAATGGTGGTCGGAAGAGAGTTTATTTTTGATTAATTATGATTTCTTATTGTTAATTATGGTTTAATTAATGGATGTAATTTTGAGAATTTTAATTAGGAGTAGTGAGGGCCATGATTAAGAGTGGGTGTGTTATAATTATTGACATTCTAGCATTTTCCTTTTTTGCAAGGTAAGGGTACTTTCAAATTTAATCCATTATTCCTATTAGATGTGTGAAGGAAAGATTTATTTTCATTTTTTGGTGGTATTACTTTTGTAATCTCGTATCACGACACTAAATTAAGTATAAACATTAATTTTTTCTTGTTCCATTGCATGACCATCTCTTGCATGGAGATCATCTTCTTTTTTATATTCGTTATTGTATTTGTTCCGCATCACTTCTCTTAATTTTGGTCAGACTAATTTCATAGGGATTGATAGGGGCATCATCCCTAAAGCTCAGGGAAACTTCAAGAAGTAATACATCTATTAAAGTTTAAATTCTAGACCTTTGTCTCATTCAACACCTTTTGCATTGAGATCATCTTGTTGGCAAACATATGAAAATCTGAAGCTACGTAAAACATCACATAAAGAACTTGCAATAAATTGGTAGGTCAAAAAATACCTCGAAGAGCGTGAAAGCTATCTCGAGACACAAATTATAAAAAAAAAAATTGTGTGGGAGCTAACAAATGTCACTTTCACTATAAGGAGAAGAATGGATATTTAAACTTTACTTCAATAGAAAAAATGATTGATCGTCAATGAATTCGAGGAGGTCCATCCGCTGGAGCAATCGAAAAAATTACAAAAGTGCAGCATATTTTAGTTTAAATGAGAAAAATAAGTGTGGTTTTTTTATTCAAAAAGTAGAGTATAAAAGGCGCTATTAGTTGGGAAAAATTTTTGTCGCTAACGCGACATCCCACGTGGATTGTGTTTACACGAATAAAGCATTTTGAAAAGGCGTTATTCGTGTAAACATCCACTTGAGATTTTCACGTGTAAATGGGCAAAAGGCGCTATTCGATCGCCCATTTTCATGTAGACATCCCAAGTGGATATCGACGTGGCAAGTACACACAATACGCTATTTGTGTGTACTTGCCACGTGGGTTCGGTACTTGCCACCGGTGTGGTATTTGTCGTTCGAGGGACATAACAAAAAAAATTGTTCGCCTCGCGATATGTGTGTGACGTTTGCATGGGGTGCATGGTCTGTAGTGGATATGCATAAGTTGTCCCCTCGAGATACGTGCACGACGTTTGCATGGATTGTCCACCTCGAGATATGTGTATAGCGTTTGCATTACTTATCCGCCTCGAGTTACGTGCATGACGTTTGGATGGTTTGCATGGACTGCAGCAAGTCGCATGAGTTGTCTACCTCGAAATATGTGCTTCACATTCGCATGGTTTGCATGGATTGTGCGAGGTTGAATGAGTTGTCCACACCTCGAGATACATGTGTGACGTTTGCATTGACTTTACTATCTCGAGACACGTGCATGACGTTTGAATGAGTTGCACGAGGTTGCAAGGGTCGCCCACCTCGACAAACGTGTCTGACATTTGCATGAAATCTCCACCTCAACATACATGGGTGACGTTTGCATGGGTTATCCACGTCGATATGTGTGCGTGTTGTTTACATTGGTTGTCTACCTCGAGATACGCGGGTGACGCGGGTCGACTATCTCCATACGCACGTGTCGTTTATATGGCGAAAAATTTTGTATAGATAGCTCATTTTCAAAAGTAGTTATCCATACAAATGCATTCCACCTCACCACCATGCATGTCGCCTCATCATCAATAGCTCCTTTTCAAAATAAGTTATACCTTACTTTTGAAATTTAAAAGTAAACCTCACTATTTTGTGAAATACAAACTAAATCTACCCCACTTTTTGAGAAAGCCCGGAGCAATCACAAGCATATTGGTTGGAGCATTTGTTGATGCTGCATTACTTTTTGGATTCTCAACAATGAAGAAGTATCTTAAAATACTTTTAGGACCCATTCGGTTGGTCAATCTACAAAATAGCTTTAAAGAAAACTTTAGTAATTTGTTGCCAATTGCCATAATCTTTTTTAATAATTTCAAGAAATAACTTAAGGTAATTAAAAAATCTTGAAGTTGCTTAGATCAAGAGATGGCTGAGACTATTAGAACCACACTAGACAATTAATAATATGAAAATTCATCTCCTATAAATTGTCATTAGTTTCCTAAAATATCATCATTAATAAATTCTCCCACCATCAAACCATTTACTTCGTCCTCCCCATTTTTGACATCTCCATTCCGTTAATTCATATTCATTGTTGTTTAACAATATCTCTTCACAGATCTATCATCTCTTCGCAAATTTCCCCTCAATCGTTGGTAGTGCCCGAATTTTAAGCCTTTTAAAATTCATTTTTTAATTAAATTGAATCGATATGCTTCCATATTTTTCGATCACACGAGACTGGTACACATGATGAACAAAAAAAAGAGATACGCATCATAAATTCATATTTCATCAAGACAAACAATATCTCTATTATCTTTTTCTTTATTTTCAAAATAAGATTTTGGTTCCATCAACCAGCTAATGTTGTGTCGCAATGGGAGACATGTTTACTGACAATCGACTTTTGGGTCATTGTGTTTTTTTACATGTCTATTAATTAAGTCTGAAAAAACGGGGGCCACCGTGGGGTCTGCAAGCGCGTGAAGCGCGTGGGATAAGCAACACCCAGAACTGGGCGACGCACGTCTCGTAAAGGTCCCTTGGACATGTCTCGAGATTCACACTGATAAATCATTATAAGAAAAATTAAGAAGATTTGAACTGTAATGATGAGTATTAATTTAAATATGTCCCGCATTAATCGTTTTTCTTAGAAACAAAGTTCCTTCTTTAAAGCTACGTATATTATTTAGGGTAATGCTATTTGGACTCATAAGTCCGGACTCAAAAAAGATTTTTATTTCAAAGTCATCCTCAAGTAATTAATGAAACACACACGATCACTTGTAAAATTTTTGTTACCCCTTAAATATTTGTAAAAATTTGAAAAACCTCCCTATGAGTCTGGACTCATGAGTCTAAGATATTTATTGTATTATTTAATTCACTCACTCGTGAAGTAAATGCAAATCATAGATTTGTAGTAATTTAAGGAGAAAGGCTAACTTAAGCCACTTTTAACACCTACGTAATTTGACACACGCTTGTTTAAAGTCCTTTGTACACCGTTTAAAACATGCGTGCTTACATCTCAATTCAAAACTCAAAGGATCATGATAAAACTAAAAGTATGCGTGTCGACCAATAATCGATTAGTTCGATTAATAAGGGACTTGATTATCCTTAAACAAGATCTCGAGTTCGATTATTGTGAATAAAAACAACTGGTTTGGAAGCCGCCTTAGTGCGCGAGACCCGACAATGCCTGAGCGGACGTAAATTAATCAATATCTTTATTATTAAGAGGCACCTCGAAAAGTTGCATCAAAAGTCACATTGGGCTTTTGAGCCATTTGTGTGCACCTCGAGATGCGGACACACATATATCTCGATGCATAACATGCTGGCTCGGCGACTTCTATGAGGCAATGTGTCTTGGGGTGTGATTTACTCGTTGTCATTATAATATATTTTCCAATTAATTACTCTATCCGTTTCTATTTAAGTGTCGTTTTAAGGTTATTCACAATTTTTAAGAAAATTATTTAATTACCTTGAATGAGAGAAAGTGATAGTTAAATTATTAAATTATCATTTATCTTTCCTAACCTCACCACTTCTACATATACTAGTTATTAACGTGTAATTAATAGATTTTCTTTTTCTATGAAGGGTATAAAAGTCAATTAAGTAATTAATGTGTATTGAAACTATCAAATGACAAATATTGTGAAATATTTTGAAATGACTAAAAAGTCACTCATAAAGAAACATATGGAGTAAAATAGAGCCCAGTTAAACGTACCCCACAGTTTACTTAGTTCACCCCAGAGAAAAAGTCAAACTTAAAAAAGCTCAATTCTACTGCAAAATGACTTTTATGCCCCTCACTGTGATTAGTGCACCCCGCCATCTTTTTCCTCTTGTTTCGTGCATTCCACCATCATTCATCCACACGTTCTCTTCTTGTTATTTGTAGGGCATCATCAAGTGGTTCGACCCCACATGTTCGAATTTCCGGTTGGAGAGTTCACAGAGCCTACCAAACTTCTAGTTGGAGAGTCGGTCGGAGCCCACCGAACCTCTAGTTTGGAGAGTTGGTAAGAACCCACCAAACCTTTAAGTCAGTAGTTGTTAACCAAATTCCAAAAAAGGTTTGATTTGACAACATCGAACTTAGAAAATAAGTCTCGGGCACATGTCGCCGAACCTAAAATGGATGTCTCGACCAAGGTTTTGGAGTTGGATGCTTTGAATTGGATGAAGGGGTATTTTGGTAAAAATGTAGGATACCCTTGTAAATTGGAATTCAAATTGGGGTTGCACTCAGAATCTGGGTGCACTAAGTAAAGAGTAGGGTGTGTTTAGCCGGGCTCACCCATCCCAAACACTGGTAGAAAATTTCAATAACTGAACGACTAGCTAGTATATATAAATGAAGCAAGTGAAGTGATTAGCATTGTAAGCTCCATACACATATAACATCCTCTTTCTAGCTAGCTAATTAATAAGTAATTGAGGAGACGATGAGTCATGAGGTTGCTGGTTGTGGTGAAGCTAATTTGATGAAGCCAACAAATAAGGCAGAGCTGATGGAGAAGTTGATGATGGGGCTGATACCAGATGAAGAAGTGAAACGCCTCATTAGGGATCAACTGGAAAGCCGGGTTCAGTGGATATACAACCACAACTGTGAACAACGCTTCGATCAACTCCACAACTTGGTTCAGTGTAAGGACTAATTAATTTAGACCATTCCCTCGTCTCTTTCTATTACATTAAACAACAATGTATAGCAGGGTATTTTCTGAAAGAACTTAGTTAAGTACCGGCACAGTCACACTCAACGAGTACTTCCTCCGGTTGAAGTTATAAGTCCTTTTAGCAAAGGAACCGCTAAAGTAATTGATTTTGGGCAACCTAATCAAATGTCGTGCAATACACACTGAGATATGTATGTGTATCTCAAGGCAAACTGACGGCATTCTACTAAGTTAGTGCTTAATGTCAATGCAGAAAATGAGTTACTTTTGCATTTTCCTTTAGCAAAAGCTATGTTAAAAAATTATTAATCATTTTGAAATTTAGAAAATATTTAATATTATTTAACTCATTTAATTGCCCTTGTACAAACCAAACATCTAGTATTACAATTGAGTGAAAATTATTAATTCTTTAACTCATTTTATGTCAAGTGACGTATACGTAAATTACCTTAAATTCAGGGCGGCCAGCACTATAGCCACCTAAATGTTTTTTGTAAGGGCAAGCTGATATTACATGATTTGAAGTGAGGGATTCTATCATTTATAAAGTGTTTTTAGCCGACCTAAAAAAAAGTTACCTTAATTAATTTGTTTTAGTTAAAGTGATTTATAATTTTGATTGGAGGTATTTTTTTTTTTTTTAAAGTTTAGGATTTAAGATTTAGTAGAGTATGATTCTCTTTTCCACTCCATATCTCGGAAAAGTGATGGACGCGTATTACACAAATGAAATATTCACGAATGCTCTACCAGAGTCAAACTTGTAACTTTATCTTTGGCAAGCAAATTAGTAAATTTTATGCATGTTAAATTAATTTTTTTTTGAGACACATAAAATTGATGACACTCCATTATTAGTGTCCATTGATTAGGAAATCAAGAGACATTAAATTAAGTGTGCTTTTTGTTGGTCAAATTCAATTAAGTGTGCTTGCATTAGACTTGAAGTTAGAGTAGGGGATTCGACAAAAAAAAAAAAAAAAAAAAAAAAGTTAAAGAGTAGAGGGCTGACATTGACAATAATGTGTACTTTAGTTTTATGCCTTGAAATAGGTGCATCTGCAGTGCAGCTCATCAAGACAGATCTGTTTAAGTACTTTAGTTTTATGCCTTTAAATAGGTGCATCTGCAGTGCAGCTCATCAAAACAGATCTGTTTACAATTAGTCTGGCCTATAATGGGCCAAAATTAATGAAGCACATTTATTGATGAAAACAATTGAACTGTAACTGAACTGTAACTGTAACTAATTGAATTGATTCTGCAGTAAAAAAAATACTTTACTTAATTGTACTGTGGTTAGGATTGTTCATGCACGCATGAACCTCCACATTTCTTTTTATTTTTTGTCAACTTAATGCATATTTTAATTAGAAAACTACTTTGGTGACTCACTTTGTCGAGCACTTATTTTTTGTTATTATTTGAACCAGGGTCGAACTTATAACATCCTGAAATCTTATTTTTAGTAAGTAATGCATCATTTATCTCGTCAAAATCATGTGACACTTGTTAATGCCTCCAAATAAAAAAAAGGCTTATTAAATGCGTGCCCACAATATCCTTACACACATCACTTTTTTTCCATTTTGATCAAAATATACTCATCTCCCATGCACACACAACCTTCACACACACCACTTTGTCTCAACCCACTGCTACCTTCGACCAACCGTCACCGTCCGTCGTTGACTGCCTCCGACCTGTCGCCATCTTCCACCGTCCCGTCGCCGCCGCTTCTCTCTCTCTCTCTCTCTCTCTCTCTCTCTCACCTATGCCTCTCTGATCAATCTCTTCGATCTTTCAAAATGGAATCGCCATCCTCCTCCTCTCTCTTTCCCCCGGAATCTCCTCCTCCTCCTCCTCACCCTGACCTCCCCTCCCCTCTCTTTCTCTCTCTAAATCTAGATCTGGTTAGATCTTGTTTAGATGTGGAGGGTTCACCGTATTCAGCCATTAGAACCAAACACGATGGCCTTGTTCGGCCATCCAAACCGAACATATGTGTAGATGTTTGGTCACTCATGGTTGAACACGATGATAGAGATGAATAATGAATAATTAAGCGCGCGACAAAAGATGGGGCAAGGTAAAGGTAATGAGGTTAGTGAATGGAGAGGTGAAGGTATTAATAAAGGTTTAAGGTTAAGGGCGATGGTATGGGATGCTAGAGGTGGTAAGGGGCGGTGACGGCGGCAATGGAGGGCAGAAGTGGTAGTGGTGTGTGTGTGTGTTTTTTTTTATGAAGAGTGTTAGTGTGTGTTTCTATTTGCTGTAAGGGTAAATTAATATATCAAATTTTAAAATTTGGTGTGTGTAAGAGCATTAAGTGTTTGCAAATAGCAAGCCTCTAAAAAAAAGTATGTCACATAATATTTATTTTATTTTTTTTATTTTTATGTTTTGAGATGCAGCTTTTTTTTTTTTCCTTTTAAAAGGTAACATTTATGGTAGTTTGAAATACAATTTAAAAATCCTTCCAATTTTCTTTAGGGAATGCAATTTTTATAAGAAGTGCTGTAGATATATGTCGCCCATAATCATACTATACTTCTTTCTTTCTTTTTTTTTGACAAAGCACTACATTTTTTTTTTTGCAAGGTAACTATGCTCTTAATTAGTTGTCTAATAATCGTTTATTATTGTTAAAACAACTCTAATGAGATGGATGAGACATCACTTTCTAAAACGCAAAAGTTTAAGAAGGTCGTGAGTTCGACTATGTTGAAGTCAAAAAAAAAAAATTCTTTATTATTTATAATTTTGTATTTAAACCAGCTTCTCCATATAATACGCAGCTTTGCAACAAACGAGCTTGGAGACAAAGGACTTCAATACTGATGTATATGACTTGCCTATTGAATTTGTGAAGCTTATTCATGGGAGAGCATTGAAACAGAGGTATACAACTAATCAAAACATGGGATTTTTTTAGGTTAATCAATTAAAACATGGGATTTAAGATACAACAATAATGAAAAGGAGTAGCAAGTACTTTTTCTTGAAGTAAAGAGTGGCAATTACTTTTCATGTCGATTTAACGTGTTAATACTAAAATCATTACCATTATTATAGTGGGGGTTACTATAAAGATAAATCGATCACATTGGATGATGCCGAAAAAGCAATGTTGGATCTATACTGCGAGAGGGCTCAAATAAAAAATGGTGATCGAATTTTGGACATCGGTTGTGGATATGGAGCTCTTGCCATTCATATTGCTCGCAAGTATCCTCAATGTCATGTTACTGGAATTACAGATATAACTTCGCATTGTAAATTCATAGAAGAGCAATGCAGGTAATAATGCTAAAAACACATATATAGTTAAAATACAAGGGTTTTTTTTTGTTGATATTTAACATAAAAGTTAATTCATAGTTTAATTATAAATTTTTCATGCATGAAGTGATCTCTTTTCTTTCTTTTTTTCTTAATTTCGTTAGGAACCAAAATTTAAACAATGTGGAGGTTATACATGGCGACATTACAAAAATTGAGTTGAACCCGTAGTTTGACCGTGTAATGGTTATTGAAGTCTTTGAGGTAACAATGTACTGCTAGAGATATGTATAAAAGTTAATTATCTATGTTTTAATTAAAGATTAGAGGCTAAGTACTTAATTAATCGATCTTTCTTCCTTTTTTTAATGCAACTTTCTTTTCATGGTATATTGATAGCATATCAAGAACTATGACCAACTCATGAAGAAGATATCAAAATGGATGAAGGAAGATGGTCTTCTTTTCGTAGAAAACATGTGCCACAAGAACTTCCCATACCAAATGAAGGCAAGATGAAACGTGTGTTTTTTTTTTTTTTTTTACTTTTGTTTTTTGAACAAAAATGTTGTTGTGCCCAGATGGGACACGCACGTGCGACATGCACCTGCACAACAACCCTTGATTCACAAAAAATACGTATGTTCTAATGTATATTATACGATTTTCAAGTATGCATGTACAAAATACTAAAATATACTGAAGTAGTAATGAAAATTGTGTGGCCTTAATCCAAGGGTTCTAATTGATGCAGTCTTTAAAAGAAGATGATTGGATTGAGGAAATGATCTTTCCAGACATGACTGTGACTATCTCATCTGCTGACTTGCTACTGTATTTCCAGGTAATTCCAATCTCATGCCAACTTAATTATAACACATTTTTTTCTTTTTGAAATTTAAAGTGAGACAAATTCTCTAACGACCTAACCAGGGACGTAGCCAACATATATCCAAGTGTAGGGGAGCCAACTTTCAAAAAAAGAATTTCAAAACCAAGGTGTACATAGTACATAAAATTTAATTATATTAAGAAAATTTTCCACAAAATGCATTAAAAATATGATATTGGGCTATAATGATATACAATATAACCAAAATAAGGAAACAATGATTAATTTGAAATTTAAAAATATTATATATATAAATAGGGTGCTTCTACAGTGAAACACAATTACATAACATTTATTGCGCATTTAATGTGTTTTGCATTAAATGCGCTAAATCAATCACCATTATATTGAAATCTCATAGTAATTCAATTGTAAGATATGTAGTACCCATGACATATGTATATATTTGAACTCCATTGTAAAAACACCTATATATATATATATATATATATATATGCAAAAGTAGGGTTGATAATAATGACAGGCGGAATAAAAAACATAGCGATTGTTTTGGGTTAGGCTTGGGTTTCTTCATGTAACATTGGGATGTCAAGGCCCAAATCTTTTGCATACCCACTATATATTATATGGTGGATATGATAATTATCAAAATTTCGAGGGGGGGCAATGGCTCCTTCATTTGCAACATAGCTTCACCCTCGGACCACACCTACTAATTGGGTGGCTCAATAATTTGATATGGGGTTTTAAAATAAAAGGTCATGGGTTCGAACCCAATGATGGCAAGTTGTATATTTCTTATCAACATAAATAAATCTCTAGACCTCGTGAAAATGATTGGTTATTGTACTTTTTAGATCGTCCATTAGTTGTTTTTTATTTTTTATTTTTGTTTTGTTTTGACTTTAGCCAACGAAAGTTGTACTCACGACCTCCTTAAATTTTACCTGTTAATAAGTGATGTCTCATCCATCTCAACATAAAATGCTTTGATAGATTTTTCATCAGTTGTTAATATTAAGCCAGTAGGTTAAATCTAAGTTTACGATATGGAGACTGAGGTATGCACACATCCTAATGGCTGATGCAAGTCCATAAAAACACAATCCAACCATTAATGTACGTATCAATTTTTTTTTCTACCAAATGAACTATATATATATATATTAATTGATGGAATGATATATAGATTAATATTATATATAGATTAAGTCACCACATGCACTCGTTTTTCTGATTAATCAGCTAAAATAATTAAACATTGGATGGAGAGTGTTTTTAGTATTACTAATAAAAAAAAAGGTTCACTTTTTTTTTTTTTTTCTCTTTTGACAGAAATATGTTTCAATTGTGAATCATTGGATCGTTGATGGCAAGCACACTTCCCGCTCAAAGTAAGTTTGTAATTTACTTAAAAAGGTTTTCATGCATGGTAGCTAGAAATACATTTATATCTATTTACAATAGGAAAATAGTTTTGTGACCCAAACTTAACACAGAGAAAAACATGCACATGTTGTTTTCCGTGCGATGTGTGCATGTCGAAATGGATGGCGCGCTGGTATATATAGCTGCTTGTCTTTACAATAAACATTATAATTAGAAAAAAAACACACAACTAGCCTTCTAGTGTGTACGTGTTATCGCCTTGTCAGATTTGCCTCCATTCACACAAACCACATGATTTAATGTATCGTATTAAATGGATTATTTGCTTATATATTTAGAGTGCACTCAAACGCACGTACGTTTGTTCATATTGAGCATCTAATTATGTTATAATGTTTTGATACTTGTATTGCAGTGAAGAATGGTTGAAGAAACTAGATGATAATATTGATCCGGTGAAGACTATTATCAAGAAGTGGTTAGGGAGTGAAGATGAAGCAGTGAAGTGGATTAACCAATGGAGAATAGGTTTTATGCATGGAATAGAGCAAGGCAATTTTAACAATGGGGAAGAATGGATGGTAGCTCATTTTCTGTTTGAAAAGAATGAGATCTTCTTATATGGAATTAGTTGTGTTTCTTAATAAATTAAAATGTACTTGTATGCATGGTATTTAGAAGTCCAAGAAATAGCCTCCGCTTTCTTGAATAAAATATAATAAATTGACAGTTTCGTAACTTTTGCAGAGTCTCACATATTACGTTATTAGAAATTAAGCTAACGATCAAAAGTCATAGCTTTCAGCACAGAAACATATTGTTTTAGGTCGAATTAGGTCGTTTAGGTCTTCGTTTTTATTATTTTCTTACTTTTAGTAAGTTTTGTAATTGTCATAACTTTGGTCGGGGGTTTTCCCTTTTTATGCCTCATGTGATTTTTTTTAATTTTAATTGAATAAAAACTTTTCGAATTCGGTTAAATTTTTGCTACGTTAGATATGATGATTTGTTGGAAGGTTTTCTATTGAATTATAATAAAACACTACTAAGTATCTATCTTAAAAAAAAAAATAGAACTCACTTCAGCTTCTCGCGGTCATGTATACCTTTTAATTTGAGGATTGAAATATCCACTTTTTGAGGGGATTTTTTTATTAAAGGGGGGTTTAAATACGTAGTGTTACAAAAAGGAGCATGAGATTCACCAGACTAAAACACAATATTAGAGTGCATACATCCTTGGGAATTTGACCCCAAATCTATATATTTGTTTAGTAGAATGGTTTGCAAATTAGGGGGCGTGTTCTCTAAAACGTAAGTACCTGCACAAAAAAAAGAAGCACGGTTTGCCATCCAATCTGTCCCAGAACGGTCCGAAAATTTGACTTGCCACGTGTCGGGTCGTGGTCGTATGCGGGATCACTCGTCGAAATACGTATGCCCGAATATCCAATTTGAGATTATAATGCTAATTGTTGAGTTGTTTTACGAGTTGATATACGCAGGAATTCGGTGAGCCGAAACACGAATGCGGGGCGCGCTTGAAATCACGCGTGTCACGCTGATCGGAGAATGGCTATAAATGGCCTATAGTTTGTAAAATAAAATAATAAGCATTAGATTTGCTTCGGATTTGTGTTGCACAAATATCGAGGACATCACTTTACTCAAATAGAAGAGGAGAGAGAGAAAGGGAGAGAGAGAGAGAGAGAGGCGCGGTGGAGAGAGAGGAAGAGAGAGAGAGAGATGGTGGAAAGTGACGGGGTGCAGGGAGCTCCGGCGAGGAGCGGGTGCGGAGGAGTTCCAGCTCACAAGGCACGGCAGATGTCGGGATGAGGACGAGCGACAGCAGCTGAGCGCGGCAGCGCGTTGACAGCGGCGACGGTGGTGATTGGCTCCACTGGAGGGTCGGCGAGCCAGCGGCGCGCAAGGGAGCTCGCGGCGGAGCTCCAGCAGCGGGATGCTGGCGGCGGGCGACGCGGGGGCCGCAGACAGTGGCTCCAGCGAGACGGGAGTCCAGCCAGGCGAGCGGTCGCGGCGGCGGATGACGCGACGGCGCGAACGACCAGAAGCAGCAGCGGCTCGCGGAGACACGTAGGCCGCGGGAGGCGGCGCGGCTGTGGAAAAGACGACGAGCATGGGCTCCAGCAGTGGTAGCGGCGACGAGGCGGCCGACGCGGATGGCTGGACGGCGGTGCGGCTCTAGCAGCGGCGCCGGCGAGCGGCAGCAGCGACGGCAGCTGCGCGACGGCGGCAGCGACACGGGGAACGGCGTGGAGCAACGGCGCTGTGGCGCGTTGCCGGGCCGATCGATCCCCGACGAGACAACAACAGTGGACAAGGCGTCGTGACTTCGACGAAGCTCGACGACGCGATGGATTCAAATGGATTTTGAAGGCCATGATGAGGTTTACTTCACCTAATTTAGTTGTGATTTGAATGACTTAATTAACTTAGCCCTAAATGTTATAAATGTACACCAGGGACTTAGGAGGCAATAGTCGGGTGTCAGATGCGCATATGGTGTGAGCGGGACGTCTTAAGGACGATTTGCGATTTCTCGAGGTAAGTAAAACCAGCTAGAAAATGCAGAGTAGCTCATTTTAGCTTATATTTTATTGATGTTGCATTGTGTCATTTCTTGGAATTCCCACCCACTTATGAGTGTCCGAGGGCCAAGTGAGTCATACTCGTGTCTCTGATTGGAGTGGTTGCCGGCTTGCAACCGAGGCTATGACCTCGAGTCACTTGACCCCGACCCTGTGGCACTGCATTCGGTGGTCTTGGACTACTAGGGCACCTCTCTATTGTTTCCCTTGACACTTATTTCTCGTTGTACTTTCATTGTTTTTACAATCTTATTATCATGCATTCCGTATAGTTTTCTTTGTATCCGCATGACTTTTAGACTGCTTCATTTTATTTTGAATTATTGTTTAGATCCTACTGGCTTTTACTTACCTGGGCTCGTCATTCTCGTGTTTGACTGAGTGTAGAGTCGCAGACGAGTAAGGGAAAGGAACCAACTTTAGGTGATTCGCTGTAAGGACATTGAAGCAACTTTCCCACTCGAATTTGTGTAGGTTTTGTATTACCTATTTATATGTTGTTTTTGGGTTGAGAGATATACATGAATGTACATATTTACTGGGTTCCACAATTAGGTTGCCTAACTTTTTTACATTATTGTTGAGTTATTTAATTAATTGCTTCCGCTAAATTGTAAAAACTTGAAAAATACTAATAACTTAACTTAAAATTATGAATTTACTTGTAATGATGGATTGGAAGGCTGACTAGGCTTGCGTTGACCTTGCGAGACGGCTCTGGGTCTACTTGGGCTTAGGCGCCTAGTTTGTGGGAAATCGTGGCGTCATTCACAGCTTGGTATCGAGATAGATTTAGAGAACTATATGACTTAAGGAGTATGATACCAACACAAGCTTGGTATCGAGCCTAGTTTTAAAATCTCATGGTCGAAGACATTGTAATACCAACGTCATAGTTGGTATCGAGCATAAGGTTTTACATATAGCTCTTGATTAACCCACAACCAACATAAGACATAAATTAAAAATAGAGTTAGGACGCGGTTGGAACTTAGAATGAAACCCTATGATCCTGACTTAAGTCTTCGTTGGGAAGTGAGGAGAGTTGGGAAACAATAAAAATGTATCCTATATGGTATATTTGTTGTGTTGTAATATATATACGATATCGATAATTATCCACTGATTCGAGGATTCGTACGATATCGATACTTATACACTGATTCGAGGATTCGTGGCTATGGAAAATGCGACGAAGTTTCTGACGGGTTTAGGAATGATCGTGAGGTCGCAGGTTCGAGGTTTGCAAGTGCTAAGAGCCGCACAATATCGCACGACCAACAACTGCAGGAGATTCTTCGATTGTTAAGGGCACATGTTACACCGTCGTCGTCTACGTCAGCACCGCTAGTTATTCAGGCTGGGTGTGTTTTTACAGTTCACAACCCACCTGAAACATCCTCAGTTCAGGCATGGCCTACAGTGGCCGATGAGGCATAGGTTCAGGTTGAACTCGTACTTCCTACATCTGAGACACTACGTGAGGATATGCTGAGCACGCCGACTGATACGGGTATTAGGGCTACAGCAGAGGCGAGACAAGCTCGCGAGTTTTAGAGGCATTATCCGAGAAGTTTCACGGAGTACTAACCTCGAGGCGACGTATAGATAGTCACGTGAATATACATGATGTACGGTCGTATCGTCGCAAATGCACCCGAGTATTTCATCAGCTCCACTGGTCGGCGAGGTCGATGTCTGGTGGCGCATTACAGAGGTGTCGATGGGGAACATTCCGTAACCCGAAGAGGGCTGAGTTTCAGACCATTCGACGAGAGGACCCGGTGAGTCGCTTGCGGACATGGATCAAGATATACGCGTGATGAAGTATGTCAAAAGGTGCGACCGACACGGACACCGACTGTGCTTACTACGTCATCCACGGCTTTCTGGAATTTATTGGTTATGTTGGGTGACGACGGCTCCGAGCACAAGATATGGGGCTTAGGAGAGGGCTATGGCCGGCGAGAGCTTTGGGAGCACACGCATCGAATACCGCCGCATAATTGGCATCGTCACTAGGGGTGGGCAAACCGCGGCTTGGTGGTGGAAACCATCAAACCGCGATCAAATCGAGGGTTCGCGGTTTGACCGATTTGCAAACCACCACCAAATCGCGAACCATCAAAATCGCACCCAAACCACCCGCGGTTTGCGCGGTTTGGTCGGTTTGGTTTCGCGGTTTTCATCCGACCAATTTTCAAAAAAAAAAAAAAAAAAAAAAAAAAAAAAAAAAACAATCATACATATTACATACCATAAAGTCCATACATGTTTAATGTTCAATTTTTCATCAAAAAATCAACATAAGATACAACAAAACATATATAACCAATCATTCACCAAAAAGAACTCAATCAAAGTTAGAAATCAAAGTTCATCTCAAGAGTTACAACAAAAACAAATAGATTAGAACAAATAAATGTTGGGTATTTACTAAAATACCATCTATTTGGTGAAACCACGGTTTTTTTTAAATGAAAACCGCGACCAAACCGCGATTATGCGCTTTTAAGTTTTTAAACCGCCCCCAAATCACGATTCTAAAAACCGCACCAAACCATGCGGTTTACACTGGTTTGGTCGATTTTTCAAACCGTTGCCCACCCCTAATCGTCGCCAAGGCGAGGGTCCGGAGATGATCGAGGAGGAAGAGAGTTAGACGATCGTAGCTAAGAGATCGACCTCGTAGCGTAGGATATGTTGCGTTTCCACCTTATGCAGCGCATACCGCGCCGGTTTCGCTTGGTCCAAATAGAGCCATGCTAACGCACCACAACGCCCAAGACCGTCAGTCATCAAGATCATCGAGGTCGATGGCGAGAGCGGCGGCCGAGACAGGGTCAGAGTTCCAATCAAGTGCAGAGACAAGGTCAGAGTTCCAGTCAAGTGCACAGACAGGGACATTGGTCTAGTCATGCACAGGGACAAGGACAGGGACAACATGTTCCATTTGGATCGAGATTTCAACGTACTGTTTGGGAGTGTGGACAACCGGTGTCACATCACCAAAGTAGGTGTTCACAAAGAATGGGCGTGCACAAAGCAGAGCTGTGGAGCGATTCATGCTATTGCCACGTCAGTCCAACTACTACCCATCGTAACCCGATAGAGGGTATAAGTTGGGTTGAGACCCACTCGATCGTAGAGACTAACTGACAATGAGAAATTGATTTACATTCTCGCGGCATACCGCAGATATGAGTTTGTTAGTGACGGTGGATCATGAGACTAATATGTTCATTTGTATTCCAATATATGTTGCGAGGATGTTGCCATGTCATATATTGATGGGAGGATACAGATGGTGTGTTCTTTGCTTGAGATCTCTGAGGAGCCTAGTTCGCCACGAGGAACCCACTTGTCGCGGAGGAGCCCAAATTTCTACAGAGTAAGATGGGGGTATGGCTCTTGGGCGAGTATGGCCTCGGGCGAGTATGGCATCTCTGGGTCTTCATTCATAACACACTATCTTCCTTTCGAGAATTGCGTCAATTTCGAGGACAAAATTCTAATTCGTTGGGAAGACCGTAACGGCCCGAAAATTTGACTTGTGCCACGTGCCAGTCGTGGTCGTATGTGGGATCACTTGTCGAAATACGTATGCCTAATATCCAATTTGAGATTATAATGATAATTGTTGAGTTGTTTTACGAGTTGGTATACGCGGGGAATTCGCGTGAGCCGAAACACGAGCGGGGACGCGCTCGAGTCGCGTGTCCACGTAGGACCGATGTAGCTATGCAATGGCCTATAGTTTGTAAAATAAAACAATAAGCATTGGATTTGCTTCGGATTTTGTGTTGCACGAATCTCGAGGACATCACTTTACTCAAATAAAAGTGGAGAGAGAAAGTGGAGAGAGAGAGAGAGACACGACGAGAGAGAGAGAGAGAGAGAGAGACGCGGTGGAGAGAGAGAGAGAAGAAAGAGAGAGAGAGAGAGGCGGAGAGAGAGTGACGGTGGAGGGAGCTCCGACGAGAGCGGTGCGGTGGAGCTTTAGCTCTCAAAGCACGACTACTGTCGGATGAGGACGAGCGCAAGCAGTGAGCGCGGCGGCGCGCTGACAATGCGACGACGGTGGTAAGTGTCTCCACCGGCGAGGGCGGCGAGCCGGCGACGCGCAAGGAGCTTCGCGCGGAGCTCCGCAGAATGGATGTCTTGGCGCGGCGACGCGGGGCATGACGGTGGCTCCAATGCGAGACGGAGTCCACCAGACGAATGGTCACTGCTGACGGCAGATGACGCGACGCCGCGGACGGCCGACGAAGCGGCAGCAGCGAACGCTGGCGACGCGAAGGTCGCGGGAGGCAGCGCTACCGTGGAGAAGACGACGAGTAGGGCTCCAAAGAAGGGCGCGCGGCGGCGGCGCGGATGGTCGGATTGGTGGTGCGGCTCTGAAGAATTGGCGCGGCGGGCAAGGCGATTTGGCATGCAGAGAGCTGTGGCACATGCGCATGACGCGCAAGGACACGCGCTGCGGGAACGACGTGGAGCAACTGCGCAGTGGCGCGTTGCGTCGGCCGATTGATCCCCGACGAGACAACAACAAGGACAAGACGTCGTGACTTCGACGAAGCTCGACGACGCGATGGATTCAAATGGATTTTGAAGGCCATGGTGAGGTTTACTTCACCTAATTTAGTTGTGATTTAAATGACTTAAGTAACTTAGTCCTAAATGGTATAAATGTACACCAGGGACTTATGAGGCAATAGTCGGTGTCGGGTGCGCATATCGAGGCGTGAACGGGACGTCTTGAGGACGATTTGCGATTTTTCGAGATAAGTAAAACCAGCTAGGAAATGCACAGTAGCTCATTTTGGCTTATATTTTATTGATGTTGCATTGTGTCATTTTCTTGGAATTCCCACCCACTTATGAGTGTCCGAGGGCCAAGTGAGTCATACTCGTGTATCTGATTGGAGTGGTTTCCAGCTTGCAACTGGGGCTATGACCTCGAGTCACTTGACCCCGACCCCGTGGCACCTGCATTCGGTGGTCTTGGACTACTTGGACACCTCTCTATTGTTTCCTTTAACACTCATTTCTCGTTGTACTTTCATTGTTTTTACAGTCTTATTATCATGCATTCCGTACAGTTTTCTTTCTATCCGCATAACTTTTAGACTGCTTCATTTTATCTTGAATTACTATTTAGATCCTACTGGCTTTTACTTACCTGGGCTCGTCATTCTCGTGTTTGACTGAGTGCAGAGTCGCAGACGAGTAAGGGAAATGAACTAGCTTTAGGTTATTCGCTGCAAGGACATTGGAGCAACTTTCCCACTCGAATTTGTGTAGGTTTTGTATTACCTATTTATATGTTGTTTTTGGGTTGAGAGATATACATGAATGTACATATTTACTGGGTTCCACAATTAGGTTGCCTAACTCTTTTACATTATTGTTGAGTTATTTAATTAATTAAATTGTAAAAACTTGAAAAATACTAATAACTCAACTTAAAATTAAGAATTTACTTGGATGGATTGAAGGTTGACTAGGCTTGCGTCGACCTTGCGAGATTGACTCGGTGGTCTATGTGGGCTTAGGCCGGGTGGGTCCCAGTTTGTGAGAAACTGGTCCCCTCACAAGGTCCCTCACAAACTGGGCCCCTCACACTGTCCCTCTATTACCTTCTTTGCAAGTGTGCATCCCTGCCACCTGCCATTGTCTTCTTAAGATTGGCGGCACTAGGGAGAGCAGTTGACCATAACGACGCTAGAACAATTGTAGGTTTTAGTAGCAGTTAATTAATAGCGGTTTTAATAAACCTCTATATGATATAAGCACGGTTGCGCAACCCCCATGCATTAGCCTATTATTAGGAGAATAAAAACTCATTGAACTCCCAATTACTAGGGTTTCTCTCTGTTAGCTCTTGGTGTCTTCCAATTTCAGTTCCACAAAACCCTTGCTAGGGTTTCCCAATGGAGAATATGTTTTATGCATGGAATAGAGCAAGGCAAATTTAACAATGGGGAAGAATGGATGGTAGCTCATTTTCTGTTTCAAAAGAATTAGATCTTCTTATATGAAATTAGTTGTGTTTCTGAATAAATTAAAATGTACTTGTATGCATGGTATTTAGAAGTCCAAGAAATAGCCTCTACTTTCTTGAATGAAACATGATAAATCGACAGTTTCGTAACTTTTGCAGAGTCTCACAGATTACGTTATTAGAAATTAGGCTAACGATCAAAAGTCATAGGTTTCAGCACAAAAACATTCTGTTTTAAGCCGAATTAGGTTGTTTAGGTCTCCGTTTTTATTATTTTTTACTTTTAGTAAGTTATGTAATTGTTATAACTTTGGTTGTGGGTTTTCCCTTTTTATGCCTCATGTGGTGTTTTTTTTTTTTTTTTTTTCTAATTTTGATTGAATAAAGACTTTTCTTAGAGTCATTTTTTGATTGAATAAAAACTTTTCGAATTTGGTTAAATTTTTGTTGCCTTAGAGATGATGATTTGTTGGAAGGTTTTCTATTGAATTATAATAAAACACTCCTAAGTATCTTATCTTAAAAAAAAAATAGAACTCACTTCAGCTTCTCGCAGTCATGTATACCTTTTAATTTGAGGATTGAAATATCCACTTTTTGAGGGGATTTTTTTTTTTTTATTAAAGGGGGGTTTAAATACCTAGTGTTACAAAAGGAGTATAAGATTCACCACACTAAAGCACAGTATTAAAGTGCATACATCCTTGGGAATTTGACCCCAAATCGATATATTTGTTTAGTAGAATGGTTTGGCAGCACTAAGGGGAGCACTCGACCATAAACACGCTAGAACAATTGTAGCTTTTAGTAGGAGTTAATTAATAGCGGTTTTAATAAACCTCTATACATTAGCCTATTATTAAGAGAATAAAAACTCATTGAACTCCCAATTACTAGGGTTTCTCTCTGTTAGCTCTTTGTGTCTTCCAATTTCAGTTCCACAAAACCCTTGCTAGGGTTTCCCTCTTTCGATTCGAAACTCAAAAAATCGTTCGATCTTCGCTTCGTTAATGGAGGAACCACAAGCGAAGAGTGCGCGCTCAAGGCCGCAGGAGCCGAGCCTCTACAAGGGGAACGAAAGGGAGTGCCATCAATGGTTGCGGAATCGGTACATTCTCAAATCTGTCAATCTCATCTGTTCAAAACCCTAGCCATCATATGTTCATGCCATTCGAAGAAACGAGGATGAGCTTGCTTGGGTTTTGGCCTTTGAGCTTTGAATTGGAGGGATTTCGCTGTGAATTGCGTTCTTCGTGTTCAACATTTGAATCTAGTTTTGCTTCTTTTTTTGTTCGCTTCCAACTGTTCTTCAGTTCCATCAGAGATGACTTTCTTCTTTTCGATTTCCTCTCCGTTTTCCAGTGACAATCTCCGCCGAGTCGCGTGCCGAACATCGAAGCTCTACGCCGGATCTTCGCCACGCCTGTGCCGAACTTCATGCAGCGCCGATGCTTCAGTTTCTTCATCTGTTAATGGAACAAGTGAGTGAGTTTTCTCAGTTTGAATCAATGTTTTGTTGTTTGTTCTGAAATGGTGAAAAGTTAGGTTTTTTTTTTTTTTTTTTTTTTGGGTTCAATGTTGGTGTCTGAGCTTAAAATTGAACATTTTGGGAAATGAGGGCGCTGCAAAGTACTACAAATCAGCAGTAATGGTTGATTAAGTGAAATCAATGGTTTGAAATGAAATCATTAGCTGATTATCCAATTGTTGCATGTTAATTAGGGTTCTGTACTTGCACAATGTTTTCTAGTTTTGAATTCTTATGAATGAAACTATCTTTGCATTGCAACTGTTCTTGATAAAGTTGGTTCTTTGTGATTGAAAGGAAAAATTGGAACTTGATGTGAGTTTACTTAAATTTGCTCAAATCTCAGCAAAAGAGGGTCTTAAGGATTTCGTTGTGTTAGAGGCGTGGGCTGCTCTCTTTGTGCTGGTTTTTTCATATAGCTTTAGATGACGAGTAGTGATGGTTTTTGTTGTTCTAGATTGTATTCAGAGAGGATTTTGGCAATGAAGCTCACGGACCGTATTTAAATGAATATAGGTATGTATTTTGTCATTGTTGAGTTGTATTTTGGTGTTCTAGATTGTATTTAGAGAGGATTTTGGCAATGAAGCTCATGGATGGTATTTTAATGAATATAGGTATGCATTTTGTCATTGTTAAGTCTTAGCACAAGTTTTAGAAGATAGGAAGGCTAGTCTCTTATGCTACTGAGATCTCAGCCTATGTTTGTTTGTTTGTTTGTTTGTTTGTTTGTTTGTTTTTTTTTTTTTTTTTTTTTTTTTTTTTTTTTTTTTTTTTTTTTTTTTGGACAAATGATCTCAGCCTATGTTGAGAAGCACAAGATCAGGAAACTTACTTGAGTGAAGGTGCTATGGATCAATCTGGTGGAAATCTATGCTGAAGAGCCCCGCACCGAGCGGATCACCTTTAAGATTATAGGTGGCCTGCCCATGACCTTTCTGGCCTCGGAATTCGTTAACAAAACCAAGGAGATCAAGGAGCGCAAGGAGGTGGGGAAGCTATATCAGTTAAGGAATGAAATACAAAACTGATGATGATGATGTTCTAGTCTTTAATTATTTTCTTTGTTCTGCTTTTTGGCATGAATAATTACTTTAGTTTATATATGAATAATCACTTTAGCTTAATTACTTTAGTTTATATGAACTTTATATATATCAATAGTTCTATGTATGCTGTCTCTACTGATCTTTAAAATCCATTAGTGGATGTTTAAGGTTCTAACTGTTAGTTTTTAGAGAATAAGATTAATTTTATTGTATTTCAGTGTTGGTTTTTAGAGAGTAAGATTGATTTTATTGTATTTCGTTACCACTAATCAATTAAGGAAAAGAGAATTGATATATTTATTCTCTGGTAAGACATTTATACTCTTGTATGATTACCATGATTTTACAGATTTGATTGAGCCTTGCTAGTTTACTGTTTATACTGAGTAAATGCATCAAAAAATTGATTAGCAAATGGTCCTGCTTTATAAATTTGTTTCAATTGGCTATGCTTTGAAAATTTGTCGTTTTGATGTGGATGTAGGGAAGATAGTGCCGTGGTTGGTGTTTCACGGGAATGCTACAGCCATTTGCGACACATTTGGAAGAAACCAAAGCCATTGCGAGGCACTGTACTACGGGCATTGAATTGGTTATCTTGGATAGAGCACAGGTCTGAATGTCATTAAAGAACTTCTTTTTGGTAATTCATTACTTCTTGTCTTTGTGGATTGAATGTATCAATGGTACACGTTTTGTGCTTCTTGAAATATGTTATTTTCTCTTTTTTACTTTTGAGGTAGAACTTTGTGGAATTAGATTCTCTGTGTGTCACTTGGAATATCATTTGTTATCTTGCGAGCAAGAAAGACATTTTTGTTCCTCTTCATAACCCTAATCGGATTAGGGGATGCTACAGCTTGGTATCAGAGCCTACTTCAGAGCCTAAGGTTTATCACTTTTGAATTAAGTGATAACTTTGATACAATTTGGTAATGAGTTTAAGGGCTTTGTTACATTTGATAACTCTGATATAGTTTGATATCGGAGACCGATTAGAGCCTACTCCAAAGCTTAAGGTGATACAATGTGGTATTAGAGTCTATTTGAATATAACCTTATTACTTAGAAACAAGTGATAACTCGGATGCCATACCCTAAGTTTACTTACTCTAAGAGTTGTCTCGAGTTACGAAGAAGCTTAAGACGTAATAAATGGTTTTATCGTGATTTTGATGGGTAACCAAAAGATAAAAGACCGAGATATGTTATTTGTTGTGTTATATTATATCTACGTGGTAGATATAAGAGTTGTGTCTTTCTTCAACGATAATAAGATGGTTCATGTCCATCAATTTCTCATGTTATGATCGTAAAAGATTGAAGGTAAGAGTTGAAGAAAATCTTATCATCGAGAAAATTGAAATGGAAAGACATAAGGAAAACTTATCAAGATGAAATTAAACTCTTCTTCTATTAATTGTTCTTAAAGGCCTTTGTTCTTGCTGATATTATTAGATAAATAATAGTCCGTGAAGAAGTGTCTATTAGATCTAGACCTTGAGATGTGTATTAGGAGAATGAAATTTATGAAATAATGGAATACTGAATGACTTTAAGTGAAACTCAAAGATGGTAGATCACTTCGAGAGGTGATCTAATACTAGTATTGAGACTAGTTGAGAATTAATGAAAGTTATTCAGTAAATAAATTAGTGGTTATTGATAAAAGCCTATTTGAGGTTAGGAAACCACTAATGTATTTATAGTTCATTAATTATTATGAAGTACAAATTTCAGTTATGGTGTGAATCCATATTTGAATGACAAACAAATTGTTGGATAATGAAAGGTGAAATTGAGAATATTAAATTGGTAAAGTTTGAAGATAGTTTAATCTAGAACATAACAATGAGTTGGTAAGATATCATAATCTGATGTTTTAGACTTGTATAGTCTAAATTGAAAAGAATGAGTGATCAATGAACCCGAGGATTCGAGGAATACAAAGAATAATATGTGATAGTGGGAATGAATATTCATTGCTCCGGATTGACAATTCATTCTGATAATAAGGTGAAATTAGTCGTTCTCAAGAGTTAGTTGAGATCATGTTGTCATAGTGGTGTAATCAAAATTAAGGATATATTTAAAAATGATTTTCGGCTTTTGATTGATCATTTTAAATGGATGATGATAACCATTAGAACTTACTAGAACTCATGCTATGTTCATGAATGAAGGGTGTCGAGTTTTAAAACCCTATTTTAATCAAGTTGTTATTGTGTTATCAATAATAACAAGAATGGAATCTTTGAAGACTTCGAAGATGCACGAGTATTACCAGTAAAGAGTTACAAACGTGATGGTAAACTTGGTTCATGCCGATTTTACAAGTGCCAAGATTAAGTTTCAAAGGTTAATTAATTATATGAGTGTTGAATATTAACAACAAATTAATGGACTTGATCGACTGAGACAATAAGGGATTGTCATATATTCAACGCAAAGGTAGAAGAGAAAAGTAAACTTGAAATAATTGAATATTACAAATAATTGATCTAAGGATCTTTGATATCGTTGTGTAATTCATTCAAGCTACTCAAGTACGAGATAGTGGTAAATTGAAATCGATACAAGGGTGCCTTGGAGGAAAGTTGAAGTATAGTTTGATTAGAATGTTTGCTTGATGGTACTTGAATTGTGGAAGAAGTTAGAGGTTCATCCTAAGACTTCTTATTCAGGTAAGAATGTGTGTTGACACAATAAAACAAAATTGTAGCTTATACTTCTAGCTATATATATATATATATATATATATATATATATATAGTTCAAGATTTGTGAGAAGAACTATCGAGATTGATAATCTCAAGATAACTATTTGGTAATTGTACTAAGTATGAAATACATCACTTGTCAATAAGAAGAAAGATTATTGAGAATCTTAGAAGAATCATTTAAAGTCAATCTGGAGGTATAAAGACCAAAGTGGATTGGTAGAAGCAATGAACGCCAAACTGAAGTTTGAAAAGTGGGATTATCGAGTGATAGAAATAGAAGGTGTGATTGATACATTGGATTTCTTAAATATTAGAATTCACTCAAAAACATCACTCATTAAGGTGATTGTGATGACGATGCCTTAAATAGGAAAAAGACAGAGGATGTAGTTTTAATAAAAGTACTTTCAATAATATCTCTTGAATGATATATCCAATGATGAACAATTGAAGTCCTGCGTAGGCACATCATCGATTGAGTTATCCGGATTAGTAACTACAAGTCCGTTTCTTTGGAGCTCAAATGGGAGCCGAGCTAATGATGATTAATTGAGTGATGAATTGTAGGAAAAATTAATTGAGATTATCTAGTGGGTCAAGCTTTGACTATTAGTTATTGGTATTCTATATGGATAATCTCGATCGTAAAATTGAGCATGTAAAGAAAGTTCTTGGAACTTGAATCAAAAAGTGAGGCAAGAATGTTACGAGAATCTCATGGACTTCTTTGAAAAATTCATTCGAAGCCAAATCCAAAATCGTGTGATAAGAATGTATTGTTGGTGACTGGAATGAAAATTGACAATGTCAATTTTATAAAGAAATATGAGATATATCGGCAAGTGGAAGGCTGAGTGATATTAACCTGGAGGGTTATATTATTCTTGCCCTTTATGAATGAAATTTCATGCGCATAAATTTATGATGGATTAACCTAAGTTGTGGTGACAACCGAAGATTGATGATGGATTAACCTAAGTTGTGGTGACAATCAAGATTGTTGTTGTAATTCTAGGACCGATAGAGTCTATAAATTTCTTGCCAGTATTGTGGTTTAATTCTTGTGGAAGAGTAAGTGAAATATATGTGTGTAGAAAAAGTTGAGAGTTATGGAGAACCATGATTATTATTTCGGTAAGGAACTGAAAGTTTGCTTCCCGGTGGGGGAAGAGATGTATAATAGGTGGGAAGGACCTTTCTCAAGCTTAATACAATATATCTCGCAACTAATTTTAGTTTCGAGAATATAATTTTCGAGCTTATGACTTGGAATATGTTAGTTACTAGAAGAAATATTTTCCTATGTGAGTTCTTTGGTATTGATATTATCAAGCTAAATATTACGTTAAGGTGTTTTCCTTAAAAAATTGTATATTTTAATTCGCGTCGATTGATGTGGGACGAAGTAATGGAACAAGTTACTTTGAGCCCGAGTAATTCAAAACTACACGTAAATGTGTTAACAGATTTCAAGATACAATTACAACTCAAATAAATAAGGATATATGAGGAAACGTAGATGGCTTGAGTTTCTCGAAAAACTACGACTTCACTCTGTAGTGTCTCCCAAGCAAGGTTGATGGGTTGCGATGCCTTGAGTAGGAGAAAAACATGCATATAATATGTAGCTAATGCTATAGCTTGTCGGCCAGACTTCGAGGAAGTATCTATGATGATGATTCGTGTAAGTTAAGTTCGACACATCATGAACTTGAGAGAGCTAGTTCCAAAGCTTCTAATCTATTCTTCATGCTAAGATTCGGTGCGAATCGGAAATGATTCAAAGTGGGTGATTGATTATTAGAAAGCTAATCAGTTTTTATAGTGCGTTAGAGATTAGCGACTAGTGCAAATTATCATGATTGGTTAGTTTCGATAATGGTGCGTCATGGTTCGAGATAGATTGTGGATTCCATCTTAGGATTAGTTGTAGCAGTGTTGCTACAAGAATCTCATGGATCTCTTTATTTATTCATCCAGGTGACATTAAGATTTATCGCAACTGAGACTTATCTATTAGTGACCTGGGATGAAGACCGATGTTGTTGAGTTTGTAAAGAGATGTGAGATATGTCATTAAGTTAAGGCCGAGCATAGAAAACCTGGAGGGTTATTGCATTCTCTACTTATTCCTTAGTGGAAATGGGAATATATATCGATCGATTTTATTTCTCGGTCTACCTCTCGAGTCAATGTAAGCACGATGTTATATGAGTTGTAGTTAACAAAGTTGACGAAGTCCGCACATTTCTTGCTAGTTTCTATGCGAGTTCCTCCTAACCAATTATGTAAAGTGTACGTACGTGAGGTGTTGAGATTTCATGAAGTTCCCGTGTCGATTATTTTGGATAAAGATATGAGATTCACGTCTAGAGTGTGGAGTGAATTGCAGAGACAACTATGAACTCGTTCTTAACCCTAAGGTAATATACCATCTCTAGATCACGAAGCGACTGGGCGGTTGATTGTAGTGCTTAGAGGATATGCTTCGAGCTTGTGACTTGGATTTTAGTGGTAATCGGGAGAAATACATTTCTCTCAGTGTGAGTAATTCGGAACTACACAAAGAGAATTGAGCAAATTCGCCAAAGATTTGAGTACGATACAACTAAGAGAAGAGATACACCAATAAACATCATAGGTTGTTGGAGTTTTCAAAGGACGATTATGTTCTGTTGAGGGTCTCACATATGAAAGGATTGTATAGGTTTGGACTGCAAGATAAGCTAGCTCCACGGTACATTAGGTCGTTCGAATACAGTGAAAGGATTGGTCTTGTTGCTTACAGGTTAGAGTTCCCTTCTCAGCTAGCCTGAGTTTATAATGTCTTTCACATGTCTATGCTTCGCAAAACGGAAACTCAATTCGCTCAAGGATTGATTGGAATGAATTTAATTTTCGAGAAGACTTATATTATGACGAGTAGCCAATTCGGATACTTGATCGTAAGATTCAGAGACTGAGAACCAAAGAGATTCCTTTTAGTTAAGGTGAAATGAAAATTTCATGGAGATGAGGAACTAACCTGGGAGCGGGAGTCTTATATGAAAGAGCAGCTTTTCATTTCTCTTCGAAACTATAGGTAATTATATGTTTACTTAAATTTCGAGAGTGTATTTATTAATTTTTTTACCAATTATACCCTTATACAATTCAAATGTTTATGATTATGCAATTCTTCAATTCATTTAATGTCAAAGGGTGTATATGTAAATTACACTTATAATTAAAGCTGTCTTAATTCTTGTGCCCTTACCTTAAACGACTTATATTTGTGATCGGATGGAGTAATATATACCATAAAACTGCTCTTGGTGGTCCATTGATTTGCTATCCTCCC
Organism: Stephania cephalantha; assembly: GCA_039657325.1. Lineage (NCBI taxonomy): Eukaryota > Viridiplantae > Streptophyta > Magnoliopsida > Ranunculales > Menispermaceae > Stephania > Stephania cephalantha. The sequence goes on along the minus strand of CM077578.1, from coordinate 3,206,415 downwards.
TCCATGACATGCAACAATGAGGGAGATAAAATGACTTTGACTTTTCTTTTGGCAAAATATTCGTGGCATTGCTGGACAAGTATTTTCGCTTTTAAGTGTTTGCATTTTGCTTGGGTGGAATTGTGGATCTGATTGATACATATAGTATGTTGAGCCACGGTGATTTGCCATATACGCTTGTTTTTGTTTATTCTATATAGTTTATTTTTACTCGAGTACTTAATGTTATTTACTTCTCTTCCAACCCACTTTTACCTCTCCAAGAGATATAGAGAACAAAGAAAATAATACAAATTTGAGTCATTGAAATAATGAATTGGTAAACTCCTTGCCTTCAAACTCACCTTTTCGCAAACTCCTTGATGGCGGACTCCCTTGAAATTTCTACAAGATCGATATATCCATTATAATTACATTCTCATGGAGGTTCTTGCAGTACTTGGCTTCGGATGTAGAAACCAAATGTCGACATGGTTTTCTGCAGCAATATATAATCAATGCACTTTGGTTGAATCATAATATTCAAGGTTTTTAAATAACTTTAGTAGCATTAAATACATCTCTATGGCTTGATCAATCTGTTTAACCCATAAGATGTTTCATTTACACAACATAATCCCTGTCTTCCTTGACTTTGTCTTGCCAACTATGTCAATGTACTTGTGTGTCCTCTCTCTTTTTCTTGATTGGCAAGTGACCACAACAAGAACAAAGCCTTAGTTCCATATTTTCAATGCATTTGACGCGTGATTTTGTACTCTTTTAAATATTTTATAATTTATAATTAGCACATCCTAATTATTTTAGGTCTATATCTTTGAATATGTAAATATTAATTGTCCAAAAGACCAAAGTTGTAAAGATGGTTAGCAAGTTGAGATACAACAGTAAAGCCTATAGGTTGAATGTTGAGCGACTAATGTTAGATCATACTATTCTCTTCTCTATAGACTAGGAACCCATGATAAAGGCGATTTGCATTGTTAAAACAACTTCACAGGTAATTTTTCTTTTTTAAAAAACAATCATTTAATCCTTAAATTTGGTTCTACATCGGCCCATATATCCTCTATAGTTTTGGTTTCTTTTTTCTAAAAATAATTAATCTTTTTATTTTCTTGGTTCTAGAGGCCCTCATGTTACTCTTTGATGAAGTCCAAGAATTAGCTTGCAAATTCTTGAAAAAATATGATGGAAAGATATGACAGATGACATTTTTGTAATTTCGGTGAAGTTCTAAGCGTTTGAGTTTCGCGTTCTGGGCATGGGTTGATTGGAAACGACGTGGAGATCACGCTCACGCTACGACTACGACGTTTTTCGGCGAAAATTACATCGTTTCGCCATCCGAAACGGCAATTTTGCTATTTTAGGAAAGTTTTGTTTAGCTTATACCTTTCATTAGGAATTTCCGTTTTTATTGCCGTTTGCGACATTTGTTTCTATTTTTTGTCTAGTTTCCAGCTTTAGGGCTTTTAGGGCTTTTTGGATTTTTTACTATTTTTGGCAACTTTTAGGGTTTCGTTATTTAAGCGACCTATTGGATGTAATTCGCAGCTTTTTTGGTGGAATAAAACAATTTTCGAACTTTGGCTTAAGTTCGACCTAGATCGAGTTGTTCATGGATTCGTTCAACCGGTTTAGAAGATCTCCGCCGCATCGCTGGTATCGAGCCTCGTTTCAACTTGCGATTGGAGAAATCATGCCGCCAAGAGGAACCAAATAGCGTATCGAGGAGGTGTATGACCGTGACAATGCGAATCGACAAATTGGCCAAATAATTGACCAACGCACGGGCGCGGTGGTAGAAGAATTAACTTGTCATAATCGATCGATTGTTGGGTCGAATATGGATCGTGTCCGTAACCATCGAAGGGGAATCGTTGGTGATGAACCAAAGAGGGAGATTCTTCTACCAAAGGGGAGGATGAGTATGTTGAGGCACCGAGGAGGCGCTACAGCCGCGTGCGCAACAGGATGATCGCAGCGGTGGGAGTCCGGGATGAAGACGAGGTCCCGTAATTCCATGACACCACTTCAACCTAAGAATTCTTGACCTGGCCGGCGTCGGTTGAAGAAGTCCTAGAATTCAAAGGTGTGCCCGAAGGCAAGCGTGTGCAATCTGGTTGCGACTCGTAGATTCCGCAACAGGCCACGGCAGTGGCAACAAACAGAAGTTGATGCGGAATAGGAATGGAAAGTGCGAAGATCACCTCGTGGGAGAAGATGAAAAAGCACTTACGGAAATCAGTTCTTGCCTTACAATTCCCAACTCCTTATGTATCGAGGTTGCAAAATCTAAGACAGGGGCAAAGTCAAGTAGATGATTACACTACATCGAGTTTTATCGCTTAGTCGCTAGAAACGAACTGCAGGAGACTAACGACCAATTAAGTGGCGCGATATATTGGTGGACTAAGGGTGCGGATCCAAGATGTCGTCAACATGTTTGATCCGGCTTCCTTATCTCAATAGCCGCACCAGTGAGCATTGTTGGTGGAGAAACAACAACGTCGGGGTGTGACCAACGAGTTGCGATGCCCTCGTTGAGACGAAAAGTTTGTTGAGCCGCATGACCATTGAGGTACCTGGGTTTTCCTCCTTCTTTGATTTGTTTCCTATTGATCCTTTCTTTGCTACTATTGTGGAGAAGGTGCGGAGTGGGGAGCGTACTGGTTACACACTCCATGAGGGTTTCTTATTTCGGGGCAACCAGCTTTGCATTCCTAATTGCGGCTCGAGATTGCTTTATTATTAGAGAGTTGCATGGAGAGGGCCATGTTGGGCGTGATCGCACTTTGCAGCTGGTGCATGCCTCTTACTTTTGGCCTACCATTCGTAAGGAAGCGGACATATATGTGAAGCGGTGCCGGACTTGCCAGCTTTCGAAGGGTACCGCAACTAATGCCGGTATATATATGCCTTTGCCCATTCCGGAACAACCACGGGTTGATATTAACATGGATTTCGTCTTGTCGTTGCCTAGAACACAACGGGGAAATGACTCTATTTTATCATGTGGTTGGCCGTTTTTCCAAGATGGTTCACTTCATCCCATGCAAGAAGACCACTAATGCTTTGTAAAGGTGGCTCACCGTTCTTTCGGGAGGTGTATAGATTGCATGGCCTTCCTACCTCGATTGTTTCAGATCGGGACACCGTATTCTTTAGCCATTTTTTAGGCTAGCGGTTGTGGGCATGGTGAACACGCAATTAAAATTTAAGCGGTTGCTTATCATCCGCAAAACGACGGGCGACCAAGTTGTCAACCGTTCGTTAGGCAATCTTTTGAGGAGCTTGGTGGGTGAGAATGTTAGGAGTTGGAACTTCAAGTTGAGCCGTGCGAATTTGCACACAACCATGCCGTTAATCGAAGTACCGGGTTTAGTCATTTTCAGTGTTGTGTATTCAAGACTACCTCGAGGTCCTCTTGATCTCGTTACTGCCAAGTAAGACTAGATGACATGGCAAGGCGAGAAGACTTTGTTAGTGGTCGCAAGAGATTCATCAATCATTCAAAGATAACTTGCAGAAGGTCAGTGACAAGTACAAACAATATACAGATCGGAAGAAGCGTCCACGTGGAGTTTGAAGTGGGTGACTTTGTGTGGGCGGTTCTCACTAAAGACTGGTTCTCTGTGGGTGATTACAACAAATTGTCGGTCGAAGATTGGTCCTGTGGAGGTTCTTGAGAAAATTAATCCTAATGCTTACAGATTGAAGTTGCTAAGTCACATTCGCACAAATGATGTATTTAATGTCAAGCATCTTGTTCCCTATTATGGGATACGTCCGATGATGACAATTCGAGGGCGAATCTCGCCACCTTGGGAGAATGATGAAGTCCAATAATTAGCTTGCAAATTCTTGAAAAATATGATGGAAAGATATGACAGATAGCTTTTTGGTAATTTCGGTGAAGTTCGGACAATTGAGTTTCGCGTTCCAGGGGCATGGGTTGATTGGAAACGGCGTGGAGATCACAAACACAAACTACGCTTTGAGTACGACGTTTTTAGGCGAAATTACATCGTTTCGCCCTCCGAAACGACAATTTTGCTATTTTAGGAAAGTTTTGTTTAGCTTATAACTTTCATTAGGAATTTCCGTTTTTATTGCCGTTTGCGGCATTTGTTTCTATTTTTCGTCTAGTTTTCAGTTTAGGGATTTTTAGGGCTTTTTGGACTTTTTACTATTTTTGGCAAATTTTAGGGTTTCGCTATTTAAACGACATATTGGATGTAATTCGCAGTTTTTTTTGCTGGAATAAAAGAATTTTCGAACTTTGGCTTAAGTTATGACCTAGATCGAGTTGCTCGTTGATTCGTTCAATCGGTTTAGAAGATCTTCGCCGCGCGTCGGTTGGTATCGAGCCTCGTCTGGGCGTGATTGGAGAAATCATGCCGAAAAGGAACCACCAACAGTATCGAGGAGGTGTATGACCGTGACAATCTGAATCGACAAATTGGCCAAATAATTGACCAACACATGGGCGCGGTGGTAGAACAATTAACTGCCATAATCGATCAGTTGTTGGGTCAGAATATGGATTGTGTCCGTAACCATCGAAGGGAACCTGTTGGTGATGAACCGGTAGGAAATTCTTCTACCGAAGGGAAGGATGAGTATGTTGAGGCACCGAGGAGGCGCTACATGCCGTGTGCAGTTGAGGATGATCGCAGGCGGTGGGAGTCTGGGATGAAGACGGAGGTCCCAGAATTCCATGACACCCTTCAACCGGAAGAATTCTTGGACTGGCTGGCGTCAGTTGAAGAAGTCCTAGAATTCAAAGGTGTGCCCGAAGGCAAGCGTGTGCAACTGGTTGCGACCAGATTCCGCAACAGGGCCACGACTTGGTGGCAACAGCAGAAGTTGATGCGGAATAGGAATGGAAAGGCGAAGATCACCTCGTGGGAGAAGATGAAAAAGCAATTACGGGTTGAGTTCTTGCCTTACAATTTCCAACGCCTTATGTATCAGAGGTTACAGAATCTAAGACAAGGGGCAAAGTCAGTAAATGATTACACTACTGAGTTTTATCAGTTAGTCGCTAGAAACGAATCGAGGAGACTAACGACCAATTAGTGGCGCGGTATATTGGTGGACCGAGGGTGCGGATCCAAGATGTCGTCAACATGTTTGATCCGGCTTCCTTATCTCAGCGCACTGGCGAGCATTGTTGGTGGAGAAACAACAACGTCGGGGTGTGACCAACGAGTTGCGATGCCCCGAGCGAGACGAAAAAGTTTGTTAAGCCGCATGACCATTGAGGTACCCGGGCTTTCCTCCTTCTTTGATTTGTTTCCTACGATCCTTTCTTTGCTACTATCAAGGAGAAGGTGCGGAGTGGGAGCGTGCGATTCGATTACACACTTTAGGAGGTTTCTTATTCGGGGCAACCACTTTTTGCATTCCTAATTGCGGCTGAGATTGCCGATTATTAGAGAGTTGCATGGAGAGGGACATGTTGGGCGTGATCACACTTTGCGGTGGTGCGGTGCCTCTTACTTTTGGCCTACCATTCGCAAGGAAGTGGACATATATGTGCGGCGGTCTTGGGACTTGCCTTTCGAAGGGTACCGCAACTAATGCCGGTCTATATATGCCTTTGCCCATTCCAGAACAGCCATGGGTTGATATTAGCATCGATTTCGTGCTAAGGTTGCCTAGAACACAACGGGGAAATGACTCTATTTTTGTGGTGGTTGACCGTTTTTCCAAGATGGTTCGCTTCATCCCATGCAAGAAAACCACTGATGATGTAAAGGTGGCTCAGCTGTTCTTTCAGGAGGTGTATAGATTGCATGACTTTCCTACCTCGATTGTTTCAGATCGGGACACCAGATTCCTTAGCCATTTTTGGCGCAGTTTGTGGGATCTCGGTGAACACGCACCTGAAATTTAGCAAGGCTTATCATCCGCAAAACGATGGGCGACCAAGTTGTCAACCGTTCGTTAGGCAATCTTTTGAGGAGCTTGGTGGGTGAGAATGTCGGGAGTTGGGACTTCAAGTTGAGCCGACGGCATAATTTGCACACAACCATGTGTTAATCGAAGTCGGGTTTAGTCATTTTCAGTCAGTGTATTCGGTACTACCTCGAGGTCCTCTTGATACGGTACCGGTGCCAAGTAAGACTAGATGGCATGGCAAGGCGAGAAGACTTTGTTAGTGGGGTCAATGCAAGAGATTCATCAATCATCAAATATAACTTGCGAAAGGCTGTGACAAGTACAAACAATATGCGATCTCGGAAGAAGCGTCACGTGGAGTTTGAAGTGGGTGACTTTGTGTGGGCGCTTCTCACTAAAGACCGGTTCTCTGTGGGTGATTACAACAAATTGTCGATTCGTAAGATTGGTCCCGTGGAGGTTCTTGAGAAAATTAATCCTAATGCTTGCGTATTGAAGTTGCCAAGTCACATTCGCACGGTGATGTATTTAATGTCAATCATCTTGTTCCCTATTATGGGGATACGTATGATGATGACAATTCGAGGGCGAATTCTGTCCACCCCTGGGAGAATGATGAAGTCCAAGAATTAGCTTGCAAATTCTTGGAAAAATATGATGGAAAGATATGACATGATGACATTTTGGTAATTTCGGTGAAGTTCGGGCGTTTGAGTTTCGGCGTTCCGAGGGCATGGGTTGATTGGAAACGGCGTGGAGATCGCGGATCACATCTTTGCTGTGTCTACAACGTTTTGCGGCGAAATTACATCGTTTCGCCCTCCGAAACGACAATTTTGCTATTTTAGGAAAGTTTTATTTAGCTTATAACTTTCATTAGGAATTTCCGTTTGTATTGTCGTTCTTTGCATTTGTTTCTATTTTTCGTCTAGTTTACAGTTTAGGGCTTTTATGGCTTTTTGAACTTTTTACTATTTTTAGCAAATTTTAGGGTTTCGCTATTTAAGCGACCTATTGGATTTAATTCGCAGCTTTTTTGGTCGGAATAAAAGAATTTTCGAACTTTGGCTTAAGTTCGACCTAGATCGAGTTGATCGTGGATTCGTTCAACTGGTTTAGAAGATCTCCATTGCGTCACTCTTGTATTCGTGTGAATACTCTCAAGACAACAAGCCATGCCATTGTTGAGAAGCTATTAGCCTTTCTCCAAGAAGCTAGGCGCCAATGTGATATTGATGAATTGAGCATTAGGAGTAATAGTTCTTGTGCGGCGATGATCGAGAGATGCATGGCAAGGGAGTTATTTTGACGAACTAAAGTGTCATCAAGTGTCAAATGATTGTGAAGGGGAGCCTTTGGAATTTTCTTTGGGCAAAGATGTTCCTAATGCAAGTTCTCTTGTTACCAAATGTCTATTACCTGGATTAGACTATGTTCTATTTGTTAAAGGTTCAGTCCACATAAAATAACATACGTGGATGCACCTTCTTTGAAGGAGGTAATTGTTAGTCGCAAGTGCGCTTAAGTTATTGCTTCGAGGTGCCAAGGTATATTTGAACTCATGGTTTTTAAGTATGAGTTAGTTTGTACTCGTGTAATTTTTTTGTAATCTATTAGACGGGCTTGATGCTTTGTTGTTGTATTAGCTTGGTGCTTGGTCATAGCTTTGACCTTTCTATGTGTTTTTCACCATAGAACTATTGTTTGTGGTTGCGGCGAGTTGTCAATATTATTTTACTTTCCAATTTCGCAATCCGTCTTATACTTGTTAATTTTCCATTTTCAACCTTTATTATTTTCTAATGGTTTTTATTACTATATATGTGAGATAATGCCATTAGGCACTCTCCAACTAAATAATTTCATGGGCTCAAGTTGGATTAGATGACCAAAATGCAAACCTCTTCTATTATCTTCAATAATAAGAAGAAAAAATAAATAAAAACAAAGAAAAATACTATGATTTTTTTTTAGTGGTTTCTTGGAACTATTCTTATGCAATGACGAGTTGATTGTATTCAATATTCACTATTAAATTAGATTTGTAGTTTTTTTTTTTAAAAAGAAAATCGGATATGTAATTGATAAGCTTGTCATCTTGATGTTAATAAATTTAGTCTGTTCGTTATAATTGTCTCTTTGTTTCTTTATTTTTTCTTCTTGGATATTATTGTTTATGCGCAAGTTTAAAATGTTAATTACAACTTTGTACAACTATATGATTATGAGTTGTAATCTTTATGTCACGAGTGAGAGCTCGCTATATTTTTGCAACGTATATTTGTTGCAACCTTGCACGAAAGGCTGTTTTTTGTTCCATAAGACCGAATGAGGCGCTTAATTGCTTTACTTTTGGGGGTTTTTCTAAAAGTGGGGTTGGAGATACAATGTATTTCTCAAAATATGGAAGTTTACTTTTAAATTCTAAAAGTAGGTGATAACTCCTTTTGAAAAGGAGATATTGAGGATGAGGTGACATGCATGGTGGTGAGGTGGAAGACAATTGTATAGATAATTTCTTTTCAAAATGAGCTATCTATACAAAGCATGGTGGTGAGGTGGTGGTGAGGTGGTGGTGAGGTGGAATGCAATTGTATAGATAGCTCATTTTGAAAAGGAGCTATCTATACAAAACTATACACTCTATAAATGACTCCTTTTGAAAATGAGCTATCAATACAAATTTTTTTCCCCATAAACGACACGTGCATATGGAGATGGATGACCCGCGTCACTCGCGTATCTCGAGGTAGATACCTAATGTATACAACACGCACGCATATCGACGTGGACAACCCATGAAAACTTCACCTATGTATGCCGAGTGTGGAGATTTCATGGAAATGCGAGCACGTCTGTCGAGGTGGGCGACCCATGCAACCTCGTGCAACTCATGCAAACGTCACGCACGTGTCTCGATGTGATAAAACCAATGCCAACGTCACACACGTATCTCCTGGTTGACAACACATGGAAACGCCACACACGTATGTCGAGGTGGGCCAGCCATGCATATCCACTACATACCATGGACCCCATGCAAACGTCACACACGTATCGCGAGGCGGACAACCCGTGCAACCCATAGTAAGCATGCAATTCATCCTTTAAACTTTTGTGTTACTTTTATGTCGTGATGAAAAGTAGAGAAACGAAAAATAAAATAATTGTAGGGCAAAACCACGTTATTTTTTTGTCGAGAATATTTTCTCTGCGTCGGTTTCGAGAAGGAGAAAAGAGGGTACACAAATAGCGCCTTCTGAGAAGGCGCTATCTCGTGTACCCTCGACTAGGGGTTCGGAGATGTCCACGTGGTCATCCCACGTGGACATTTACACCAATAGCGCCTTTTCAAAAGGCGCTATTGGTGTACACTCTGTCCACGTGGGACGACATACACTGATAGCTCCTTTTGAAAAGGCGCTATTGGTGTACACTCTGTCCACGTGGGACGGCATACACTGATAGCGCCTTTTGAAAAGGCGCTATCAGTGTATGTCGTCCAACGTGGCCCAGACACATGGATAACGCCTTTTGAAAAGGCGTTATCCATGTGTCCACGTCAGCAAAAAAAATACACCCACCGTAATAACGCCTTTTGGATAGGCGATATTGCCTATTCTTGGAAAAAAAAACACAACCTTATTTTCCTCATTTAAACTAAAAACATTTGTACTTTTGTAATTTTTTCTTACTTTTGTGGAAGTGTATGGGCTTCCATAATTGTCATTGTTTTTTGCTTTGTTTCCTCATTGAAAGTATTGACTACATTATTTTCTAACCGATATATATTACCCGACCTCTTCACTCTAACCCAAAGTATCCGTATCGGACACATGAAACGAGTCCGACAATTGAGAAACTTGGACTCTCCATTTATAAAGATATATGTGTCAAGAAGATTCAACATGCAAGAGAAAAAAAAAATAACTAAAATTTTAAAATGTAGAATAAGAAATGGAAAATAAGAAAGAATATAGGTTTATAGACTATATACACATTAGTATACATACCTAAGCATATGTGTATGAATTTTTGGACTTTTTTGCTGAGTCTCCATGTCCTTAAATTAGAGAATAGGCAAGTCCGACCTCTGACACATACCCACACCCGACACTTATACTCCGAGTGCGGGTAACATAGTTTCTAATACTCACCAAGGTGTTTTAAATAAGATTGTTTGAATCTGGATTTTAGATTGGGGAAGGAGGCTAGTGAGTTGGATAGTAGGATCAAATCGTGGATTATAAGATTCTAGATGTATCTAAAATTATGATCTAACCATATAGATGTAAACCTTCCAAATGTTGTGCTTTTAGACAAACATAAATAGCAACGTGACCAATAGAAATTTGTATTAGTATTAAACCGTTCTACCATTAACGAAGTAATAATGTATAACTAATACTTTACCACAAATCCTTACTTTGTACTTAAGCTTTTGATAATCACGAACCCTTTATTTACTTCTAATTGAATCTTAGGATTTTCAAATTTAAAAGATGGGTCGTTCTATGTGGATCCCACAATTTTGTAAGGTAAGCCACTGAATGTGGGCACTCGTTGTTTTGATAGGGGCATACAGATGTAAATGTTGAATCTCCAAATTACCCTTATTGATTGAGAAGGGCACCCCATCCTCTAAGTCTTCGATTCTTCGTTGACACCTTCATCCCCTTCCATGAACTTAGCCTTAGGTCTTCGGTCCTGCATGATCAGACCATACATGATTAAGACCATTATGACCGACCAAAATGGATCTCATTTCTTTGTATTAGGTCGGTTATACAGAGCCGAATGAACACATATAGATCAATCATGCATTATTGAACTATACATGATTGGTCAGTCGTGTATGGCCGACCCAAATGGATCACATGTCCAAGTATTGGGTCGGTCACACATGACCGACTAAACATATATAGTTTGGTCATGCATGACCGAACAATATAAGATTGTTCCGCCATGTGTGATCGACCTACAACATGTGGTTCGGCCTGCGTTACCAAACCGAGAGGCGGAAACTATTTTTGAACATGTAAAAAAAACAAATCAAAGGAAAACTCAAGAAATACCTCTCCATCTTACACATCCGCATCCCCTATACGCTCATCCTCCATTTTGTAAGGTCAATAGCCACCAAACAACCAAAATGAACAATGCCTAGCAAACAAAAAACTTTGTTCAAACCTATAAATGCACACAAAAAACAATAGATATACATTTAACATTTTTCATCATAAAAGCACGAAGAAATCGACTCTTACGATGGTGGGCTCCGAAATTGCAAGTTTGCATAACTAGTGGTTGAAGGGGATCATCGAAGTCGAAGGGTTGTCGGTTTGCGTGGGGTGCACAACAAAAGAGAGAGAGAGAGAGAGAGAGAGAGAGAGAGAGAGATGATTGTGGGGGTTTTGAGTGGTAACTAGGTCATTTCATTTGAAGGCAAATATGGAAGTGCCAAAAAACTTGTGACTTGTCGTTACAAAATTTTGGGTGCATATAGAACGACCCTAATAAGATCTATTGTTTGGTCGTGATTCTATCTTGATCTTTTAGTAAAATATTTTTCTTGAAACGAGATTGAAGAGGGGTCATGAGTTGTAAGTATATAAGATTTAAGATCCAGGATAGCGATTCTTTTTTGGGGTAAGAGACGAGGAAATGATGTTGCCAATGGTTTTTTCTTATGTTTGCTTTGTGATTTTGTTTAGATATTTGTACTGGTGTGTTTGGCTTACAATGCCCATGTTGAGAAAAGGGACATGTGAGGGATAGTGGGGGTTGTGAGGGATTGTGGGGGTTGTGAGGGGTAACTTAGTCATTTCATTTAAAGGAAAATATGGAATTGAAGTGCCAAAAAATTTGTGACTTGTCCTTACAAAATTGTGGGGTGCATATAGATTGACCCCAAAAGATCTCTTGTTTGGTCGTGATTCTATCTTGATCTTTTAATAAAATATTTTCTTGAAATTGAGATTGAAGAGTGATAAGTTGTTAATTATGTAATTATATATAGTATATATAGTATATTTATATATTTTTTATTGTTAAGTCTCCAAAATATTAGTCTAATTGCATTTATTTATTATTTTCGGATATATTGGAGTGCGCGGATGAATCCGAGGCGAAAAATTATGTGAAATGGAGTATTTATATGTAGTGATCGGATACCGGAGGATTTGTCTTGAGTTACGTCTTCGCACCGTTGGTTAAGAGTGACTAGCAAGCTAAGAGACGCAATAAAGGGACACATTTAAGTAACACAAAGTGCTTTAGAGCCATGGAGACCATCCTCGAGATTCGCATTGCACTGTTCTCCCCAAATTCGCACTTACTCGTGCGTTTTCTCACTCAGAGATGACTACTACGTGTCGTCCACCGATTCGCCAAAGACGTTGCAACAACACCTCTCGATGTGCATTGGGATCCGTGCCCGTGCTATCTCACGATCATTCGCCGAGTTTTTGTGCGAGCCTCTTCTCCATGCAACAATGATTGCCATGTGTGGTAGGGCATATGCCCTAGGTCAATCTACAAACATTGTTTATCTTATAATTTTAGTTAATAAAATAGAAGTTTTATTTGTTGTTTTATTATAAGTGATTGAATGTTTACCTTATAGTAAGATCCATATGTATTTGTTGAAATATCATAAATGTCACTAGTCGGTCATTATACTGGGAACTATAATGAATTAAGACTAGTGTGAATCTTGATTGATGGTCATGTGATGATCATGCGTATAGGGATACGAATCAAGATCATGAGTACTTGTTAAGGAATAAAGTACTGGACCGACCAGCTATGAGAACACCACATAGATAAGTCATATGTGTTACTCATGATAGGTATATCATTTAGACATTCGACTTGAGATTATCATAGACTTCAATATTAGGAGCATGATAATTTGACACAATCAAATGTTATCTTTAACTGGACAATTATAAAGATTGTGATTGGTTACCGTGTGAATAATATGTGAAGGTGTGTACTCGAGATAGAATTTGCCACTCTCGTATAGAAAGAGATATTAGTGGATCCCTCGATAAGATAAACTGATAATGGCCAAGTCCATGTGAATTGATATGATCAATGTCACTTGGATGTTTTTCAGTTTACCTAAAGAGCGAAACTAGTACGATTGAACATAAAGGGCGGCTTCCCATGCCTTATGTTTAATCAAAGGATATCGCACGACAAAAGGATATGATATACGTTATTAATTAGGTTGTATCGATGTTGATATTCATGCTACTTGGGTAGTCATAATGCCTTGCTAGAGACCGCTTATGACTTGTGTACCAAAATGGTTTTTGGTTCACTGCTAACGTCGCATGAACTTATTGGGTCGTACACAAAAAATGGCTTTGCACAATTTCAATTGGTCCAGAGTAATGAATTTTATATGATAAAAATTTATGACATAAAAGCCCTTACGATTTGTTATATGATAACTTATTAATAGGGGCGTATGTTTAATTTGCTTAAACTACCTAAATACAATAGTTGTATTACGAATATGATTTTAAGTGGGGGCTTATCTATACATAAATAAAGGGTGAAACCCTAAGAAACGAAATAAGAATTTCGTTTTACAATTTTCGAGTTCTCTGGATTTAGGGAGAGAAAGAAAAATTGTTTTCAATCTTTCTTGGGGCTAGCACTTCAAATTGTGGTCACCGTTCGTGTATTGATTTCTGATAGAGGACGCGCACTTGAACGTCTTGAAAATCGAACAATCAAAAAGGAAATCACAGAATAAGGTATGATTTACTTTCATAGATTTAGTTTAATGAAACTTATTTTCGATCCTGTTGGGGTTATTCAAAATTTGTTTTGAATTTTCCGCTACGTATGAACCCTAAAAACCCAAAAAGTCACTCTCTCATTCGTCCTTCACGTCTTCACCAGCTTTCTCCACCAATTGGTACCCGCCATGTCACTGCCAGCACCGAGTTCAACTAATCCATGCATGACACGCATCGAGACCCTGAATTGAAGCCAAAATAGCCAAAGATTGTCTTCGGGGCACGTGTCACGAACCAAACCCCCAATTTCGATTTCTCTTTCTTCTAGAGAGCAAATTAAAAAGTTTTTTTGTATTAGGACTTAGGTATTCTTTGAAGGACACACACTTTTGACGGCTCTCCACTTTTATTCTTGTTTATTTTGTGTTCTTCCTCCATGGGACACTAATCTCATGGCCTTTAAGCGAGAAGCTGCGATGGAGGTTCGATTTGTTCCCATCCATGTATTTGTGAGATTTATTTATTTTAATTTCATTGCTTTTCATTGATATTTTATTCTCTTTGTTGTAGATTGAGTAATTGAGGTTAGATTTATATTTAAACCTTGATTCTTTTGTCGATGAGTTGTAAGCATCCGTCCTTATGCAATAAGACCACACAGTGGCGACCGACCTCTTTTGAGACTGGTTGAATACCTTCGGGATCTAGGCTAAATCGTACACATTAGTGATCTGGTTGTCTATGTGTAGTACCGCAAAAAAATAAAGAAATCGAAACGAAATTTCCATATCTCGATTAGCATAAATTTCGTCTCTAATTCAATTCTTAGCGAACGAACAGACGAATCTATTCCGTCTCTAAAATCGTCGTCGCTGATTCAGTCAGCAACGGAAATGTGTTTCCGTTTCTGATTAGAGACGGATTAGAGAGGAAATTTAGAAACGGAACAGAGACGGAACGGAAATGCAAATTCTTCTAAAGGGTACAATTGTAATTGCATTCCGTCTCTGATCCGTTGCTAATCAGAGACGGATCAGAGACGGAATGCAAAATTCTGTCTCTGATCCGTTGCTGATTCATGTATTCCATCTCTAATCCGTTCCTATTTAGTATCAAAGTCTAGTTTTGCCCAGTTGGGCGCGTCTATTCCTCGAAAATTAGAGACGGAATAGCAACGAAATCTCTGAATTTCGTTGCTAATCCGTCTCAATTCCGCTTTGTTTAGTTTTCAAACCTAAGCTCAATCCAATTGGTTCACCATAACCTCTAAACCTGAAAATACAACCATAGGACCTACTCCATCGCCTGCACCCCCTCGAACAACTCCTTGGGGGTGCTAACATCCCCCAAAAAAGCAGAATTTGACATACATACATTGACAATATATATCAACAACAAATATTCAAATGAGAGAAAAAAAATGTACAATTCGACATTGAAAAAGGTTTATATATCCACGAAAGCTTGTCAAGTTTAATAAATGTTCCAAATTTCTAAGTATGCACAAAAACCACCAATCCTATTGTTCGACAACCACAAAAAAAACTTCCAATCCTCTAAATATGCACAAAAAGGCCTTATACAATCTAGAGCAACGGTGCCGGGACAAGACATTTACATGAAATTCAACATCATAGATAAGTAAATAGATCATGTACATAGCTACTCGGTTAACTCAAAAGGGATAGCAAAAGAGGGGAACACAACCATATATCAAGTCGGGTGCGAAACTTTACAATGAGGTAATGTGCGCCTCGAAGTGGGGGTGATCACTTTGCCCGCCATGAAACCTAACAAAATACCAATAAAAGTTTAGAGACCAAATGCATACCAATAAAAGTAATGAACTGTTTATTCAATGTCCAATAGCCTGAAATTAAGAAAAAAAAAACCATCAAACATAACAAAAGTTTCCAACCATCTTAAACCAACAATGGCGTCTCCGACTAAGAGCAATATTAATAATCAATAAACATGTAAGACTAACACATCAGTTCACTATGGAGAATTAGTACTTATTCTTGCTTTGCAATAATTATATATGTATCAGCAAACATACAAGAATCATGTACATCAACTCATATTTAGAGAACCAACTCAAGAATCATATGGTTGTTTGAAAATGCATGAACAATAAACTAATATAAAATTAAATGCATGAACAAGGGCATGAAATCAACAGAAATCAGATCATACAATGATATAAACAACTTATGAAGAACTGACAAAGACATAAGATTCAAAATGAATCATAAATGGATAACGACATTATGATCATAAGATTTAGAGAGCAACTTTAAGAACCATCACATCCTTATTTTTCCTTCAATATTCTCCAAAGGCTCCATTGGTTATTACTTATAATGATATTTGTAATTTATTTGAACAAAGAGTCATCTATGTATAAGGAAGGAGATTTAACAAACCTTTAGGCAACATATTTTTGCAATGTTTTTGTTCAATCCTGAGACCAAGCTAGTGAGGCAATACTATGAGATGCAAAGTTTTATATGCTTTATATCTAGTCTTCAAGACTTAAGAATATTTGAAGTTTATATATGATAGTACATTAGCAATTCAAAGTTCATCAGTTTCACACTAAGGATTCATACATTAGATCAATTCACCGTCTTGAAAAATATATATCTTTTTTTTCCCTTATAATGTGCCTGCCCCTAAACATACCAAACTTTAACATCCATATGTTGAACTTTCAACTAAGAGAGAATCAATATGCTATAATGTTAAGCTAGAATCGTAATCAGAATCAGGATCAAAATAATTTAAAATGGAGGAGAATGCAATGTGAAGGAAATGAAATCTTCGCATGAATGTACAGAGTAGACTAAACATTAAAACTCCGTAGCATGATAAACAATTATGTGATGCTTACCGGTCCGTAGAAGAGCATTATGACATGCCAACTTTTCGACCAAAAAGCACCTAATGGATATATAGGTAGACTTAAACTGAAATTAAAATGAAAGATACAAGTCGATACCATTATAACATGCACCAAATGAAACAAAGTTATCGTAAACACAATATACAAATTGCCTCGTAAAATCATGAGAAAGTGTGAATATTACCAAAGACATAAACAATGGCCAATCTTTCGTGACTTTGAACCGAACCAAAACCCAACCCCGATTAATAATCCATACTAAAACAAAAAACCAAGAATGAGCAATTAACAAACAAAAAGCACAAACAACCACCCAAATGAGAGCACCAAGGTGTAAAGGAAAGATGCAAAAGAAATCAAGCGTGGATTCAAAAAGAGAGAACCTTCATTATATTCTCGATAATCGACTGTTCACCGCAACAAGCACAACAATACGAGAGTTGAAGAGACTGCATGACTCTCAAATACCAAAAGAGATTAAGAACATTAAATAATGTAAATTACAAATGGTAAGAAAACAAAGTTCTCTTTGATAGATAATTGCTAGAACCAGATAGCAATTCCATAGTTAATTATGCAGGCGATACGTCCTACCGATGCAATTATGATACATCTCCTCTATTCCGCGAAGTGGCAATAAAGAAAATACTTATAAGGTCCAAATCAATTTAGGGAAATGAGAGAATAACACCTAAGTTAACGAGACATCATAATATGGATCCCCGCACTCAAGAAAGTCAGTATTCACCTCGTGATGCGAGTTTAAGCATCTTGATGTGCAAAACACGGTGGGATGTCGGGCGTGTGCATTCTGTTGTGCTGTCGCGTTATTCTTGAATCTTTTTTCATCAATTCAACAGTATGTCCTTCAAATGCAATAACTACACATCAATCCTGCTCGATCCTCTAATTTGTCTTCAAAAGCAATCAGACACAAATTTGAAAATTTTTCGACCGACTCTCACCGATCATGAGAAAGGAAAAGACCAAGAATTCCCTTATATGTCGATGACAATACCTTCCATGAACGTAATGTGAGATTCGTAGAGATGTTCTATTTGATTTTTCTTTTCGAGAGAAACAAAACTTTCATTAATCATCAATGAATCTCAAATTCTCAACACATTCAATGTAACTGGAGGAGACATCGAATCAATCACCTTGGCAAATTGATTCGTTAATTAATGTAATTAAAATTTGATGAAGAACAAATGCAATTTCTACTCAATTAGACTTAACAATTCATCGAAATTCATACAATCCGTCTACATTGATATCCAATTCACATACACCAATCAAACCAAGAAATCAAGAAAGAAAGAAAGAAAGAAATGAATTGAAAAGGAAGCAAAGTCTGTACTGTCTCGAAAATGGCGTCTCGAACTAAGCGGATACTTCTTCACTCTCCGATGCTTGTGCGCCGACGCACGATACACGTACTTAAACGCCAAAATTGGAACATTCAGAAACAGAATTGCAACATGAAATTGGAACAGTAATCCATCATAATATCCACATATATTAATATTAAAGCCATATTAATAATAAGATTCTAGGGGATTAATATCTTGTTTTAGATTTCTGTTTCCCTTGTTGTCAAGTGTACACAAACCACCACCATATTAATTGGAAGCAAAAGACAACTAGAACAACATAACTTGTATGCCAAATAGAGTATGCCAAACATATTATGTTTTACTTTTAACATGAACAATTTTCCTAAACCAATAGCCATCAACAATAGGAGAATCACATGCAAGAAAACGCACAAAATGAAGTGTAAGACCTTGGGTTCCATCCACAATTTAATTTTTACCTACCAATGATCAAAGACAACTAGAACAACATAACTTGTATGCCAAACAGAGTATGATACAATAGGAGAATCACAGGCAAGAAAACGCACATAATTTCCGACGGTACATGGCTACTTGTGTGTCCAACTAACACAATTTATTAGAAGGGGGAATCTGAGAACCTACCTAACTACATGAACAAAAAGCTTTGCTTTTATGCATTCAACGTCCTTAGCGCAACAAAAATAGCATGCTATGTGCCCATTGTTGCACTAAAATTAAATTTCGAGAACACAAAACAAAAAAAAAAATATATATGCATTTCGAAACATATAACCTCGTAAGCATATAATAAATGCTCAATCGAGATCACATGTTCCAACAGATACAAAAAGCGATATCACTCTTCGATTTTTAACGCATTGTGATGTGCCCGCGTATATCTTAATTCCTAGTCAAGGGCTCCAACAATTGTCTAGCGAATGCATATATAAAAGTATGTCGGCTATCACTACCATCCTTCTCATTATTCAAATATAGCTAAACAACAGAAACGTAGATAAACTGAGAAAATTCAGGTACTTCAAGAAATTGAATTCTAGAATATATGATTTCTTGATGGACAAATAATGACATCGACAATTCAGAGATTGAAATTGAGGACCACCAGCACATAAAAAAGCAAGTGAAATTGAAAGTTCTACTCATGAATGATAGACCACACAGATTCCAGGATACCAGTGGCATCAAGTGTCTTTATTATAAAAGTTTAAAGACAAAGCAATCTGGCAGAGACTCACAAATGAGTTATCCTAATCACAATGGGAAACAAAAATTTATCTTCTTTCAAGTGAGATACAAAACGAGAATTGAAAGGCACAAGAGCAACCCCCTTTTCAATCATATTTCCCTATCATGCATTTTTATATTTTCGTTTCGTTCTTTTTTACTTTATTTTCCTTTTTTTTTATATAAATTTTTCGTTGATGAAACTCCTTCGACCTCATGTGGTTGTCAAATCGCCCCCACATGATCATCACCTCCGATACGTGCCTCCAAACTCCTTCCGAATTGTCAAGATAAATGAATTATGAGAATAAAAAACACGCGAAAATGAACTAAAAAAACATTGCGGTACGCTTACAGATTGGCGGCTCGAAAACCGTGAATGTCTGTTGCTTAATGGCAAACAAAGCTCCCTAAACAATTTTCGAACCTATCTCCAAGCATGACATCTAAAATTGTGCACGATTGCAAACAAACTCAGCTAAAGGATCTACATTTCAAATCATATCAAACCAATTTAATAATGTAAGACCAATCTTGAAAAAAAAAAAAAAAGAAAACAGGGTAATCACATAGAAACCTAATGAACAAAAAATGGTTTTTTTTTTTTCTTCAATCAGTCATATTCCTACATAGTATCAAAATCTGAACTAATAAAGCTATCATTCAATCCAAATTGAGTTTTATCATTTTTGTTTTCTCAATCAGTCCTATATAGTATCAAAATATGAACTAATAAACCTATCATTCTATCCAAATTGTAACACCCATTCAAAAATAAAAAACAAAAAAAGACTAACAGCTTAGGGAGTTACCTTGACTAGTTCGGCGACGGCTTAGGGTGAGGCGTAGGTCGGCGACGCTTAGGGCTTCGGAGGCTCCAATCTACGCGGCCCGGCGACGAGCGAGCCGACGGCCTCTCGTCGCAGCCGCAATCACAAATGACGACAGAGATTTAGGGTTTGGGAGAGAGAGATTTCGGTGAGAGAGAGGCTGAAACGCTCGTCGGTCGAGAATGCGGTGAGAGAGGAGAGAATGTCCTCGACGAGCGCGAGAGCGGTGAGCGGAAGCGGTGAACACAGAGCGAGCGAGAGAGCGGTGAGAGAGAAAAGAGAGCGAGAGCGGTGAGCGGAGATGGCCGATGAGAGAGCGGTGACCGGTGAGAGCAGAGAGCGGTGAGTGGTGACCGGAGAGAGAGACTCTATACCTTCACAAAAGCCATTATGGTCATCGTATTAAATTCAATGCGCTTTTCTTGAGTATAAGGTTATACGTTTAAGGTTATACGTTTGGCTAGGAAATAGTCATTATCGTACCTTGGCTATCGAGAATAAGAAGTGCGAGGATCTGCGTACATTACACGGGTCTATAACTACACTATGATACTTTTGATTTGCATATTTTATATAAATTGATGACCAAATCCAATCTTTTAATCAAACCAATCTCGTATGTCTTGACCTAGTTATTTTTCATTAATTGCTTTATTTAATTACTTTTTATTTGAATTATTTTATTTATTTATTCTCTCAAAACCCCGTTTTTCTTTTCTTTTTAAACCTTAGAAATGATACCAATCTCTGTGGATCGACCCTTTACCACTATCTACAAAATAGTTGGTTTAGAAATTATATTTTATTGACGTGTTCGACGCGCGTCAATTTTTTCTATCTAGTCCATTTTTCTTAACATGTATGCAGCAACCCCACGATGACCTCTTACTCCACAATTATGATCGATTCGAAGACTCACATTATTCTAATGTGAATGGGGTAGGTATGTCACATAATGGACATCAATTTCCTAACATGCATTCTTTTGTGCAACATGTCGAGGTTTGTGAATTTGTGAAGATTATTCTTATTTCACATATGATTATCCTTACTATGCAAAGTATGAGAATCATCATTATTTTGGCTACGCATCGCCACAACCCGACTTCTTTGGGCTCATGCCAAGTACACAGATTCCTCAACATGAAGAGAGGTCTATACAAGACATGATGAATGACTTGATCATCAGAGAACTATATTTTCAACAAGTTCATAAATAAGTTCATCTACAGATTCATGAAAAGAACCAAAAGTCTCAACAAAGCACCTCCTTGGATGATATGATGAATCAATTACTAGATGATCAACAATGGTTTCATGAAGAGCTTCAACAATTTTCGCGTGTGAATGTAGGATTGCGAAATTGGAAACTCAACTTATATCAATTGAATGCCACGCTTCGAATATGATTGACGAGAAAAAGTTGTGTAATACACAATCAATTCTTTGCCCCGAGGAGAATGTGAGTGTCGATACATTGAACAATATTGAGGTGAATGAGGTTACACAGGTGGAGAACTATTGGAGCGAAACAATGGAAGGACTTGAAGTCTTTCAAATTGAGCCATAAATTAACATGCACTAGATGAAGAGGAGGAAAATGAGATGAAAATTGAAGTCGTTTGAAAAGGCCGGAGGAGGCTGCAGAAAGAGAGCGAGGAGACCAACCTCTGGTGTTAGTGAAGCCACCCACCTTTTCATGCATATTTGTTAAACCTTACAAGTGGGTGGAAGTAAATGAGCGTTCACGGATCTTCTACACTACCGACACCTTGTGTTGGATGATCATGATGCGACAAATTCTTTTGTGTTAGAGGACCCAAATGAGCTCCCAATTCTCGAACGAGGGCATGCATGTTGTATTGCCCAAATCTTTAAAATTTATTAGTCATTTTTTGCATTTTACCTATTTTTATTTACCCTTGTACAATCCAAACATCTAGTATTTAGGAGTAAAATTCTTCAATTCTTCAACTCATTTTATGTTAAATAACATATATGGAAATTTCTTAAAATTAGAGTCGCGCTACATACACCTTAATTTTATTTTTTGTAAGGGTAAGCTAGTATTACATAATTTTAAGTGAGGGACCTTTGCATTTTGGGTGCCTTAAGTTGTGCCCAGAAAAGGCTATACTTTAATAATGTGCTTTAGTTAAAATGATTTATAATATTGACTAGAGGGAATTTTTATTTAGTGTTTAGGCTTTAATGTTTAGTAGACTATGATGCTCTTTTTGTTGTCTCTATACATCATATCTCGTAGAAGCATTGAACACGTATAACACAAATAAAATATTTTCGACTTCAACATGATCAGTCACGATCAAAACCTTATCTTTGGCAAGCGAATTAGTAAAGGTGATGTTTTGGTGACTTTTTGGAATGCTCAAATTAATACTCGATAGTTAGTATCTTTTTAATACATATCCATTTATGTGGGTAGAAATATTGGCGCAAAAATCAATGGACATTCATAAAAGTGCACGTTCATTGAACTTTAACTTAGAGCAAAGGGTTGACATTTAGCTAGACACTGCTCTTTGTTATATGCCTTCAAATAGGTGTATCTGCAGTGCAGCTCCATCCAGACAGATCTGTTGCCAGTTTTTTTTATTTGTGAACGGATCTGTTAGCAGTTTGCAAAGCCTATTTGAAAACGATTGAATTATGTTCGATCGAATTAATTAAGTAGTCAAAAAATAGTAATTTATTGTACAGTTGTTAAGATTCTTTTGTATGCATGCTATATAAATTTTTTGTCAACTCAACGTGTATTTTAGTTAGGAAAATACTTCTTTGACTTGCCAAGTACTTGTTTCTTTTTTTTTTTTTTTTTTTTTTTTTTTTTTTTTTGTTGCACTGGAGTCGAACCCGCAACATCATCAAACCTTACCTTTTTAGCAAGTGATGCATCGTTCATCTCACAAAAAATATGTGACACTTGTAAATGCCCTCCAAACAAAAAAAAAAGAGTATGCCACTTTTTTTTTCATGTTTTGAGAACACAACTATTTTTCTTTTTTAAAAGGTTACATTTGTGGTAGTTTCAAATACAATTTAAAAATTCCCTCAATTTTCTTTAACGGAGGTGGAATCCTCATAGGAAATGTCGTAAATATATGTCGCCCATAATCATACTATACTTTTTTCTTTCTTTATGACAAAACGCTATATATATATACATATATATATAAAAGAAATTCTATTATGGCGATCTGTTTAAATCATCATCTATGGTGATTTTTATTCTTGACCATTGGATTTAAATCCAACGGTCAATTTGATTGCTATATTAATGATACTTCAATGTGTGCACAAGTACTAAGAAGTTATATTATTCGTTGGATTGAAATCTATTGGTCAAAAATAAAAATCACCATGTATGGTGATTTTTGCCCATCACCATGGAAGAATCACCATATATATATATATTGTAAACTAAGTAGTAAGCCAACTAAAACTTGTAGAACTAAAGTATGAGAAACATGAACTAAAGACTACAAGAACAAGTGGAGAAGAGGAGACAAGAGAGAAGAGTTGAGAATATATAGATTTCATTCAACTATTGGTATGTTTCTACAATGAGGTTGACACCTTTTATATAAGCTAGTTGGTGATGATGATAAACATACGTAGACAATGTTTACAAGTAACTTATACATCACATGTCATACAACACATTACAAGTAATTTGACAATTCATGGAAGAGTTGGTGTACATTAGAGAGGAGTACAAGTTACATGAAGTGTTAGAGCCATGCTTGATGTTACAATTCAATGTAAGAGCCATGCTTGACAATGTGATCATCTACATGCACAAGTGTTCATCCATTTCACAACACTCTCCCTTGGATGACACTTGTTGAAAGAACTCGTTAAAACCTCAACTAGAAAAACCCTGTGGGAAAAAATTTAGAATATGAAAAAGAGTACAATGTTTACGTCAATCTTGCTTTGTAATATAATATTGTTGTTTGCCTAATTAAAAACCTTGCTATGAAAACTCAATGGGACAAAACCATAGCTAAGGAAAAGAGTGCAACTCATTGATACACTTTGAGAGAATATATATGCCTCATTAGAATTTCTACTAGAAAAACCTCGTGGGAAAAATCTAGTATAGGAAAAAGAGTACATTGCTCTCATAAATTTTTATGTGGAGTATGATATTGTTATCATTGCCTCATTAAAAACCTTGCTAGGAAAGCCTAGTTGGATAAAACTATAGCTAAAGGAAAAAGAGTGCAGTATACTAATCAATACAACTCCTTTTTATTCTCCCTGTCATGTTGACATGATTGAAACATCTTATTATTTTTCAACAAATCTTTGCAAACCCAAACTTACTTTTTGAGTAAAATAAATTAATTGATGGACAACTATTTTATTTGAAAAAAATACTTGATTTTCAAATCAAGGCTAAATATTATTTTTTCAAGATCTTCCATCTTGAAATCCTTTTAAGGGATTCCAATAATATAATGATGTCATTGTGATTTCTCATAATATTTAAATCATCAACATATGATGATATTATAATGAAGACATAAATCTCAAGGATACATTGAATCCTTACAAAAGAATTCTTATATCATGAGTATTTTATTTATTTTTACTCCTACCTTATTTTTCAAGTGTTCGTATCCTTTGAACCAACTTGTCTTTTACGCCTTAAGCGTTTTGTTGGTTCTTGTGCAATTAGTTGCACATGGACATCATTTCATAATGCTAGAATATACGATTTTGCCACTCTTTTATATATAGTACTCGCATCAAGTAATTGATTCATAACTTGTTGCTAATGAATGATCATTTGAACTTCAAGTTCGTATTAATTTATACATCGATCATAATACAACAAATTTGATGCAAATTGGTGCGTTTCAAACAATTTCACGTCATTCATTTTGAATTGGATTATATCTCTCCCTTATAGTGGAAAAATTGCTTAAATAAATTCCCTGTTAGGGATCCAGAGCATCTTATAATATGATTAATGGAGACTTAAATCAATATAAGCCTCCTATTGAGTTGCCTTGAGATAATAATTGGCTGATAAAAATGTGGTTCCATAAAGGATGTCCATGCGAATTTACAATATTTTCGCATTGTTGATGATTATGGATGATAAAAAAGATCATTCCACATTATTAATGTCATTAGATCATTTAATTTATGACGACATTCATTTTAATGTGCCTTATATATATTCCAAAAGTTAAAGCTGAGAATTTTATTTCTCAGATTAAATCATAATCATATAGAGAAATTCTCTATTATTCTGAGTAAACTTCTTCTAAACAAAGCATTGACATTATAATTATTGTACCAGATATTGCATGAATGTTAATCTCCGCTAAGTTCGAATTCAAGAAATATTCTATTTTATATTATAATGTACATGCATGTAGCATAATACACTAAACATAAATTCATTGCTTATATGTAGCTCATACTTTGAACACATCTCGATGTGCCAATTTTATCGAGCCATTTTCAATGATAAAATTCATGATTTTGCATTTGATTTTGAAGGCATGGTAAAAATTCACAAAAATATTTGGATATATATATGACAATATTTAGGCAAAATAGCCTTTCATATGTGAGGAAAAATGTCACAATTATGAACGTTCATTGTCAATAATTATTTCCTTTTTTAGTGGTGCGCCACTTTTATTCCAACTTTTGGCGAAATCGTCAATACGACCTTTACTAGATCTTTTCACCATTTCCACGTCCATAAATTTGTTATTGTTACCATGATCACAATACACAATATATGCTTCTTAATTTGAACTTGAACCAATTGGACAGTAGCGATATTATATTTATAATATCTCATTATTTTACTCAGTTACAATGAGACAAAAAATCAATCCTTAATATTTATTGCATTGACGTGCGCACTCGATGTTTGTTGAAATAATTAATCGAAGCGGACCACGTGACCTTTTTTATTATTGTCTCATCAGTTATATTTCCACATCGCCTCAACATAGAGGTAATTAAAATTGCGGAATTATAAGTAATATTTGACTGATTAAATTTTATAGCTTGAGACCCAGTCGCTCATTTTGAGCTTTTTGGAGCATTAACTTTTTTGGTATTTAAAAGTATAACTCCATAAGGTGAAAAAATATATAAAGTGAAATATTCATTTTTCAAATCTCTTAAGAGATATTGGCTAATGATTTTGTGTAACATGCAGTCTTGCATAGATGCTTTATTCATAAATTGTAGTATCTAATTATCATGACAGTAATATAATAAGGTAGCAAATTTAACTATGGTTGAATAATATTTTGAAAATAAATGTAATATAAAATAGTTCTCTTTTTTATGTAGAAAAAAAGAACATATGATAAAATATATGTTTACAACTTGATTCATTAATAAACAAAATGTACTATTCCTATGAGTTGATTTGACAACCTCCATGTTGGGTGGCGAGACAAAGTCTACTTAATACCATGCCTCATCGAACGAGATAACCCGTATCTCTTTCAATATTTAGCTTTGCCGAGACAAGACTTACCTACTATCAACCCAAATTCATAGTTCTATTTGCATTATAAAATCAAGAATAGAGCTTAACCAATCATTTATAGTATAGATAAAAACTATTTTATGTCACATTGACTTTTGATTTTTGATGTAGAAGATCATCCAAGACGCAACTACATAGCATACTTTCGCAGTCGGTGAGGTTACAATGCATAATGTATGAATAAAGTACATATACATAAATAATGCATGTAACAAAAAAGAAATTAACCATGATAACATGGAAATAAATTGAACTTATTTAAATTAACAAAAATTATATCTTCTTAGCTTTGTCTCCTTGAAAAGATTCTTGATCTTCAAAACCTCTTAATGTAGAGCAATTTCGTGCTGATAACATGTTGTAAACTAAGTTGTAAGCCAACTAGAAATTTTAGAACTAAAGTATGAGAAACATGAACTTAAGACTACAAGAACAAGTGGAGAAGTGGGGACAAAAGAGAAGAGTTGAGAATGTAGAGATTTCATTCAACTACTGGTATGTTTCTACAATGAGGTCGGCACTTTTATATAGGCCCTTTTGGTGATGATGATAAATGTATTTAGACAATGTTTACAAGTAACACGTACATCACATGATATACAACACATTACAAGTAATTTGATAATACGTAGAAGAGTTTGTGTACATTGGAGAAGAGTACAAGTTACATGAAGTGTAAGAGTCATGCTTGACAATGTGATCATCTACATGCACAAGTGTCCAACCATTTCACAACAATATATATATATATATATATATATATATATATATATATATATATATATTGCAAGGTAACTATACTTTTAATTAATTGTCAACGAATTCTTTATTATTGCTAAAGCATCTCTAGTGAGATGGACGAGACATCACTTACCAAAATACAAGGTTTAAAGAGGTCGTAGGTTCGTCTATGTTGAAGTCAAAAAGAAAAAAAGTTATTCTTTATATATTATTTATAATTTTGTACTTATGCTAGCTTCTCCGTATGATACACAACTTTGCGACATACGAGCTTAGAGACAGAGGACTTCAATACTAATGTATATGACATACCTATTGAATTTGCGAAGCTTATTCATGGGAGAGCATTGAAACAAAGATATACAATTAATCAAAACATGAAATTTTAAGATACTGTTGTAAATTGAGTTGGAATTTGCTAAGAACTAGAGAAGGAAAATAGAAGACTAAGAACTTCTACTACTACAAAGGAGAAGAGAAGAAATGAGATAGTTGGAATGAGAAGTTTTCATTCAACTTGGTGTGTGAATTACAATGGGGTTGACACCCTTTATATAGGCAATTTGGTGATGATGATAATTGTACTTATACAATGTGTACAAGTTATACATACACCACAAGTCATATAACACATCACAAGCAACATAGACAATACATAGAATAGTTGGTGTACATTGGAGAAGATTACAAGTTACATGACAATACATAGACAAGTGGATGTACTATTAAGTGAGAAATACAAGTTACATGACTACACAATATGTTGGTGTACATGCATGGTCATCCATATTCTACAACACTCCCCTTTGGATGACACTTGCTTAGAGATTGTGCCTCGTTAAAACCTGTACTAGAAAAACCCTGTGGGAAAAAAATCTAGTATAGGAAAAAGAATACAATGTTCTCGTCAATCTTGATTTGTAATATATTGTTGATTGCCTCATTAAAAACCTTGCTAGGAAAACCCAAAGGATAAAACCATAGCTAAGGAAAAGAGTGCAACACATCGATACACTTTGAGAGAATATATATATGCCTCATTAAAACCTTTACTAGAAAAACCCTGTAGGGAAAAAATCTAGTATAGGAAAAAAGTACATTGCTCTCATAAATTTTTTTATACGGAGCATAATAATGTTAGGATTGCCTCATTAAAAACATTGCTAGGAAAACCCAGTGGGATAAAACCATAGCGAAAGGAAAAGAGTGCAATACACTAATCAATCTAGATAAAGAGTTTTAATATTGTTAGAATTGCCTCATTAAAAACCTTTGCAAAGAAAACCCAGTGGGATAAAACCATAGCAAAGGGAAAAAGAGTGCAATACACTAACCAATAACTCATTTTGATTCTCCCCCTCATATTCACATGGGTAAGACATCTTGTGCATTTTGTTGCACATGGACATCGTTTTCTATATGAACCATTTAATGCTGAAGTATATGATTGTCACTCTTTTATGTATAGTACTTGCATTAAGTAATTGATTCATAACTTGTTGCTACTGAATGATCCTTTGAACTTTGAGTTCATATTAATTTATACATGGATCATAATACAACAAATTTAATGCGATTTGATGTGTTTCAAGCAATTTCACGCCATTCCTTTTGAGTTGGCTAATATCTCCCCCTAATGGTGGGAAAATTGCTTCATCAAAGTGACAATTAGCAAAACTTGCTATAAATAATTTCCCTATTAGGGATCCAAGGCATCTTATAATATAATTAATGGAGAGTTAAATCAATATACGTCTCCTATTGATTTGCCTTGAGATAATCTCCAGCTGATAAAAAAAATCAGTTCGATAAAAGATGTCCGTGCGAATTTACGATATTTTCGCATTATCGATGATTATGGATAATCAAATAGATCTTTCCATATTATGAATGTCATTTGATTTATGACGACATTCGTTTTAATGTGTCTTATATATTCCAAAAGTTAAAGCCGGGAATATTATACTCATATTAAATCATATTCATATAGATAAATTTTCTATTATTCTGAGTAGATTTCTTCTGCACAAGACATTAACAATAAAATTGTTGTACCCGATATTGCCTGAACATTAGCCTCTGCTAAGTTCGAATTTGAGAAATATTCACTTTTATATTATAATGTACATGCATGTAGCACGATACACAAAACATAAACTCATCGCCAATATTTAGGTCACGATTTAAACACATCTCGATATGCCTGTTTTATCGAGCCATTTTCAATGATAAAATTCATAATATTTTGCCTTTGATTATGAAGGCATGGTAAATGTCACAAAAATTTTCGGGTATATATATGACAATATTTAGGCAAAATAGCATTTCATATATGACCAAAAAATGTCATAATTATGAGCGCTCATTGTCAATAATTATTTACCCTTTGTAGTGGTGCACCACATTTGTTCCACCTTTTGTTGAAATTGTCAATACGACATTTACCTGATATTTTCACATTTTCCACGTCCATAAACTTATTATTGCGATCATGATCATTATATGCAACATATGCTTCTTAATTTGAAGTTTCGAACTAATTGACGGGAGCGATATTATATTTATAATATCTCATTATTTTACTCAAACTACCATGAGACAAGAAATCAATCTTTAATATTTATTGGATTGATGTGCGCACTCGATATTTGTTGCGAATAAATCGAGGCGGGCCACGTGACCTTATTTTTATTGTCTCATCAGTCATATTTCCACGTAGCCTCAACATAGAGGTAATTAAAATTGTGGAATTATAATTAATATTTGACTGATTAAATTTTGTAGCATGAGACTCAAATTACTCATTTTGAGCTTTTGGAGCATTACCCTTTTGGTATGTATATATATATATATATATATACTCCATAAGGTGAAAAGATATATAAAGTGAAATATTCACTTTTCAAATCTCTAAAGAGATATTAGCAAGGTGAAAAGATATAAAAGTGATTGTATTACAAATGATTGTGTACAACATACAGCCTTGCATAGATGCTAGCTTTATTCATAATTTGCAATATCTAATTATCATGACAAGAATTATAATAAGGTAACAAATTCAACTATGCTTGATTAATATTTTGAAAGTAAATGTAATATAAAATAATTTTATCTTTTCTTTTATGTAAAAAAAAAACATAGCATATGATTAAATATATGTTCACAACTTGATTCATTAATAAACAAAATGTATTATTCGTATGAGTTGGTGGGACAACCTCCAGGTTGGGTGGCGAGACATAGTCTACTTAATACCATGCCTCCTCGAACGGGATAACCCGTCTCCCTTTCAATGTTTAGCTTTACCGGGGACAAGGCTTACCCACTATCAACTCAAACTTATAGCATTATTTGTATTATAAAATCAAGAATAGAACAATAACTAATCGTTTGTAGTTTTAAAAGAAAAACTATATGTCACACATTGACTTTTGATTTATGATGTAGAAGATCGTACAAGACGCAACTACAGAGCATACTTTCGCAATCGGTGACGTTATAATGCATAGTATATGAATAAAGTATGCATATAGAAGTAATGCATGTAATAAAGGAAGCAACCATGATAATATAGAAATAAATTGAACTTATTTAAATAACAAAAGTTATACCTTCCTAGCTTTGTCTCCTTAACAAGCCTTCTTGAACTTCAAGATCTCCTTAATGCTAGAGCAAACTCGTGCTGATAACGTGTTGTAAATTGAGTTGGAACTTGCTAAGAACTAGAGAAGGAAAATAGAAGACTAAGAACTTCTACTACTACAAACTACTATTACAAAGGAGAAGAGAAGAAATGAGATAGTTGGAATGAGAAGTTTTCATTCAACTTGGTGTGTGAATTACAATGGGGTTGGCACCCTTTATATAGGCAATTTGGTGATGATGATAATTGTACTTATACAATGTGTACAAGTTATACATACACCACAAGTCATACAACACATCACAAGCAACATAGACAATACATAGAATAGTTGGTGTACATTGGAGAAGATTACAAGTTACATGACAATACATAGACAAGTGGATGTACTATTAAGTGAGAAATACAAGTTACATGACTACACAATATGTTGGTGTACATGCATGGTCATCCATATTCCACAACAGATACAACAATAATGAAAAAGAGTTAGCAGGTACTTTTTTTCCGAAGTAAAAAGTAGTAAGTACTTTTCATGTCGATTTAATGTGTTAATACTAAAATCATTATCATTATTATAGCGGGTGTTACTTTAAAAACAAATCGGTCACATTGGACAATGCTGAAAAAGCAATGTAGGATCTATACTCTGAAAGAGCTCACATAAAAAATGGTGATCGAATTTTGGACCTCGATTGCGGATATGGAGCTCTTACCATTCATATTGCTCACAAGTATCCTCAATGTTATGTTACTGGAATTACAGATACAACGTCCCATTGTAAGTTCATTGAAGAGCAATGTAGGTAATAATGCTAAAGACATGCACACGCATATAGTTAACATAAAAATACAAGGTGTTTTTTTTTTGAAGAATAGTTAACATACAATTTTTTTTTTTTGGTTTATAGTTAATATACAAGTTAATTCATAGTTCAATTATGAATTTTTCATACATGATGAAGTGAATTCTTTTCTTTCTTTCTTTCTTTTCTTAATTTCATTAGGAACCAAAATTTGAACAATGTGGAGGTTTTACTAGGGGACAATACAAAAATTGAGTTGAACCAAGAGTTTGACCGTGTAATGGTTATTGGAGTCTTTGAGGTAAAAATGTACTACTAGACATATGTATGAAAGTTAACTATGTTTTAATTAAAGATTAACTGTTAAGTACTTGATTAACTGGTCTTTCTGTTTTTTCTTTTATTTCTAATCGATCTTTCTTTTCATTTGCATATTGATAGCATATCAAGAACTATGACTACTCAGAATAAGATATCAAAATGGATGAAGGAAGACTGTCTTCTTTTTGTAGAATATGTGTACCACAAGAACTTTCCATACCAAATGAAGGCAAGTAGAAACATGTGTTTTTGTTTTTTATTTTATTTTTTTGAACAAAAATGCTGGTGTACCCTGAATGGGCACACAAGTGCGACACTCTTCTGCACAACAACTATTAATTCATGTGAACTGCATGCATCTCGAGGCACGCTAAGGGTTGTTGTGCAAGTGACACCATTCTCAAAAAAGAATTACGACGTGTTCTAATGTGTATTACACGATTTTCAAGTATACATGTATAAAACAATAAAATATACATTATGTAGAAGTGGAAATTGTGTGCCCTTACACTGAGGATTTCTAAGAGGGCCGCTAAGGGCACCCCACCATTTAATGAGGGCACCCAGCTTATTTGTAAAAATTCCAACAAAAATGGAAAATACCATTTTGCCCCCTCGTATATATATAATGGTTCAAACCCCACAAACCATTTCGACAAGGAGTTAGGGCACCCCACCAGAAGCGTCAACCACAAAGCCACAGCCACATTGCGTTTGGCGAAGAGCTGATCGATTCTTGCTCGTCCGACAGCGAGGTAACAATGTTTGACAACCATTTTCGGGTTTTTTTGAACTGTTTAGTTGCGTATAACGGTGAAAATGATGATTTGTTTGTCAACGTAGGGTTTGGTAATTTCTTCAAATCCGAAGTTGTTTCAACTTGTATAATGGAGGATCGTAATGCTTCGGTGCCGAGAGGAGGTCGTCTTTGAGGTAATGTTGCAAATGTTTTTGTGTTTTTTTTGCGGTTATCCGAAGTATCCGTCTGGGTGCGCGATTGTTTCGGCCTCGCAGACCGAGATGTATAGTAATGTCTCGGCATAGAGGACCGAGAGGTTTCACGCAGTCACGAACCGTACGACCGAGAGTAATGAGTAACTCTCGGTCGTACATGAGCGAGACTCGAAGAAAGTTTCGGACTGTACAACCGAGAACCTATTTTTTGGGTTTTTTTGTGATTGTGTTTGTACATTTTGGTTGAATATAATGTTACACTGTTTTGTATTGCGGTAATGCCGTTATTTTGTAATTTTCCGGACTACAAGGACACTTTTACACCTTCTAAGCCATTCCCTCTCGAGAAGCGGCAATTTCATGGCTTCAACGATTGGTGGCGAGAACAAGTTTGTGTTAGTAACGAAGCGCTCGGATGCGGGGCATTAAGCGCAGGGAAGGGTGAAAATTGCCTGTGACAGGTCTGGGACATATAGGGGACTGACTCAGAGAGTTGGGAAGGGGAAAGCGCAAAAATTTTAAAGAAATCAAGGAATGATGAAAAGGCGAAGACTCACACTAGTACGAAGAAATGTGGATGCCCTTTCCAAATTAACGTCAAGGAGAATGCTGACTCCTTATGGTATGTCACTGTGATTTGTGGGAGGCACAATCACGACACCGCAGAAGATTGGATAAGGGGGAGGAGGAAGTTGAGGATGCGGGGGAGGACGAAAGTGAGCAGCTCAGGGAGATTAGTCCACCTTCGTCTTTTGTGGAGTGCGAGCAGGAAGTTGAGGATGCGGGTGTGAGGACACCGGGGTCTTCAACCGGAGGCACCCCAGTGTCGGAGGCACCCCAATCTCCAATCGGATTTGAGTCCTCCCACTCCACAAAAGCTTCTAGGCAGAAGAAATGCAAGGTTCCACAAATGCGTCGTGCCAGTCGACGCACGCAAAGTGGATCTAACATGACTTATAGTCATTGCTTAGAACCGGATTGGTTGCCACATGTTGATGCCATTATCGATGTGGTTTCCGATGGGAATTGTGGATATAGGTGTATAGCCTCAGGGCTTGGACTTGCCGACGTAGACGGGTGGAGGATTGTGCGTAGACGGATGTACGATGAGATTATCGGGTATGAATACCTATGGCGGGAAGTGCTTGGCTCGAGTTTCGAGCTCATCAAGAATGCGGTGCATTGCCCGAGAGAAGCAAGAGGGGGGCATCTTTCAAAGAATGGTTGACACTTCCGGACATGGGATTGTTAGTATCCACCGCATTCAATGTCATTCTCGTCAACCTCTCGCATGGGAGTGCCTCCACATTCCTACCTCTACGTAGTACTCCAACGTCGTCATTGCACAACGACTTATCATTGCAATGGCGAATGAAAGGAATATCCATTGGGTTAGGGTAAGTTCTATGATTTTTTTGTGAATAGGTTTGTTTCCCCTTAATCGGGTTTGTGACAATATCTTCTATGTTCTACTGTTCACTTTGACAGTGCGGTTGCATGTGAATGCACCACTGCCATCCTTATATCCATCGTGGGATCGGTACGTTGAGGATCGCGCCAAAGGTTGGCGAGATGGATTCGTTTTTCGAGACATCGCGCCCATTGCAAATCTGCGATCATGAAGCCACCATACCTGTTGTAGATTTAGATACACCGTAGGTTAAAACTTGTACCTAGACGGCTAAACATTTAGAAATTTTGCCAATTCGTCAGAATGTTCTATGTATATGCAAATGTTGTGTTGTGTTTTAATTGTTGTTTACTTATGGATGGACCCTTTTTAGAGTCAGTTTGAATGTTACGGAGATTTATAATTAATTAAGGTTCGGTGCAAATTGTCGTGCTGGATTTTCAATCTTGCATTGTTAGTTTGACGACTACGGAGATTTTTTTGAAACTGTAATGTTCAAATTCATCCATTCCTGATATCGCGGTCAAGCAGGTTCGTGAAACAACCCATATTTTCGGTCACCAATGACCGACAAGTATTCCAATATATCGTTCTTGTATAACCGAGTCCTATTTAAATTTCTCGGTTGTACACCACCGAGATGGATTGACCATTTCCATTCGCCTGACTCTCGTCCTATGACGACCGAGCCTCACGAGACCCTATCGGAAGTGGACAACCGATACGCGATTAACTCTTCCTGCCTTCGTGGCCGAGACTGCGACTTCCCAAAATATTAGCTTATGTCTCGGCAAAGGCCGAGACGGTTGAGACTGATCTCGCTTTGTGTGGCGAGAACCACGATTTCCCAATTTTTTTACATTTTAAAAAATCGCCACACACACATTACATCTACTCTACCAAATGTAACTTAATTCGTCGATCTTCAACCGAGCCCTAATTTGGAGACGAAATCGGCTCACACACCGGACCCTACAAAATGCAGAAACCTAGAACAACGAAGGAGAAACACACGGCGAGGGACGGAGAACACGATTTCGGGGATTCCTCTCACTGGTCGGTTCAAAACAAATGAATTCTTCCACCAGGAATTCGGTGAACGAGGGTGGTGGTGGTGGTGGGGGTGGTGGGGTGCCCAGGGGTTTGCACGAGGGTGGGTGAGAGGGTTTTTTGCACGAGGGGCATTTTCGGTATTTTGGGTTTAATTTTTGGGTGCCCCAGGTAAATCGATTTGTGCCCACATTAACTGGGTGCCCTCATTAAATGGTGGGGTGCCCTTAGTGGGCCTCAAAAATCGATGCTGTCTTTACAAGATGATGACTGGATTGAAGGAATGATATTTCCAGACATGACTGTAACCATATCATCTGTTGACCTGCTATTGTATTTTCAAGTAATTCCAATCTCATGCCAACTTAATTATAATGTTTTTTTTTTTTTTTTTGAAACTTCATGTGAGACAAATTCTCTAGACCTCGCCAACCAATTGAGTGGCTTAATGATTTGGTATGAAGTTTGAGTGTAATAGGTCAT
Source organism: Stephania cephalantha (assembly GCA_039657325.1). Classification (NCBI taxonomy): domain Eukaryota; kingdom Viridiplantae; phylum Streptophyta; class Magnoliopsida; order Ranunculales; family Menispermaceae; genus Stephania; species Stephania cephalantha. The sequence goes on along the minus strand of CM077578.1, from coordinate 3,170,469 downwards.
GGGTTCGAACGCAATGGCTTGGGGCAAGTTATTGCTTTCTTATAAAAAAAATCTCCAGATCTTGGCTCTCAACTGTTCTAATGGAGTTGGCCTAGTGACATGACTGCTTGTGCCTTTTAGATCTTCCATTTTTTTTTTTTGTTTTTTTTGTTTTTCACAACAACCTTAAATTTTACCTTTTAACAAATAATGCATTTACCAATGTTGCCTTATCAATGTCAACATAAATGCTTTAACAGATATTTCAATATTAATTAGTTGTTAATTAAGCCATCTTAATCTTACTTAACTCTGGTAAGTTAATTGGTAGGCTAAATCTAAGTTTACGATATGGAGAATTAGGGGCACGCATCCTGATGGCTTATGCAAGTCCATAAAAACGATCCAACCATTATATAGTGAATGTAGGTATCATTTTTTCTTGTCCGGCATCATCACCTACGAAATGAACTTATATATATACACATATATATACACACTTTGTTTTCATAACGTGTTCCGCACGTGCGTTGCATGTGCTTCACAGTATCGTGAGTCTTCCACATTTGATCATTACATCCTCCTAACCCACCTAGCTGGTCCCATATTATGAGATGTTAAAATTGGTTCAAGGAGAATGATGAACTTCACAAAACAAATGACTAACAATTTTTTTTTCAACAAAATGACAAACTATTTCAAAGTTCGAACAATAGTTAATGGCAGACATCCATTCCAAATTACCAAATGTGTAGCTCAACGCATACATATAAATCTCATCTTTGTCCAAATAATTCAATATTGTAATTAAAGCCATCCCTAAACAATATAGATTCAAATAACATCTTTACTTCTTAAAAAAATGACTAAAACTATACATATGACTGATAACACCTCTAGTTTAAGGTGGATAAAAAAATTATTTATCTTTTCTTCACACTTAAGCCTCTCCATTAGAACTACACAACACTCCTTAAGCCCTAAACTTTCAAATATCAATGAAAAATGATTTGGTGACTCATTTTGGGACACTCGAAATGAACACTCGAATATTTATGTCCATCGATTTTCGCATTGATGCTTGTCCGCACGCAAATTTGTACATTGAATGAATACTAACAATCGAGTGTCTCAAAAAGGTCACTCTAGCATGGTCCTATATCAAAAACATCAAATCAGGCGTAAGTATATTCATCCTCTCCTAAAGAGAACCTGACTCAAAAGAAGCCAGAGTAACATAAATTGTCGCACACACTATGAGACAAACATTATTTGATAAGAAATAAAGATTCTATTGTACTTCAAATGCTAAATATGACAGCTAGATTAAAAACATCTTTGATGTTTTCACTTTACTTTTTCACCTATATTAATTCTTCTACAATGAGTCGACTATAAAATACTCTTATGAAACTAAAAAAGCTTACCTCCGCATATCATGTAAAGAAAGCTAATTCATGTCCTAGATAATTTCAATTCCTTTTAGCAGGTTTCAATTAGATGACTAATTTTACGAAATTAGATGCGCTAAAATTTGCTCAATACTTTCATATATGCAACTTAAAAGCTTTAACTTAACAATTCTATTATGTAATAGCTGGTGGAGACCAAATTGAGCTAAGCATTTCATCAAGCACTTCATTGACCGTTTTGAACCGATGAAAAACGCATAACTTATGATTTAAAGCTCTGTAGGTAGACTGATTATATGTGAAACTGCGGATCTTAGGAGCCCATCTGAAGGTTTGTAATGCTTGTGAGGCTGATTTCTGTTCAAGTATGAGATGGGCAATATGTTGGTGTGTTGGAATAGAGGAGACTGAGATGGTTATTGAGTGAAACCTAAGAAAAACCTCAATTGGGTTAAAGAAGAAATATCCTTATTGATTCTGACCACACCAATCTAAGCCCTGATTCGATTTCTGAAAGGACGAGATTATAATTGCAGCATTTCGAGAAACAGAGAGTAGCGAAGAGAGAGTTGGAAGTAAACACGATTTCGAGAAAGGCCACAAAGTAACTTTGCTTACGACTCAAAAATAGAAGGCTCGCTCTTTTATATATTTGATTGATACTTCATCTGGTCACAAATATAAGTCGTTTAAGGTAAATGCATAAAAATTAAGACAATTTTAATTATAAGTGTAATTTACATATACGCCATTTGACATAAAATGAATTGAAAAATTGAAGAATCATAAATATTTGAATTGGATAAAGATATAATTGACTCTTATAAGCTCATGTGTCTTACAGTGTGACATTGTTGTTGTCATTCTAGTATTTTCCTATATATATTAATGAAATAATATATAGATTAATATTGTATGAGGAAACTTTTGCTCATGCTCTCATCTAGTTTTACAGATTAATTATTAATGGATCAAGTCATCACACTTATTTGTCTAATTAATCAGCTAAAATCATCAAACATTAGATGGAGAGTGTTTTTAGTATTATTAATAAAAAAATATTACTAATTAATTTTAGTTTATCACATTTTTTTCTCTTTTGACATGGATATGTTTCAATTGCGAACCATTTGATCGTTGAAGACAAGCATGCTTTCCGCTCAAAGTAAGTTTGTAATTACTTAAAAGGCGGGTTTTCATGCATGGTAGAAATCCATTTATATCTATTTACAATAGGAAAATGTTTTTAACCCGAGAAAAACACGCACATGTTGCTTTATGTTGTGTGATGTGTTGCAAGATGTGTGTGTCGAAATGGATGGCGCTGGTATGTATTGGTGCGTGTCTTTATAATAAGTGCCATAATTAAAAAAGCACAATTAGCCTTTTGATGTGAGCACGTGTTATTGCCTTGTCAGATTTTCTTCGAGTCACACAAACCACACGATTTAATATATCATATCGAATGGATTATTTGCTCATATATTTAGTGCTTACTCGAACGTACGTACGATTGTTCGTATTAAGCAACCAATTATGTTATAATGTTTTGATACTTGTATTGCAGTGAAGAATGGTTGAAGAAACTAGGTGATTATGTTGATCCGATAAAAACTATTATCAAAGAATGGTTAGGCAGTGAAGATGAAGCAGTGAAGTGGATTAACCAGTGGAGAATATGTTTTATATATGGAATAGAGCAAGGCAAATTTAACAATGGGGAAGAATGTATGGTAGCTCATTTTCTATTTAAAAAGAACTAGATCTTCTTATATGGAATCACTTGTGTTTCTGGATAAATTATAATGTACTCGCATGGTATCAGAAACGATAATTAATTGGAAGGTTTTCTATTGAATTATAACGACTTGTCTTACTAAATCAATTAGAACTGCCTCTTCAGTTGTTTGTTTGTTTGTTTTTTTTTTTTGGGTGAAACGATTCCATTCCATTGATGTTTCTTACATATATAAGGGCACAATAATCTATTATAGTGAAAATAATATATATAATGAGATCACGTGTACCCTTTAATTTGAGGAGTGCAATATCTAATTTTTGAGGAGTTATATCATCTCCAACCTCAAAATTCTATTTTTCCCTATATTTTACAGTTCTGTCACATTAAACTCTTTTTTTCCCATAACTCTATTTTCAGTTTTTACTCTTTTTTAATTTATCCATATTAGTTTTAATAAATTATTTAACTTATAATAAAACCAGAAAAAACATATTCATATTTTACAACCTTAAATAAATATAATACATTTTAAACATTTAAAAAGTAAAAGAAAATAAAAAAAACAAAATAGTATTATAACGTTTATGAACAGTGAAACACCAAATTTGACGTTCCATATTGTTCATCCTCTCAATCTTAAAGGAAAATATAGCATACGATTTGAGTTGAAACAACTCCATTTTACAATTCGGACACTATTTTAGCTTTCAATTGGAGTTGCTCTTAATTTAGGAGCAAAAATACACATTTTTTTTCAACCAGCCCATCTAATCTACTTGTAGGCCTCACGGCTCATAACTATAATACCCATGATTTTAAATGGTATCGAATCTCAACCATGCCTTTCACAAGTGATGCCTTTGCTATCTCAACTAGAGATACTTTGGCTTCTTTATTGGTTGTCTCACATGTAAACCGAGTGCCTTACATAAGGACTTTGCTTGCCAAATGTGCGTATCTGTTTGTCACGAGATTAGCTTATTCCTCGTGCAGTTTTTTCTTGTAACTAAATGTAATATTATTATCATTTTTTTTTTCTCTTGGCTTTATACGTGGTATCTATTATCAATCACACCAACTAATCCAAGTTTAATAATCGTATAACCAGGGACGAAGCCATCATCCAAGTGTGTGTGTGTGTGTTTGTGGAGGCAACTTTAAAAAAATTCCAAACTTAAAGTGCTTGTGATACTTTTTTTGTCAAATAAGCGCTACGATACTTATTAAAATAGGAAATTGAATTAATTAATATCGTGTATCATCATATAAAACAAAAGCATGAATCATTGACTAAAAAAACTTAAGAGCATATAGCGGTGAGAGGAGGAATGAGAGATATGAGAGTTTTATCGAGGGTGAAGTGTATTAGCGACCGACCATGCGGCCCTTTCATCTGTCATCACGTGGCGGAAAAACTTCCGCTAAACAATTAGCAACGCGACCATCGCTAATCCCGTTGCTAAAGTCGTCAACAAGGTCAACGAGGGCCCCGTCGCTGATCCCTCGCTAAATAGCGACTACAAATAGCCCGTCGCTATACCCTTCATTTTCTTGTAGTGTCCTTAGCAATTCTCTCTTCAATATATACAAGTAAGAGGTCAGAAAGATATTCATCGTCCATCTCGTTGTGTTGCATAGCCTTGACTATTTTCATAGCCGAGAAAGATCATTCTGTTGTAACCGTCGAAACTAGAAAAGTGAGAATAAGATTAGCCACTTTATACACTAAAGGATATATCATCGGATTTCTTGTTTTCACCAACCATTTACATAAACTAGAAATGGCAATTAATTATAGAAAATCAAGAAGTTCACACAAATAACCAAAATGCTCAAATTGTGTTCTTAACTGCATCATTTCATATTCAATAAAATCTTGCGCATATAACTTCTCCATCATCTTGCAAAGGCCATGAGTTTTGAATGATTTGTGCATCTTTTTTGGATATAAAACCGAGCTAAACGTAAGCAACTTCACCATGTGATCACTAAATTTATTGTTTAACTTGTTTCCTAAGATGCATAATGAAAACAAATTGAAAAGAAGTTAAATTTTCATTAGCTATATATGCATCAAGACGTTGAGTAGAACAAGCTTCCTTATTTGTAGATATGTTCAACAAGACTTCATATATTGCACTAAACATATTCATCATATTACAAATAGATTTTAAGTGAGAACTCCATCAAGTATCACTAGCTCTTTGTAAAGCTTCGATCTCGATTACGTCATTTTTCACTCTCAAACACGTTAATCAAGTAAGAAATCAATATTTGCGGCGTATGCGTCGTTTTCAATTGGTCGTTCTGTTTGAACAAGACACCAACAATATTGATAATAGTATTCAACTTGTCGAAGAACTGATGGACTGGAATAACTTCTTTAGATGCAACTACCAATGCTAATTGCAGACGAAGTGCTATACAATGAACATAATAGTCGTATGGACATTCCTTTGAAATCAATGCTTGCAATCTATTCCACTCTCCACGCATATTACTTGCACCGTCATAATCTTGTTCTCCAATATCTTGAATATTTAGATTATGCTGAGAAAGGAGCACAAAAATACTCTTTTTTAATGTTTGAGATGCATTGTCAGCAACATGTACAAGTCCTAAAAACGCTATTGCACAAATCCCTTGTTTGTCTACGAATCTTAAAACAATCGATTTTTACTCCTTTTTTATGCATCTCGAGCTTCATCAACAATTATACAAAACTTTATATCACCAATTTCTTCACGGATAACATTTTTTACTTTAGTTGCCAACACTTGTAAGATCTCTTTCGTGTTGTCGATGATCTATATGAAGCATTGCGTGGAGCATTATCAAAGACTTCCACTATTTTATCATTACAAAAGCATATGAAACTTAATAATTCCAAAATAATTTCACGATTGATTGATGTTCTAGTCTCATCACGACATCTATATGAACAACTTTGAAATGCTAGCCACATAGCCACTTCAATCAAGTTTTTAAACGAAGTCTGCTTTCTTCCTTAGCTTTAGAACCGAGTTTCTCAATTCTTTGCATAATGTGAGATGGTTGGTTCATGAGATCTTCTCATGCTCTTTCCGCATTTCGATGTGGCGAATTGAGATCTCGCACCAATATATGCCAAAAATTTACAATTTTTCCACTTCATACATTTTTTCATGATCGAAATCCATTAACTGCAAATGCATTTAATCCATAAGGTTTATTTTGAGTATGGAATAAATAGCATGGCAGACAAAATGCAGCATCTACACTAGTAGAGTGTTCTAATATGAAAGAAACAGCTCAAACTATGATGCTTGAAAAGTGCGGCCATGTGTATCCTTTGATTTTGGATAATTTAAAAGCATGGGTTGATATAGACCATCTTTAATATAGACTTTTCTAACCTCATCACGCTTCTCAACAGGGTATTCCCATATTTGTCGTCTTAATCTAGTATCGTGTTCCAACAAAGTGCAATCAAGATTTTCATTGGTTAGAAGTCTAGGGACATTTGTAGGAGGATTTTCATTATTTGAAGGATCAACTTCCCGAAAATATTCGACGATTATCAATTGGTGGAGTTTCAACACACTTCATTTTAAAGCAAGAGCCAATTGTTTTTCTCATCTAATATACACAAAAAAAACAAAATTATATTATTACCATACTAATGACGTTTACAATTATAAATATAAGGTGTAGTGACATAACATTCAATTGCATTAAGAAAGTATTCTACAAATTAAATGCATTAAAAATAAAACATTGGACTATAACAACAAGTGTAACCAAAATAAAGAAACAACAATCAATTTTGATTTGAAATTAAAAAGTATTAAATATTTTTATATTTTTAAATCGTGTAGAATCGATGTAATTTCATTGCAAATTAATCCACATCCAACGACTAAAGGAAATTAAAAAGACTGTAAGTCTTGTTCAAAAGAATTTACTAAACAAGCAACTAAATCATGAGTCAACTGAAAATAAAGATTTTAACCCTAAAATTAATTTAAACAACAATAACTTGGAAATCTAAAATGCACTTAATTTGAGAGATTAAAAAAAACATGATATATCATATATGTTATCTAATATTATAAATTGGGAATCTAAAATGCCCTTAGGTTGAGACAATAAAAAACTTTATAAACAACATACCACATTACCTGTCACTTGCACTTTCAATTGAGTTGTTATCTGAAAATAATGTTGATGGGTCCTCGCAATAGAAATCGCAAAACAAAATGACAAGTAATTGACTGATCTGATGACTTGCAGTGAGATTTCACCAAGTTTTTAGAACACCAGATAGATGGGGGCTAGGGATTTGTGCTTTTAGCAAAAGAAAGTTTGAGTTTTCTGTTAAGGCAACAAGAAAAACAAGAAAACAAAACACTTAGGTGCAGGGTGGAGAGCGAAAATAGAAAAGAAGAGAGAAGTCGCGGTTGAGAAATTAGAAATAAAAAATTGAGAAGAGTGAGTACTGGGCTTCAAGGAGGCATTTATTAATTAAGCCAATATATGGACTGGGCTTTTTAATTTAATTTTGGTGTGTGTGTGCGCGCACGCGCTGTGGGGGGAGGGCTCACATCTTTAGCACAGGCCCATGTAAGTATATAAGGGTATAATAGTAATATAGCTTCGTCCATGTGCCTAACCACATACAAAGGCGACTCTCTCAACTTAATTTAATTCCTCTATATATAAGACTCGAAACTTAGATCTTGCTTAAAAGAAACCAAGTCCATTACTACTTGAACCAATCGATTGCTAACATCACATTATTATTTGATGACACAAATGTCATTTTCCCTCTACTTAAGGTTAGCAAAAAAGGGGTCCGATACTTAGCACAGTGCAAAATACCGACAAACGGCCATAGGCCCACAAAGCCCGCTCATATTTTAGGTCGGGCCCACACTTCATTTGAGCAAAAATTAGGCTTCAACCTCGATAGCCTCGCCTTTTTACCCGGCCGGAAGCGGTATAAGGTTACAAATATTTTGAGCAAGCAGTAGCCGCCCGACTTCGTTAAAAGTTGAAAAACCATAATCTTGACCTTACTCTCCACTCGTCCCTCGCCGCCTCATCTCTCTCTCGTAATCTCTCCACTCCTCTCCATCTCCATCTCTCTCTAGTTCGACGCAAAGAGAGCAAAATATGAGAACTCGAAGTACATGAAACTTAATTTATGAGAACACTTGATTTGTGTTTTATTTTGTTACATGAAAATGAATGAGTAGTTATGGTTTCAAATTATGTTTATTTGGGTATTTTTTTGGATTATGCGAGATACTTGATCGGTTCCATTGAGATTCATAAACCGTTATCCCTTTTTCATACGAGTTATTTGTTTGTGTAACCGTTTTGTTTTGTGCATGTTGTAACCCGTTTTGCCCGCTAGTCACGGAACATCGAGCAAAAGGGATTTCAACCCTACAGCTTGGGATTCCAACGGGAAAAATTATGAGAGCCCGATAGTCGGGCGAGTGCATTTTTAAGGGTCGGGCAAGCCTTCAAGCTCGACCGTGGACACCCCTTTCTACTGGGACACCCACTAAAAATAGTGTCCTGACTGCACAATTTTTTGAAACGCTCGAGACTCGTATGTTTATAAAACAAACAAGACCCATTTTTCGTCTGCGGAAATATAATAAAATGTTCATTTTTCATTTAATTAGTAAGAACTTTATTTATAAAACAAAGAGGATTTCAAATTTTAACTTTGACTTTGTGATTTTTGTTTGAAAGTTACTCTTTCGTTTTTAAATTAATTTATCTCTTGTTCAATCTTAGGGGGTTAAGTGAGAACTTTCCTAGTCGCATAGTAAGTCTAGCAGAATAATGAGAGTAAGTCTAGTAGTAAATCGCTGACCAAGTTTGATCTTAAAGCCCTAAAAACAAATATGAGTGAGTTAATTAAGAATATGAAAGGTGCTCTTTCTCTTAAAAATCTAAATCCAAAGTTTGAATCATTTTCTTCGAAAACCTAATTGACCATAAATTAACATTAAAGCATGAAAAAATAAAGTTAAAAAAAGATTTAAGAAATATAAACGAAATTTCTTATAATGATATAGAACAATCTATCCAAAATTTGGAATATGCCCATGATTAACCCAAAAAAATTTATACTCAAGGATCATTTTCAAAAAATCAAGATTTTGTTGTCAAACTCAAGAAGATACTAGATCAATAGATGCGAGAGGTCAAGAAATACTTGTTAATTTCTCCCGAGAAAATCGAGAATATATAAAGAAAAACATAAATATTTACATATAGGATTAATTCAAGTAGGAATAAAACCATTAATTGCTCTAGGTCTTAATACATTAGTATTAGCATTTGAAAGAGATAAACGACATTTAGAATTCAATAATTCTCTATTAGGGATGATTGAATGAAGTTTGTCCGAAGAACTAATTTCTTTAATTGTTTTTTTTTAATTTCACATTAAGTCTTCATGATTAATTTGCACATGAAGCATCAACATTAAGTTTATATACACAAGGATTTCAAATGAAAGGAATATGTTCAAATGTTGCTGTTGTTTTTAGAATTTACTATAAATTAATGCATACCGTAATTCCTGCAGTTGCTTACACCAATTTACAAAAGGGAACATCTACCTTATTTTTAACAAATATCCAAAATAAAGTTATTACCATAAAATAATTTAGTTGAAAAGATATAAATATACCAAAAACTTGGTTAATGCAGACACAAATAAAGAAGAAAATCCCCTGCATAATACAAACGATCAAATTCATACCATAATAATTCATGATGATGGATTAGTAGAAATTAATTTTGCATCTAGAAAATCTTGTTCAATTGTACCAAGTATGAAAAATGAATCTATATACTGAATCTCAACCAAAGATGAGCATCCACATCTAGAATTCCACCATTAGCCCCTTTTAAAATTACAGAAAATATCAAAGCAGTACCATGAAAAAGAAGTTTTGAAGAAGATAAACCTATATCTAGAAAAGACTTAAATCATATTATAGAACAAAATAATTATACTAATGTTTATTTATCTACTCTTTCAAAATATTCTAAGTTAAAAAATGAAGCCTCCACAAGTAAACAATCAGACCGTGAACCTATTATGAGAAAACCTATCATAAAAGATACTTTAGGATCTTTACCTATTATAAATTCATAATATTTAGATGAATTATTACAAACCATAGCATCTAAATTGAATACATTACGTATAAATTCAGAAAAAAACAAAAAGGATAAATCTCCGATAATGACTAATCTAGAAAATCAATCAACTATATATGAACCTCAATCGAACAATTAGAAGATTTTTTAGAATTACACTATATTGATGAAGAGACAAAAATGAGTACAAATTCATCATCTCGATTTAGATATTAATAGGATTCATCATCCACGACGACATCCAACATATAATGTTAAGAAATCTAAACACTATTATTCAAGACCATCGCCAAGATATTTATTATTAGAAGAACATATAGCAAAAAGAATCAAATTTGATGGTAATTCTATTTGTAACGTCCCATTTTATTAATGTCGTTAATTATCTTGAATTTACGTACGTGGACGCCAAACTTCTAATCTACGTGGACGCCACAGTAGGCTAGGACACACTCTAGGACCTAGGTACGATAGTTTATTGTGTGTTGATGCTTATTTGCAAGGTGCAATTTATTGAAATACATCGCATGTGTGTATGTTGCATAAAAATACGTGCGAGATTGTGTGAATCGTATTCGCATCGATATTCGTGTCGATGCGGGTACCGGTAGTCGAAGCGAGACCAAATATTAGGTCGAGGAAACTAAAACACACAAATTAAATAAAATTGACCAAGTAACTAATATGGAATGGGTATTAGGTGGCTAGTGACGCGGCGGTACATGTATGTCGCCGTTCGAACGCGAAACTGGTGTCAAAACGCCCGAAAATGACATTTTTGTGCTTAAAACACAAGTGAGTGTCCCAAAGTGTTACAATTCTGAGTCAAGAAGGTGTTAGATTGAAATAAATGGAGGGTTATGGATGCATAGAGATGCACAAGTGAGTGGCGATGTTAAGTGACTAAATAAATCAAAGCTTATCTCTCCACCACCTTTTCTCTCACTCACACTCTCACTCACACAGCCGAGAAAAAGAAGAAGTAACAGAGAGGAGGAAGAGAAGGAGAAGCAGGGAAAGAAAGAAGAGATGGTGGAAACATCAGGATCAAGGTGAGTCGTTGTTGATTTTGTTGTGTATTTGTTGTTTCCATGGTGGTCGAGGGGTTTGGCCATGAAGGCCGAGAGGGTCGAGGGTGGAGATGGTAGGGGCGTCTCCCCTGCCATCGATTCCACTTGGGGTTGGGGTTGAGAGCCAACCCCAACCTAAGAAAAAAGAAAATTGGAAAATATTTCGAAAAAATTGGGAAAATCCCGAAAAAAATATATTTCCATAAAATAAATAGAAATTGATAAATTTCAATGAAAAATAAAATATTTGGAAATTCTCGACGCGACTTTCGGGGTTTTTACCTTGAAAATTGCGAAACGGGCAATTTGGCCTAAAATTTTAGAAATTGGTCGTAAATTGTCATGCTAAATCGGAATTTTTGATAAATGGACATAGGTGGACACGGGTGATCAATTGGCGACCAAGGACTCGGTGGACTTGGACTCAAGGATTGATTATGGGGTATTAGAGTGCGTTGTGAGGTTTGTAAAACCCAATTGAAAAACTCGAGTATTTATTTCGCTTTGTATTTCCATTCATTTCCAAAGTATTCCTTGTGGTCTTTATTACATCTATATCTTGTCATTGTTTGGACTGGTTGGTTGAGTTACTCCCACCGAATTTTCCGTTGTGTGTCTATGCATTCTAGACCATAGCATGTGTATCAAGAGTTCTCGGTGGATAACTATCCGGCTAATGAATTGCTACAAGTGCTCTGCGTCGTAGTCTACGTCGGTCACCGAGAGGGACCTAGTGATAGCTAGTTGGGTGCGCCCACTAATGGGATCCCGGAAGGGTATTCCGAAGTATAGTTTAGTCTGACCGGAACATGCACATACATTTGCACTTTATCAAGTTATCTATGCATGCGATGCTCTAATTACAGCTATGTCTGTTTACATTCCGCATGTTTATTTAACAAGTATTTATTAAATTCCATTTGTTTATTTGAATGCTCGTAGGAGTTCCTCGGGATTTTACAAACTGGACTCGTCATCCATTTTCTTCGTGATGATTGAGTGCATATCCGAGTACAAGTAAGTGGCAAGGGGATCTTAGGCGACTACCTCTCGATCGTCTCTGTCAAGACTACTTGTACGTGTGTTTGTTGTTGATATTTTGATTTCTTTTGGGAACTGGGAGTATCATGACATTGTACATGTAGATACCTTATATAGTACAAATCGTCTATCTCTATACGAGTACTTTTCAAGGTTTTTTCCACAATAGGATTTATTTATTTGATTATTAATATTTCTTGAATTAATGGTATAAAGTACGACTTCCGCGCGAAAATGTCACTTATACGCTCAGTACATACAAGTGGATACAAATTTCAAGACAGATAAAGGACGGGCAGTGTGTCGACACGTGTAGTAGGGACAGCCGACAAGGAGTACACGAGACACGTAACCCCGGCAACGAGGGCCGCCACACTATTTATGAATGGAATATTGATGGGTTATCTCGAATATCGAGCAATACAAGTTTTACAACTTATACTAATTTATGCTAAAATATGTAGATTAACCAATCATACAAAGATAAACATAACTTGAGTAATAGCAACCGATTTTACCGCCGCTTAAATGGCCGGTAGAATCCGTGCATTAACTATTTGAATGGGTTTTTATACAAGTGATGACCCTCCATGCTTCAATATAATCATTATAACTTACATGCAATGGAGGGTGACTAGACAGATGGTCATTGACTAATAGATGAATGATGATTGCTTTATAAGACTTTATTGAGCCCATTCTTCCATGGTTAGAACCTTATGAGTTTTCATTTTTGAATAAGCTATTTCTTCTGATCTTTCCTTTTTAAAATGTCTCGAAAATAACTCGAATGTATTTATGAAAGCAAAGCTTCATAAAACTTCATTGAAACATGAGGTTTTTTTGGTAGAAACTTGTAAGTGGGAGGCATTTTAGTTTTGACTTGATTTTCTAGACTTTTGATCTAGTATAGAATGTTAAAAGGAGAATGACTAAATGATGTCCTCAAAGATGATAAGTAGATCGATCATCGAATTATTGTATTGGTTGAATAAGGAGAGAATTTGTTGAAATATAGTGATTTCGATAAGTGATGAGAGTTTTGCCTTTATCTCGCCATAATCTGTATGAGATGAATTTGTGGTGTCGAAGGAATTCTCGGATAAGTCCGGAAGAGAATTATTTTCTCCTTTAATATATTAAATATCAAAATAAAAAATACTTAAAATTGCTTGCCATTTGGCAAATATTCGTTTTGAAACTAGATTTTTTATATATTTTAAAAGTATTTCTTTTGCTGATTTACAATTCACTTTCGTATTAATACTTCTTTTTGATAATAGCATAGTTTTTCCGAAATGTTATTCCAAAGTTTTGAGGTATAACAAACTAATTGTTCATTTCCTCGTGATTTTTTTGAAGTAAAATACCGACATATCTTAAATCGAGGCATCTATCCGAATTATTTTTGGATAAATTAGATTGGCTAAATGTAGATGGGGAAAAATTTAACTTTAGACTTTATAAACTGAATAGCCTTAGTATGTTCAAGTCCAATGAAGTTTTACATCTTTTCTAAGAAGGTCTTGAAGTAATTTCTTGTCTTGGCGTGTAAATTTTTGTAAAAATCGATAGTAATTGAAAAAACCTAATAATCGATGCAATTGTTTTTTGTTTATAAGTTGATCAGTGAAATTTATCCAAAATTCTATAACTCGATTGATTGGGGTTATGGTTTGATTTAAAATTCTAAATCCTAATCAATTTATTGAAATTTGAAAAAGTTTTATTTTTCTCTGGGATAATACTAAACCATTAGTTATTATAATATTCTGAAATGTCTGTAAATGTTTCCAGTAATGATCCAATGATTGAGAAAAAAATGAGGATATCATCAATATAAACTAGAATATATTCGTGATAGGGATGAAAAATTTCATTCATGATTTTTTGGAATTCAGATGGAGCATTTTTTAAACCAAAAGGCATAACATTCCATTGGTATTGACTAAAAATGAGTGTTAAATGTCTTTTTGTATCTATCTTCTTTCTTAATTTGTATTTGCCAAAACCCTGATTTTAAATCAAATTTAGAAAAAATGAATGAATTGCATATAGCTAACTCAACCATTTTAATTGTTTGAATTAAATTTCTAAAAGTAAAACTATTGTAATTTATATTTCCTCCACCTTTTTGCAATAAAATTTTAACCTTTTTCTGCAAAAGATGATGGTAATCATGCTATAAAACGTTCTTTCCAAAATTATGAGTCATTGAAAGTTAACGTATATACTTTAGATAAAAAGATATATTTATACCATCGAAAATCAGTTAATGTTCTACAAATTAAATTTTGTAATTGTTCCCTAGTTTTTTCTTCCATATTGGATAAAGTTCCTAAAAATGTCATATTACATTGGTTAATAGACATAAAGTATAAAACTTCATTTAGTCGTTTTGACCTTGATTATTTAAAATTGGGTTGTTATTATGATCTCGTACATCAATTCATAATTTCTAATCGTTGTTCTAGAGTTAATGCATAGTTCCACCCGCCATTTAACTGACAAGTAAAACCAGCTTGCTATTGCTCCAGCTTATGTTCATCTCTCATGATGATTGGCTAATCTACATACTTTAGCATAAATCAATGTGTTGTAAAACTTTTATTGCTCGATATTCGATAACTCATTAATATCCCATTCATAAATAGAATTACCTTCAAATTTAATTCTTTTTGTTGTATGTTCTTCTAATAATAAATCTACTGGTGATGGTCTTGAATAATAGTGTTTAGATTTCTTAACATGACATGTTGGATGTCGTCGTGGATGATGAATCCTATTAATATCTAAATCAGATGATGAATTTTTCTCATTTTTGTCTCTTCATCAATACGGTTTAACTCTAAAAAATCTTCTGATTATTCTGATCGAGGTTCAGATATGGTCGATTGATTTTCTAGATTATCTATTATTGGAGATTTATCTTTTTTGTTTTCTTTTTTTTGAATTTATTTGTAATGTATTCAACTTAGATGTTATGGTTTGTAATAATTCATCTAAATATTTTTTATATATAATGGGTAAAGATCCTAAAGTATCTTTTATGATTCGGTTTTCTCATAATGGGTTCTCAGTCTGATTATTTACTTGTGGAAGCTTCATTCTTTGCCTTGTGATTTTTTGAATGTAGCATCCCCTAACCTGATTAGACCGATACCCGGCCTGAAACCCTAATTAAGCCCAGATTACACTTACCAGACTTAAGTAGAGCCAAGAAACTTTTACCAGCTTTCACTTGATAAGTACTATCGTATATCAATTATCGATTAAAACAAATACTGACGCGCGAAAATTTAAAACTTTTGCAATAATCAAAATAAGATATATAGGATTTAAAACAAAATCGAATAAACCATCTGTTATATAATTCACCCATCCCATGAGATATTACAAACCGTAATTCAATACAATATATAAGACCATAGGAAATGATTACATCGAAAATAAGTTCAAGACTCCTACAACTTCTTCATCCCGTAGTCGTAGCGCTCGTCGGCTCTACTCGTAATTGTTAATTGCGGTGAGCGCTCCAACTTGCTCGATAAGTAGGGATTCACATAATCATCAACATTCCATATAATATTCAAAGGAAACGTGCAATAATAATATGAAACAATAATATCTAACAAGAATATGAAAAACATATAGTTCAATACATAAACGGATGCAAAGAAAATGTTTTAGATTAGTACACTATGATCCCTATTAGTTTATTAAAATTAGGGCCGATTACCCACCGTCATCATCACAGGTGCGATTGCTAGACCAACACATTGCGCATATGTGCTCTCTAAATTATCCACTAATGCCCAATGGTTCTATCCTAAGCCCCCTAGTGTGTATTTAAGTCATACAACCTATCGAATTGAGCAGAGTTATATATAGGCAAGAAAGGGAACCCATCTCCTATAAACATATTCTCAAAACCGTGGAGTTATAAGCATGGTCACATTACACACCGTTTTCCGTTTATTGAAAATCACCACAAGTTGTACATAATCCACCATTCTATTCCAACAACTACATGAGTTATACATACTAAATAACCAGACAATATTGATAAATAAACGAATCCGTACTTACCTCGGGTCAAGTCTCTATCCAAGTTTCCTAACTTTTGGTCCTCTCTCATTTCCTGTATTCATCAACCTATCATCAACCATTTGTGATCAAAATATGTCCATTACGCTTCATGAGGAACCCCTAGATAAATCTATAAGTCCCTCATTCGGAAGTCATGAAAATATAGCTCTTTTGCTATGTTCTCGGGTAATTAGCGCGCTAACAGGGAAATCTAGCGTGCTAATTCCCTATCCGATCTCCTATTCTTCATCTCCCGCACATCTAGCGCTAATTCCCTGATCTAAGCACGCTAATCGCGTTAGATCAGCAACAACAGATTTCTGCCGACATACCAATCCAATCCAAAACCTTCCGAGTCATCCCAAACAACCACAAACTCATTCCCAATAGCTTAGAAACATCAAATATGAGTTGAGGGACTAAACTAGATCAACAAAACAGCTCAAACAGCCACGATCCTAGCATCACCTAAGATTCCAACTTTGATAAACACCCAATCGAGACATACCTATGTGATGCTCACGAGTCGTTCTATCGGTTAAGCTCCTCAACTTGATCGAATTCGCTCTTGGAATGACCTCTCGTCGCACCAAATCCGGCCGAACCCTCGGTTTCTCTCGTTTGATTGAAATGAATCGATAAACATTGATTTTGTTTTATATATATAGACTCCTCGAGATATGCATCGCGTCATGTCGAGATTGATCGAATAGTTGATGTGTTAAAGTGACACGCGCTATCGTGATACGAAATTTGACACATCTGTGACTTTCGCCTCGTTCGAGACGATCAAATGATATATATAATTTTTATTTTCTAAATTTTCCCATAAATATATATTCATATTTATATATAAATATAGATTTCAGGTTTATCTTTTTTTGCGATAAAACCACCTGGACACGCCTACGTGTACCCACGAGCGTGCACATCCTTGCCACGTGTTCCTCGTCAATCACCGTGTAAATCCGGTATTTCATATTTATCGTGTATTTTGTCTCGTATAGCCTTGTATATATACACAACCTATTTATGGTTTAATTTCACAAACCAAAAAAACACCATACATCATGCAAACGCACGCACATGCTAATCGAGGTATGCCGAGCTTAATTACGCTTAACTCGTTTAATTAGGATTTTGATTACCACTAATCACTCAGCTTTAAGGTAACGGTCACATGCTCTCCAATTTAAAAACAATTTCGTCCTCGAAATTAAAGTTACTCGAAAATTACTTATAGTTTCAAAGAGAAATGGAAACGTTCCTCGTATTTTCGTTCTCGTGTTAGTTCCTCATCTTTGTGAAAGCACCATTTCACTTCAACCAAAAGAATATCTTTGGCTCTCAATTTATGAATCGCATAATCAAGTAACCTACTTGATCGCTTCTTCATAAACTATGTCTTCCTCAAGATCACATTCATTCCAACCAAACCTTGGAATGAACCGAGCCTGTTCTACTAAATATTGACTTATGGAAGACATTATGAACTTCGATTTAGCCGAGGATGCAACTTTAACTCCGTAAGTAATGTGACCAACCCTTTTCCCGTACTATGAACGACTTAACGTACCTTAAAGCTAGTTTACCTCAAAATCCAAACCTTTACCATTGCTTTCATAGGTGAGCCTTTTAACATAACCTAATTTTCCTTTGAAAGATCCAATCACCTATAATACTTATCGACGTATCTCTTTTGCTTTAATTGTGTTGTAGTTAAATGCTGGAGAATCTGCTACATCTCCTCTCGTGTAGTTATAAATCAATTCTGCCTCCAACAAACTTGCATATCAACCCCTGTCCAAATACTCCTAAGAATGAATGACATGGTTGACCATACACAGCTTTCAAAGGAGCATTCCATTCTAGCTTAACAACTCGTTTAGTACAAATGAACTCACACAGAGAAATGTATCTCTTCCAAGCTATTATTGGACTTCAAGATACAATCTCGAAGCATATCCTCTTGCACTAAAATCAATTAATCCGCTACTCATTGGTCTACCGATGATATATCATACTTAGGTTAAGAATAATTCTACAATGTCACAACAAGCTTCACTCCATCCTCTCGGACGTGAATCTCGATCCCTATCCGAAAATAATCGACACCGAAGCACCCCGAAATTTAACACCTCATGTATGTATATAATATATAACCAAATAAAGGGAGTTTTTATCAAAACTGGCAAGAAATGTGCAGACATCATCAACATGTTAACTACAATCCTTCACCATATTGTGTTTACGTTAACTCAGAGTTAAACTAGAAACAAAATCCACGATCTATGTTTTCATTTCTATTCGTAAATAGGTAGCGAATACAATAAACCTCGTGGTTTCTATGTTCACTTTAACTTGCCGACATATCTCATATTTCTTTATTATCTCTACATCATCATTTTCATCCCAGTGATTAACAAGAATAATGGCGCCTCATTTCATGATATTCCTTACTACTATCTGGATGAATGCAAGAAAAGATTTATGAGATTTTCATAGCACTTCCTCGCTCACCTAATCCCGAACTGGATTATATAATCCATCCCCGAATCGTAACGCACCATTATCCGAAATTGACTAATCGGATAATTTTCACTAGCCGTTAACCTCTAATGCTCTATATAATCCCGATTAGCTTTTTGACAATCAATCACCAATACGTAATCCTTAATTCAAAGTGTAAATCAACAAAAAAAATCAGATTAGTAGCTATGCAATTAACTCCCTCATTGATGACGTGTCAACTAAACTCACACAAATCATCATCATCGTCACTTCTTCATGAAGTCGAAACTAAGAAGCTCTATTAATAGCTACATTTTCTCCATTTATCTAATTGCAAGTTTATATTGACACCAAATAACCCTTTCTGTGTAGTTCTTTATTCAGCTCAACTAATTTGTATCTCGACTTTTTGTCCTCACACAGATCCGATAACGAAGTAAAGCATATAAAGTTTCAAGGTAAATACCTTAACATTATATATAGCCTCGCTTAACTTAACACCACATAACTCACACAATAATTATTTCTTCCAAGAACTAATATTTTCCAAGTCACAAGCTCTAAACTTCATTCTCTCGAAACTAAGCCCAATCTTGATAGACATATTGTGTGAAGATTGAGTCTTCCAAATATTATATATCTATCCCCCCCCGAGAAGTAGACTTTCGCTTCCCTACCGAAATTGTAATAATGGTTCTCTAACTCTCAATTCTTCTACACACATACATCCCACTTACCTTTTCCATGAGAATTTAAATCACCATACGGCAAGAAATTTCAAATTATGTCGCTTTCTACAATTCTATTATCAATAACCTTCGATTGTCCCCACAACTTTGGTTAATCCATCACTAATTATTGAGCATGAAATGTCATTCAATTAGAACAATATAACCCTCCAGGTTAATATTATTCTGCTTCTACATGCTGATAGATCTCATTTTTCTTTATAATATTGACAATGTCAATTTTTACCTCAGATCACCAACAATTCATTTCTAACACAATGAATTTTGGAATTCACCCGAATAAATGTATATAATAAATCATGAGATTCATACAATATTCTTGCTTCGCTCTTTGTTTCAAGTTCTGAAAACTTTCCTTACATGCTCAATATTCAGATTTGAGATTATCCTTTCCAATATCCATACCTAGTAGTCACTCTTGACCTACTAGATAATCTCAATCAATCTCCTCAATTCAATTCTTTCAATCATTTATCACTCAATTGATCTTTATTGGCTCAACTCCAATATGAGCTTCAAAGAACGACTTATAGTTAATGATTTAGACAACTCAGCTGATGATGATGTAATGTTTGCGCAGGACTCCCACTTGGTAATCATTAAACATCTCACTTAAGAGATATTACATACTGAGCAACTTTTATCATAACTATAGCCACTGTTCTTTTTTTTTCTTTATTCAAGGCATTATCAACATAATCATCTTGATGATTAACATTCCAGAGTGAATTCCTAACTCTTAGGAATTGTCAAGGTAATCTCTCTTACCTTCAATCTCTATCACTCTGATATTTTTCACTTTTAAAACTTTCACAGTTTAAGACTTACCATTTTAATTCTTACACCAGTCCACTAGTGTTATATTCTCAAAGTTGTCTTTTAATGATTCTTCTAAGATCCTCATTAATCGCAAAGAATAACGAAAATAATTCTCCACAACCTCGTTTTATTTACAAGTGATGCCTTGTTGTATTTGGTACAATAACCAAATAGTTTCCTCGGGATTATCAATCTCCAAGAGTTCTCCTCTCAACTCAAGACCTATATATATATATATATATATATATATATATATATATATATATCTCGAAGTATGAGTTACAATTTTGTTATAAGGTATCATCACCCATTCTTACCTAAATCAAGTCTTAGGACAAATTTCTAATTTCTTCCACAATTTAGGTATCATTGAGCAAACATTGTAGTCGACTATACTTCCATTTTCCAAGGCATCCTTGCATTTCATTTCAAATTTTAACAATTTCATACTTGAGTTAATTCAATAAATTACACAACGATACTACAGATCCCATGGATCAATCGTTTGTAATATCCACTTATTTCAAGCTTATTTTCTTTATTTCATCTTTATCTAGTTGACTCAAGTTCTTTCCTTTTTTACATTTGTGTCGAATATGGGACAACCTCATATTATCTCAATCACAAATCAAATCCCCCGATTTACTATTAATATTCAACACTTATTCATTGCTTAATCTTTGAAACTTAGCACTAGCACTTGCAAAATTTAGTCTAAACCAATTTACCGTTACCAATCCACAAGTCTATACGGTAATTGCTCGTGCATTCTATAAGTCTTCAAAGATTTCCTGTCATTATTGATAACACACTAATAACTTCATTACTATAGGGTTTTTCTTCACTTAACACTCTTACTTTATGAAAATAGCATGAGTTTTAGTAAGTTCCAGTGGTTTCCACCATCCACTTAAAATGATCCAGCCCTCCTTCTGCAATCATCTTATAATTATATCCTTAATTCTGATCATATTACTATGACAATCAGATCTCAACTACCTCTTGAGAACCACTGATTTCACTTTTTTCCCATAATGAGTTGTCAATTATGAGTAATGAATACTCATTTCCAACTACTACACATTATTCCTTGGATTCCTCAAATCCTCAGATTCGTTGACTACTTATTCTCCCCAATTTAGACTATACCGGTCTAATACATCAGATTAAGGTATCTTACCAACTCACTGCTATATTCTAGAGTTAAAATGTGTTTTCTTAATCTGATAAACCACTTGTTATTCCAATACAGACTCATACCATAACTGGAATGTCTACTTCATAGCAACTTATGAAGAATATATGCATTAGTGGTTTTCTAATCTCCCTTAGGCTTTTATCATTTAACCACTATTTTTTTTACTGAATAACTTTCATTATCACCTTACTAGTCTCAACACTAGTATTAATCATCTCTCAAAGTGGTCTGCCACCTTTGAGTTTCAACTTGAAAGTCATTCCATATTTCATAATTTCATGATTTCCATTTTCCTAATACACATCTCAAGGTCTTGACCCACATAAATACTTCTTCACTGCTTATTATTATCTAATAATATCAGTAAGAATATAGGCCATTGAAGATATTTCTTGGAGAAGATTTCTATTTCATCTTTGTAAGTTTTCTTTGTCTTTCCTTGTTATTTCTCTGAGGTTAAGACTCTCCGGAGCTCTTACCTCAAACTCTTTCTCATATCATGAGAAATAGATGGACTTCAACCATCTTATTATCATTCAGAAAAGACATAGCTCTTATATCTATCTCGTAGATATGGTATACACAACAAATAACATATCTCAGTCTTTTATATGTTGTTTACCCCCCAAAATCACAATAAAAACCGTTCATTCAACTCTAAGCTTATCAACAACTCGAGACAACTCTCAGAGTCGATAAACTTAGGTTTAGGGAAATTAAAGTATTTTAACCATTACAATAGGCTTTTATTCACTTCGAACACCATCCCAAAAGTGAATGTAAGGTCAGAGCATTGTCCATGATAGCTAAATGTATCACTGTTACCACTTTATCCTTAGAAGTGATAAACATAAACTCTGGCACCACACTGTATCAGAGTTATTCAATATAACAAAGCTCTTAAACCTTGTATTCCAAACCTAGCTGTAAACCAACCTCAAAATCTCCCTATCTCAGAGCTATAACCATAAACTCTGAACTTAAGCTTTAACTTAATAAGGTTAACTAAGGTTTTAAAACCTATGGCTCTGATATCAAACTGTATCAAAGCTAACAACCTTAAGCTCTATGGTAGGATATAATTTTATCTAACCTAAGCTTTGATACCAAACTCGTAGCATCCCCTAACCCGATTAGGGCGATACTGCCCAAACCCTAATTAAGCCCAGATTACCCTTACTGCACTTAACTAGAGAGCCACACTTTACCACCTTCACTGATAAATACTATTGTATATCAATTATCGATTAAAACAAATACAAGACGCAATGAAATTTAAAACTTTTGCGATAATCAAAATAAGATATACAATATTTAAAACAAAATTAGAATAAACCATCTAAGTTATACAATTTACCCATCCTATAAGATAATACAAAATTGTAATTCAATACAATATATAAGACCATAGGAAATCATTACATCAAAGAGAAGTTCAAGACTCCTAGAACTTCTTCATCCCGTAGTCGCAGCTGTCGTCGCTCTACACTGTAATTGTTAATTGGGGTAAGCGCTCCAACTTGCTCGCAAGCAAGGATTCACATAATCATCAACATTCCATATAATATTCAAAGGAAACGTGCAATAACAACATGAAACAATAATATCTAACAAGAATATGGAAAAAATATAGTTCAATATATAAATGGATACAAAGCAAATGTTTTAGATTAGTACACTCAGATCCCCATTAGTTTATAAAAACTAGGGTCGATTACCCACCACCGCCATTAGTGCGATTGCTAAACCAACACATTGCGCATATGTGCTTTCTAGCTCATCCACTAATGCCCAATGGTTATATCCTAAGCCCATCGTGCGTATGTAAGCCATACAACCTATCGAATTGAGCATGAGTTATATATAGGCCTAAGGGAACCCATTTCCTATAAACCTATTCTCAAAACTGTGAGTTATAGCATGGTCACATTACACACCATTTTCCGTTTATTGAAAACCACCATAGTGTACATAATCCCCCATTCTATTACAACAACTCGCATGCGTTATATATACTAAATATCCAGGCAATATTGATAAATAAGTGAATCCATTTACCTCGATCAAGTCTCTATCCAAATTTCCTAACTTTTTGGTCCTCTCTCATTTCCTGTATTCTCAACCTATCATCAACCATTTGTGATCAAAATAGGTCCATTACAATCATGAGGAACCCCAAGATAAATCCTTAAGTCACCCATTCAGAATTCATGAAAATATAGCTCTTTTGGCTGTTTTTTGGATAATTAGCGCGCTAACAGGGAAATCTAGCGCGCTAATTCCCTATCTCGATCTCCCGCACATCTAGCGCTCTAATTCCTTAATCTAGTGCGCTAATTGCACTAGATCAAAGCAATGCCAGCTGTTCGTCGCCTTACAAACCCAATCCAAAACCTTTTCAAGTCGTCCCAAATAACCACAAACTCATTCCCAATATCTTAGAAACATCAAATATGAGTTGAGGGACTAAATTAGATCAATAAAACAGCTCAAGCAAACACGATCCTAAGATCACCTACGATTCCAACTTTGATAAACACCCAATTGAGACATACTTACGCGATGCTCACGAGTCGCTTCTATCGCTTAAGCTCATCAACTTGATCGAATTCGACTCCTGGAATGACCTCCCGTCGCGCCAAATCCGGCCGAACCCTCGCTTTCTTTGTTTGATTGAAATGAATCGATAAACATTGATTTCGTTTTATATATATAGATTTCTCGAGATACGCATCGCGTCATGTCGAGATTGATCGAAACGTTGATGTGTTAAAGTGACACGCGCTATCGTGACACAAGATTTGACACATATGTGACTTCCGCTTCGTTCGAGACGATCAAATGATATATATAATTTCTATTTTCTTAATTTTCCCATAAATACATATTTATATATATATATATAAATATAGATTTCAGGTTTATCTTTTGTGATAAAACCACCGGACACGCCTTCGTATAGCCACGAGCGTGCACATCCTTGCCACATCTTCCTCGTCGTTCACTGTGTACCAGTATTTCATATTTATCGTGTATTTTGTCTCGTATAGGCTTGTATATACCACATTATATACACAACCTATTTATGGTTTAATTTCACAAACAAACAAACACCATACATCATGCAAATGCACGCATACGCTAATCGAGGTACGCCGAACTTAATCACGAGCCTAACTCGGATTAATTAGGATTTGGATTACCACTAATCACCAGCTTAAGGTAACGGGTCGTTACATTGAAAGAGTAAATAAATAGACATTGGTAAAATTATTTTGTGCTATAATATGATTTAAATCTTTTCTAGATATATGTTTATCTTCAAAACTTACTTTTAATGGTACTGCTTTGATATTTTCTGTAATCGTAATAGGGGCTAATGGTGAATGAGTTTGAATATATTTTTCTTTTTTTGATCCTTCCCAAATAGAATTAATCTTATTAATAATTTTTGGACAAGATTGAGTTTAAGAATAAAAAAATTGAATGTTTTATTCAGTAGATGGTAAAAAAGCAAAATATTTTTCTCTAATAATTGCTTGTTGAGATTTAGAGCATAACTTGCAAAATATCGTAGTTAATGGATGTTTAAGAAATTGCTCTTTTAAGTTTTGATAATCCATTTCAAAAAATTCTTTATTTTCATTTTTAATCATATTAATTTGATAATCAAGAAAATCATTTATTGTAACATTATCTTCTATAGTGTGAGACCTGATATGCAACATGAGTTTGAATTCTAGATGTGGATGCTCGTGTTTGTTGAGATTTGTACGTAGATTCATTTTTCATACTTGGTACTATTGAACAAGATTTTCTAGATGCAAAATTAATTTCTACTAATCCATCATCATGAGTTATTATGTATGAATTTGATCGTTTGTATTATATTTGTGTCTTGTATTAATCGTGTTTTTGGTATATTTATATCTTTCAAACTTAATTGTTTTCTCGTAATAACTTTATTCTGATATTTGTTAAAAATAAAGTAGACGCTCCTTTTGTAAATTGATTAAGCGATTGTAGGAATTATGGTATGCATTAATTTATAACAAATTCTACAAACAACAACAACATTTGAACATATTCCCTTCATTTTAAATCCTTGTGTATATAAAATTAATGTTGATGCTTCATGTGCAAATTGATCATGAAGACTTAATGTGAAATTAGGAAAACAATTAAAGAAAAAATTGGTCCTTCTGACAAACTTCCTTCAATCATTTCTAATAAAGAATCATTGAATTCTATATGTCATTTATCTCTTACATGATAATACTAATGTATTAAGACCTAGAGCAGATAACTGGTGTTATTGCTACTTGAATTAATCATATATGTAATATTTATATTTTTCTTTATATATTTTGATTTTCTCTCTCGAGAAATTTATTGTATTTTTTGACCCTCTCGCATTTATTGATCTCGTTATCTTCTTTCAAGTTTGACTACAAAATCTTGATTTTTTGAAAATGATCTTTGAGTATAAATTTATTTTGGATCAATCGTGGGCATATCCTAATTTTGGAGAGATTGTTCTATATCGTTATAAGAAATTTCGTTTATATTTCTTAAATCTATTTTGACTTTATTTTTTCAGGCTTTAATGTTGATTTATGGTCATTTAGGTTTTCGTAAGAAGAAGACTAAAACTTTGGATTTGGATTTAGATTTTTAAAAGAACGAGCACCTTTTCATTTTCTTAATTAACTCACCCATGTTTGTTCTTAGGGTTTTAAGATCTAACTTAGTCAACGATGTAATCGCTAGACTTACTACGCGACTAGGAAAGCTCTAACTTAACCCCTAATATTGAACAAGAGAGAAATTACTTTAAAAACGAAAGAGTAACTTTCAAACAAAAATAACAAAGTCAAAGTTAAAATTTGAAATTCTCTTTGAAATCCTTTTGAAAACATATAAAATTTTAATAAAGGTATAATATAATTACATTCGGGAGTGATGGATGAATAGATGGTGATGGAAGAAGATGGGCTTGATGCTTTGTTGTTGTAATCTATTAGATTAAAGCTTGATACTTTGTTGTTGTATTAGCTTGTTGCTTGGTCATGACTTTGACCTTATTATGTGTTTTTCACCATAGAACTATTGTTTGTGACTGCGCGAGTTGTCAATATTATTTTACTTTCCAATTTCGCAATCCGTCTTATACTTGTTAACTTACCATTTTCAACCTTTATTGTTTTCTAATGGTTTTTATTACTACATATGTGGGATAATGCCATTAGGCACTCTCCAACTAAATAATTTTATGGGCTCAAGGTGGATTAGATGACCAAAGTGCAAACACCTCTTCTATTGTCTTCAATAATAATAAGAAAAATAAAATAAAAACAAAGAAAAATACTTTGATTTTTTTAAGTGGTTTCTTGGAACTACTCTTATACAATGATGAGTTGATTATCTTCAATATTCACTATTAAATTAGATTTGTAGTTTTTTTTTTTAAAAAAAAGAAATCGATATGTAGTTGATAAGCTAGTCATATTGATGTTAATAAATTTAGTCCTGTTTGTTATAACTGCCTCATTGTTTCTTTTTCTTCTTGATATTATTGTTTATGTGCAAGATTAAAATTATAAGTACAACTGCTCAAATCAAGGCTTAATATTATTTTTTCAAGATCTTCCATCTTGAATTCCTTTTCAGGGATTCCAATAATATAACAATGTCGTCGTGATTTCTCATAATATTTAAATAATCAACATATGATGATGTTATAATAAAGACATAAATATAAAGGATACATTAAATCCTTACCAAAGAATTTTTATATCATGAGTATTTTATTTATTTTTACTCCTACCTTATTTTTTAAGCATTCGTATCCTTTGAACAAACTTGTCTTTTAGGCCTTAAGCGTTTTGTTGGTTCTTGTGCATTTAGTTGCACATGGGCATCATTTCATCCCCGAACTTTTAATGCTAAAATATACGATTTTTCCACTCTTTTATATATAGTCCTTGCATCAAGTAATTGATTCATAACTTGTTGTTAATGAATGATCCTTTGAACTTCAATTTCATATTAATTTATACATCGATTATAATACAACAAATTTGATGCAATTTGATGCGTTTCAAGGAATTTCACGTCATTCCTTTTGAATTGTCTTATATCTCTCCCTTATGGTGGAAAAATTGCTTCATCAAATTGACAATTAGCAAAAATTGCGTAAATAAATTCCCCTGTTAGGGATCCAAAGCATCTTATAATATGATTAATGGATACTTAAATCAATATAAGTCTCCTATTGATTTGCCTTAAGATAATCACTAGTTGATAAAAATGTGGTTCCATAAAGGATATCCATGCGAATTTACAATATATTCCCATTGTTGATGATTATGGACGATCAAAAGATCATTCCACATTATGAATGTCATTAGATGCTTTAATTTATGATGAAATTCATTTTAATGTGCTTGATATATATTCCAAAAGTTAAAGTCGAGAATTTTATTCTCGATTAAATCATAATCATATAGAGAAATTCCCTTTTATTCTCGAGTAAACTTCTTATGAACAAGGCATTAATATTATAATTATCGTATAAGATATTGCATGAATTTTAATCTCTCGCAAAGTTCAAATTCAAGAAATATTCATTTTTATATTATAATGTACATGCATGTACCATAATACACAAAACATAAATTCATTGCCTATATTTAGCTCATAATTTGAACACACCTCGATGTGTCAATTTTATCGAGCCATTTTCAATGATAAAATTCATGATTTTGCCTTTGACTTTGAAGGCATGGTAAAAAGTCACAAAAATATTTGGGTATATCTATGACAATATTTATGCAAAATAACCTTTCATATGTGATGAAAAATGCCACAATTATAAGCGCTCATTGTCAATAATTATTTCTCTTTCTAGTGGTGCACCACTTTTATTCCAACTTTTGACAGAATTGTCAATACGACCTTTACCAGATATTTTCACCCTTTCCACGTCCATAAATTTGTTATTGCGAGCATGATCATAATACGCAATATACGCTTCTTAATTTGAACTTGAACCAATTGGACGAGAGCGATATTATATTTATAATATTTCATTATTTTACTCAGCTACAATGAGACAAGAAATCAATCTTTAATATCCTATGGATTGACGTGCGCACTCGATGTTTGTTGCAATAATAAATCGAAGCGGACCATGTGACCTTGTTATTATTGTCTCATCAGTCGTATTTCCACATCGCCTCAACATAGAGGTAATTAAAATTGCGGAATTATAAGCAATATTTGACTGATTACATTTTTTAGCTTGAGACCTAACCGCTCATTTTGAGCTTTTGGAGCGTTACCATTTTTGGTATTTATATGTATAACTCCATAAGGTGAAAAGATAGATAAAGTGAAATATTCATTTTCAAATCTCTAAAGAGATATTGGCGAATGATTTTGTATAACACACAGCCTTGCATAGATGCTATATTCATAAATTGTAGTATCTAATTGTTATGACAAAGAATATAATAAGGTATCAAATTCAACTATGATTGAATAATATTTAGAAAATAAACGTAATATAAAATAGTTCTCTTTTTTATGTAAAAGAAAAGAACATATGATTAATATATGTTCACAACTTGATTCATTAATAAACTAAATTTACTATTCGTATGAGTTGGTGGGACAACCTCTAGGTTGGGTGGCGAAACCAAGTCTTACTTAATACGATGCCTCATCGAACGAGATAACTCGTCTCCCTTCTACTTTGCTGGGAACAAGGCTTACCTACTATAGATAAAAAACTAATCGTTTATAGTATAGATAAAAAACTATTTTATGTCACATTGAATTTTGATTTTTAATGTAGAAGACGCAACTACAGAAAGTAGTATACTTTCGTTATCGACGTTACAATGCATAAGCAGTATGAATAAAGTACATATACATAAATAATGCATGTAACAAAACATAAATTAACCATGATAACATGGAAATAAATTTAACTTATTTAAATTAACGAAAATTATACCTTCTTAGCTTTGTCTCATTGAAAAGATTCCTGATCTTCAAGACCTCTTATTGTAGAGCAATTTCGAGCTGGTAACGTGTTTTAAACTAAGTTGTAAGCCAACTAGAACTTTTAGAACTAAAGTATGAGAAGCATGAACAAAAGACTATAAGAACAAGTGGAGAAGTGGAGACAAGCGAGAAGAGTTGAGAATGTAGAGATTTCATTCAACTATTGGTATGTTTCTACAATGAGGTTGACACCTTTTTATAGACCCTTTGGTGATGATAAATGTACTTAGACAATGTTTACAAGTAACACGTACATCGCATGTTATACAACACATTACAAGTAATTTGACAATACATGGAAGAGTTTGTGTACATTAGAGAGGAGTACAAAATACATGAAGTGTGAGAGTCATGCTTGACAATGTAATCATCTACATGCATAAGTGTCCATCCATTTCACAACAATATATATATTGCAAGGTAACTATACTCTTAATTAATTGTCTATAACTTCTTTATTATTGCTAAAGCATCTCTAGTGAGATGGACGAGACATCACTTACCAAAATGCAAGGTTTAAAGAGGTTGTAGGTTCGATCATGAAGTAAAAAAGAAAAAAGTATTCTTTATATATTATTTATAATTTTTTATTTATGCTAGCTTCTCCATATGATACACAAATTTTGCGACATACAAGCTTGGAGACAGAGGACTTCAATACTAATGTATATGACATACCTATTGAATTTGCGAAGCTTATTCATGGGAGAGCATTGAAACAAAGGTATACGATTAATTAAAACATGAAAATTTAAGATACAACAATAATGAAAAAGAGTTAGCAAATACTTTTTTTGAAGTAAAAAATAGCAAGTACTTTTCATGTCGATTTAATGTGTTAATACTGAAATCATTATCACTATTATAGTGGGTGTTACTTTAAAGACAAATCGGTTACATTGGATGATGCCGAAAAGAAATGTTGGATCTATACCGCGAAAGTGGCTCAAATAAAAAATGGTGATCGAATTTGGGACCCTGCCATGCGATATGGAGCTCTTACCATTCATATTGCTCACAAGTACCCTCAATGTTATGTTACCGAATTACGAGATACAATGTCGCATTGTAAGTTCATTGAAGAGCAATGCATTGTAAGTTCATTGAAGAGCTCTTACCATTCATATTCACTCAAAATCTTATGAAACTAAAAAGCATACTAATGCACAAAGGATTAGAGTCAAAATAAACAAACTAACCTAATAGCATGCTATATCACTGACTTCCAAGCACAACAATCAACATGACAATGTATAAGAATTGGAATCAATGATATTATATAAACAACAGAGTATGCTATGAGCAATGTCATAAAATGAGAAATAAAAAAGGCATAGCATATGGATTTCAAAGGTAAATTCAGTTCGAATAACTGAGAATGAATAAATAAATGGAATGAAATGTAAATAAATGTCTCACTCAGTTTACTTACATACTTTCATGTACTCACCGTCTAGTTTGTGACGGTGGGTGCAGATCAGCCGAGTAGCAGACCAGGCATTGGTGACTACCTCTGAGCTAGTGAAGGACTGCTATGACATATTTTTGTACGTTTTGTATTCTTTTGTAATACATTTTATATGTACATGAGTGATAGGAACATCTGACTAGACACATGTTATATATATCACCACTTTTGTTTATATATGCATGTGATCTCTATTTCCTGGTTTTTCCACAATAGGTTAGGCCTTAGGTTATAATTTCCACCAGTAACTTAGGAAGACTTCCGCTGAATAACTTTTTAGTTTGAAATATTGAAATTAACTCTGATTCGTTAGGTATTTGAACTATCTAGTTGACTGTAGGTGGTATCGTGTTTTTAATATGGAATAATTGGTAGGTTTTTAGGTGTTTAAATAAGGCTGACTAGTTCCTTGTTAGGTCTTATATGGGAGATTAGGGATTAATTAGGGATTAGGCCGGGCGGTGCCCTTATTTGGAGAAGGGGTCGTCACAGTTGGTATCTCAATGGTACACAACTCGCAAAATCTGTGGTCTTAAGCCTCCAGGACGCGGGTTCGAATTGTGCGGAGGCTTAAAACTACGCCCATTGCACCGTAGTGGATGAGGGGGACGTAGATGGTCCGGGTGAGGTGCACCCACATCGCCTTCAAGGTCCCGGGTGCACCGTAGTGGCCTGTGCCTCGACAAAAAGGACCGGCTCAAGGGTACACAACTCGTAAAATTCGTGGTCTTAAGCCTCCAGACGCGGTTAGAGTTGTGGAGGCGAAAAACTATGCCTATTGCACCGTAGTGGATGGGGGACGTAGATGGTGCGGGTGAGGTACACCCACATCGCTTTCAAGGTCCCGGGTGCACCGTAGTGGCCTGTGCCTTGACATAACTCTTGCAATTGAGTGTCAATCACAACATTAAAAATATCAACTCGTAATGATGTCCAATTGTAAATTCATCTTGTTGGTGACGAGACATTCCTCTTCTTGCAACATATTTTGTATTAAAATATGGAGTAGGTATATTGACTACTTTACAAAATGATTTCACCACTACAATTATTTTTCCCATTCTTTATCTCTTAATTTTTAAATAACCCCTCAAGAGATATAACAAGATGCATGACATTCAAAATATCTTGTTCTTGACATTATAGTTCTCGAAAAAGCTGATCCGAATAATCAAAAATAGTATTCCTAAGATGCATAATGAAAACGAATTGAAAAGAATTAGATTTTCATTAGTTGTATATGCATCAACACGTTGAGTAGAACTAGCTCTTTTATTTGTAGATATGTTCAACAAAACTTCACATATTGCACTAAACATATTCATCATATTACAAATAGATTTCAAGTGAGAACTCCATTATGTATCACTAGCTCTTTGTAAAGCTTTAATCTGATTACGTCATTTTTCACTCTCAAACACGTTAATCTCAAGTAAGAAATAAATATTTGTGGCATGCATCATTTTTAATTGGTCGTTTTGTTTGGACGAGACACCAACAATATTGATAATAGTATTCAACTTGTCGAAGAACTGATGGACTGGAATAACTTCTTTAGATGCAACTACCAATGCCAATTGCAAACGATGTGCCATACAATGAACATAATAATCATATGGACATTCATTTGAAATCAATGCTTGCAATCTATTTCATTCTCCACACATATTACTTGCACCGTCATAATCTTGTTCTCCAATATCTTGAACATTGAGATTATGCTGAGAGAGGAGCGCAAAAATACTCTCTTTTAATGTTTGAGATGCATTGTCAACAACATGAACAAGTCCAAAAAAACGCTCTTGAACAAATCCATTTTTTTAACAAATCTTAAAGCAACCGATATTTACTCCTTTTTTGATGCATCTCGAGCTTCATCAACAATTATGCAAAACTTTGCATCACCGATTTCTTCACGGATAACATTTTTGACTTTAGTTTCCAACACTTGTAAGATCTCTTTCGTGTTGTTGATGATCTATATGAAGCATTGCATGAAGTGTTATCCAAGACTTCCATTATTTTATCATTATAAGAGCATATGAAACTTAATAATTTCAAAAAACTTCACGATTGATTGATGTTTAGTCTAATCACGACATCTAAATGAACAACTTTGAAATGCTAGTCACATAGCCACTTCAATCGAAGTTTTTAAACGAAGTATGTTTTCTTCCTTAGCTTTAGAACTGAATTTCTCAATTCTTTACATAATGTAAGATGGTTGGTTCATGAGATCTTCCCATGCTCTTTTCACATTTCGACGTGGCGAAGTGAGATCTGCACTAATATGTGCCAAAAATTTACAATTTTTTCCACTTCGTACCTTTTTCCATGATCGAAATCCATTAACTGTAAATGCATTTAATCCAGAAGGTTTATTTTGAGTATGAAATAAATAGCACGACAGACAAAATGCAGCATCTACACTAGTAAAGTGTTCTAACCATGAAGGAAACAACTCAAACTATGATACTTGAAAAGTGCGGCCACGTGTATCCTTTGATTTTGGATAATTTAAAAGCATGGGTTGATATAGACCAGCTTTAATATAGACTTTTCTAATCTCATCACGCTTCTCAACAAGGTATTCCCATAATTGTCGTCTTAATCTAGTATCACGTTCCAACGAAGTGCAATCAAGATTTTCATTGGTTAGAAGTCTAGGGACCTTTGTAGGAGGATTTTCATTATTTAAAGGTTCAACTTCTATGAAAATATTCGACGTATTATCAATTGGTGGAGTTTCAACACTCTTCATTTTAAAGCAAGAGCCAATTGTTTTTCTCATCTAATATACACAAAAAAAAAACAAAATTATATTATTACCATACTAATGACGTTTACAATTATAAATATAAGGTGTAGTGACATAACATTCAATTGCATTAAGAAAGTATTGTACAAATTAAATGCATTAAAAATAAAACATTGGACTATAATAATAAGTGTAACCAAAATAAAAAAAACAACAATCAATTTTGATTTGAAATTAAAAAGTATTAAATATTTTTATATTCTTAAATCGGTATTGATGTAATTTCATTGCAAATTAATCCACATCCAACGACTAAAGGAAATTAAAAAAAAAACTCTAAGTCTTGTTCAAAAGAATTTACTAAACAAGCAACTAAATCATGAGTCAACTGATAATAAAGATTTTAACCCTAAAATTAATTTAAACAACAATAACTTGGAAATCTAAAATGCACTTAATTTGAGAGATTAAAGAAAACATGATATATCATATATGTTATCTACTGTTATAAATTGGGACTCTAAAATGCCCTTAAGTTGAGCAATAAAAAACTTTATAAACAACATACCACATTACCAGACACTTGCACTTTCAATTGAGTTGTTATCTTAAAATAATCTTGATGGGTCCTCACAATAGAAATCGCAAAACAAAATGACAAGTAATTGACTGATCTGACGACTTGCAGTGAGATTTCACCAAGTTCTTAGAACACCATATAGATGGGGGCTAGGGATTTGTGCTTTTAGCAAAAGTAAGTTTGAGCTTTCTGTTAGGGCAAAAAGAAAAACAAGAAAACAGAACACTTAGGTGTAGGGTGGAGAGCAAAAAATAGAAAAGAAGAGAAAAGTCGCGTGGGGGTTGAGAAATTAGAAATAAAAAATTGAGAAGAGTGAGTACTGGGCTTCAAAGAGGCATTTATTAATTAAGCCAATATATGGGCTGGGCTTTTTAATTTAATTTTGGTGTGTGTGTATGCACGCGCGCTCGGTGGGGGGAGGGCTTACATCTTTAACATAGGCCCATGTAAGTATATGAGGGTATAATAGTAATATAGCTTCGTCCATGCGCCTAACCACATACAGGGCGACTCACTCAACTCAATTTAATTCTTCTGTATATAAGACTCGAAACTTAGACCTTGCTTAAAAGAAACCAAGTCCATTACTACTCAAACCAATCGATTGCTAACATCACATTATTATTTAATGAAACAAATGTCATTTTCCCTCTACTTAAGGTTGGCAAAAAAGGGGTCTGGACACTCAGCCAGTGCAAAGTACCAACGGCCCGCAAGGCCCACCCTGCACGCCAAGCTCGCTCACATTTTAGGTCGGGCCCACACTTCATTTCGAGCAGTGTACCCGCCCGACTTCGTTAAAAGCTAAAAAAACCCTAATCTTGACCTTACTCTCTACTCGTCCTTCACCGCCTCATCTCTCTCTGTAATCTCTCCACTCCTCTCCATCTCCATCTCTCTCTCAGCCTCTCCCTCTCTCGTTCGAGCAATAGAGCGACGTTATGGGAACTCGTAAGTACATGAAACTTAATGTATGAGAACTCTTGGTTTGTGTTTTATTTTGTTACGTGAAAATGATCGAGTAGTTATGGTTTCAAATTATGTTTATTTGGGTGTTTTTTGTATTAACCGAGATACTTTATCGCTCTATTGAGATTCATAAACTTTTATCCCTTTTTCATATGAGTTATGTGTTTGTGTAACCGTTTTGTTTTAGTCATGTTGTACCCCGTTTGGCCTCGCTAGAGCGCCGAAACATCGGGAAAAGGGATTTCAACCCTACAAATGGCTTCCAACGGCAAAAATATGGGGCCCGACAAGGCAAGGTGCATTTTTAAGGGTCGAGCGAGCCTAAGCCTAACCCGTGGACACCCCTACCGGACACCCTCTTTAATAACGACTAAAAATAGTGTTCGAACCCGTACCAATTTTTTGAAACGTTTAGTCGTGTATGTTTATAAAACAAACAAGATCCATTTTTCGTTCGGAAATATAATAAAATGTTCCTTTTTTTCAGTTAATTAGTAAGAACTTTGTTTATAAAACAAATAGGATTTCAAATTTTAACTTTGACTTTTTGATTTTTGTTTGAAAGTTACTTTTTCGTTTTTAAATTAATTTCTCTCTTGTTCAATCTTAGGGGTTAAGTTAGAACTTTCCTAGTCGCATAGTAAGTCTAGCGTAATAATGAAAGTAAGTCTAGCAAGAATCGTTGACCAAGTTAGATCTTAGAGCCCTAAAAACAAACATGAGTGAGTTAATTAAGAATATGAAAGGTGCTATTTCTCTTAAAAATCTAAATCCAAAATTTGAATCATCTTTTTCTCTAAAACCTAAATAGCCATAAATTAACATTAAAGCATGAAAAAATAAAGTTAAAAATAGATTTAAGAAATATAAACGAAATTTCTTATAATGATATAGAACAATCTATCCAAATTTGGAATATGCCCATGATTAATCCACAAAAAATTTATACTCAAGGATCATTTTCAAAAAATCAAGATTTTGTAGTCAAACTCGAAGAAGATACTAGATCAATAGATGCAGAGGATCAAAAATAATGTTAATTTCTCCTGAGAAAATCAGAATATATAAAGAAAAACATAAATATATACATATAGGTTTAATTCAAGTAGGAATAAAACCATTAATTGCTCTAGGTCTTAATACATCAAGATTAACATCCGTAAGAGATAAACAACATTTAGAATTCAATAATTCTCTATTAGGGATGATTGAAGGAAGTTTATCCGAAGAACCAATTTCTTTAATTGTTTTTTGTTTAATTTCGATTAAGTCTTCATGATCAATTTGCACATGAAGCATCAACATTAAGTTTATATACACAAGGATTTAAAATGAAAGGAATATGTGTAAATGTTGTCATTGTTTTTAGAATTTACTATAAATTAATGCATACCATAATTCCCTAGCAGCTTGCTTACACCGATTTACAAAAGGGAACATCTACCTTATTTTTAACAAATATCCGTAATAAAGTTATTACTTAAAATAATTAAGTTGAAAAGATATAAATATACCAAAAACTTGGTTAATGCAGTAGACACAAATAAAAAGAAAATCCCCGATAATACAAACGATCAAATTCATACCATAATAATTCATGATGATGGATTAGTAGAAATTAATTTTGCATCTAGAAAATCTTGTTCAACTCACCAAGTATGAAAAATGAATCTATATACGAATCTCAACCAAGATGAGCATCCACATCTAGAATTCCACCATTAGCCCCTATTAAAATCATAGAAAATATCAAAGCAAGATTCATTAAAAAGAAGTTTTGAAGAAGATAAACCTATATCTAGAAAAGATTTAAATCATATTATAGAACAAAATAATTTTACCAATGTCTATTTATCTACTCTTTTAAAAAATCTTAAGTCAAAAAACGAAGCTTCCACAAGTAAACAATCAGACCGTGAATCCATTATGAAAAAACCTATCATAAAAGATATTTTAGGGTCTTTACCTATTACAAATCCAAAATATTCATATGAATTATTACAAACCGTAGCATCTAAGTTGAATACATTACAAATAAATTCAGAAAAAGAAAACAAAAGGGATCAATCTCCAGTAATAGCTAATCTAGAAAATCAATCAACCATATATGAACCTCTATCAGAACAATCATAAGATTTTTTTAGAATTAAACTCTATTGATGAAAAGAAAAAAAGGAGTAATCATCTGATTTAGATATTAATAGGATTCATCATCCACGACGACATCCAACATATAATGTTAAGAAATCTAAACACTATTATTTAAGACCATCACCAGTAGATTTATTATTAGAAGAACATATAGCAAAAAGAATCCAATTTGATGGTAATTCTATTTATGAATGGAATATTGATGGGTTATCTGAATATCGAGCAATAGAAGTTTTACAACATATACTAATTTATGCTAAAATATGTAGATTAGCTAATCACACAGAGATAAACATAACTGGAGCAATATCAAACGGTTTTACTGGCCAATTAAATGGTTGGTGGAACTGTGCATTAGCTACTGAATGGGTTTTATTATCCATGCTTTAATATAATCATTATAACTTACATACAATGGAGGGTGACTAGACAGGATGGTCATTGACTAATAGGTGAATGATGATTGCTTTATAAGAATCTATTGAGCCCATTTTTCCATGGTTATAACCTTTTGAATTTTTATTTTTGAATAATCTATTTCTTCTGATCCTTCCTTTTAAAATGTTCGAAAATAATCTGAATGTGTTTGTGAAAGCAAAGCTTCATAAAACTTCGTTGGAACATGGGGTCTTTTTGGTAGAAACTTGTAAGTAGGAGGCATTATAGTTTTGACTTAATTTTCTAGACTTCGATCTAGTAAATAATGTTCAAAGGAGAATGACTAAATGATGTCCTCGAAGATGATAAGTAGATCGATCATCGAATTATTGTATTGGTTCAAAGAAGGGAGAGAATTTGTTGAAATATAGTGATTTATGATAAGTGAGAGAGTTTTGCCTTTATCTCGCCATAATTTGTATGGGATGAATTTGTTGTGTCAAGATGAATTCTCTGGATAAATAGTCTGGAAGAGAATTATTTTCTCACTTATTATATTAAATATCAAAATAAAAAATACTTAAAATTGCTTACCGTCTGGCAAAATATTTGTTTTGAAACTAGATTTTTTTATTTATTTTAAAAGTATTTCTTTTGCAGATTTACAATCCACTCGTATTAAAAACTTTTGAATCAAAAGATTAGATTGAAAATTTTGAATCGAAAATACTATTGCTAATACTTCTTTTTTGATAATAGCATAGTTTTTCTGAGTGTTATTCCAAAGTTTTGAGGTATAACAAACTAATTGTTCATTTCCTTGTGGTTTTTTTAAAGTAAAATACCGACATATCGTAAATCAGAGGCATCTATCCGAATTATTTTTGGATAAATTAGATTGGCTAAATGAAGACGGGGAAGAGATTTAACTTTAGACTTTATAAACTAAATAGCCTTAGTATGTGCTGAAGTTCAATGAAATTTTACATCTTTTCTAAGAATGTCTTGAAGTAATTTCCTGTCTCGAGCATAATCTTTGTAAAAATCTGATAGGTAATTGAGACAACCTAAAAATCGTTGCAATTGGTTTTTGTCTATAAGTTGGTCAGGTAATTTATCTGAGAATTTTATAACTCGATTGATTGGGGTTATGGTTTGATTTAAAATTTTGAATCCTAATAAATTTATTGAAATTTGAAAAAGTTTTATTTTTATCTGGGATAATACTAAAACATTAGTTACTATAATATTCTGAAATGTATGTAAATGTTTCCAATAATGATCAAATGATTGAGAAAAATGAGGATCTCATCAATATAAACTAGAATATATTCGTGATAGGGATGAAAATTTTCATTCATGATTTTTTTGGAATTCAGATGGAGCATTTTTTAAACCAAAAGGCATAGCATTCCATTGGTATTGACTAAAAGGAGTGTTAAATGTATTTTTGTATTTATTTTCTTTCTTAATTTGTATTTGCCAAAACCCTGATTTTAAATCAAATTTAGAAAAAATGAATGAATTGCATATAGCTAACTCAGCTATTTGAATTGTTTGAATTAAATCTCCAAAGGTAAAACTATTGTAATTTATATTTCCTCCACCCTTTTGCCGCGATAAAATTTTAATCTTTTTCTGCAAAAGATGATGGTAATCCTGCTATAAAACGTTCTTTTCAAAATTATGAGTCATTGGAAGTTAACGTATGTACTTTAGATAAAAAGGTATCTTTATACCATCGAAAATCAGTTAATGTTCTACAACTTAAATTTTGTAATTGTTCTCTAGTTTTTTCTTCCATATTGGATAAAGTTCCTAAAAATGCCATATTACATTGGTTAATAGACATAAAGTATAAAACTCCATTTGGCTGTTCTTGACCTTGATCATTTAAAATTGGGTTGTTATTATGATCTAGTGCTACTGATCTCATAATTTCTAATCTTTGTTCAATAGTTAATGCATAGTTCCACCTGCCATTTAACTGGCCAGTAAAATCGGTTGCTATTGCTCCAGTTATGTTCATATATGTATGATTGGCTAATCTACATACTTTAGAATAAATCAGTATATGTTGTAAAACTTCTATTGCTCGATATTCAGATAACTCATCAATATCCCATTCATAAATAGAATTACCTTCAAATTTAATTCTTTTTGTTGTATGTTCTTCTAATAATAAATTTATTGGTGATGGTCTTGAATAATAGTGTTTAGATTTCTTAACATGATATGTTGGTCATGTCGTCGTGTGGATGATGAATCCTATTAATATCCAAAGCGATGATGAATTTTTACTTATTTTTGTCTCTTCATCAATATGGTTTAATTCTAAAAAATCTTATGATTTTTCTGATCAGGGTTCAGATATGGTCGATTGATTTTCTAGATTATCTAAAACCGGAGATTTATCCTTTTTGTTTTCTTTTTTTGAATTTATTTGTGATGTATTCAACTTAGATGTTATGGTTTGTAATAATTCATCTAAATATTTTGGATATATAATAGGTAAAAATCCTAAAGTATCTTTTATGATAGGTTTTCTCCTAATGGGTTTTCGGTATGATTATTTACTTGTAGAAGCTTCATTTTTTGACTTATGATTTATTGAAAGAGTAAGTAAATAGACATTGGTAAATTATTTTGTTATATAATATGATTTAAATCTTTTCTAGATATATGTTTATCTTCAAAACTTACTTTTTACCGGTACGGCTTTGATATTTTCTCGTAATTTTAATAGGGGCTAATGGTGAATGAGTTTGAATATATTTTTCTTTTTGATCCTTCACAAATAGCATTAATCTTATTAATAATCTTTGGACAAGATTGAGCTTAAGAATAAAAAATTAAATGTTTTTTTCAAGAGATTGTATAAAAGCAAAATATGTTTCTCTAATAATTGCTTGTTGAGATTTAGAGCATAACTTGCAAAATATCGAGTTAATGGATGTTTAAGAAATTGCTCTTTAAAGTTTTGATAATCTATTTCAAAAAATTCTTTATTTTCATTTTTAATCATATTAATTTGCTAATCAGTAAAACATATATTGTAACATTATCTTCTATAGGTGAGACCGGATATGCAACATGAGTTTGAATTCTAGATGTGGATGCTCGTGCTGGTTGAGATTTGTATATAGATTCATTTTCCATACTTGGTACTGTTGAACAAGATTTTATAGATGCAAAATTAATTTCTACTAATCCATCATCATGAGTTATTATGTATGAATTTGATCATTTGTATTATATGTATGTCTTGTATTAATCAGGTTTTCTGAATATTTATATCTTTCCAACTTAATTATTTTTTGGTAATAACTTTATTCTGGTTGTTTGTTAAAAATAAGGTAGAAGTTCCCTTTTGTAAATTGGATTAAGCAACTGTAGTAATTATGGTATGCATTAATTTATAATAAATTCTACAAACAACAACAACTTTTGAACATATTCCCTTCATTTTAAATCCTTGTATATATAAACTTAATGTTGATGCTTCATGTGCAAATTGATCATGAAGACTTAATGTAAAATTAGGAAAATAATTAAAGAAAATTGGTCCTTCTGACAAACTTCCTTCAATCATTCCTAATAAAGAATCATTGAATTATAAATGTCGTTTGTCTCTTACAGATGCTAATACTAATGTATTAAGACCTAGAGCAGATAACAGTTTTATTGCTACTTGAATTAATCCTATATGTAATATTTATATTTTTCTTTATATATTCTGATTTTCTCTGGAGAAATTTATAGTATTTCTTGACCCTCTGCATCTATTGATCTAGTATCTTCTTCAAGTTTGACTACAAAATCTTGATTTTTTGAAAACGATTTTGAGTATAAATTTATTTTGGATCAATCGTAGGCATATCCCAATTTTGGAAAGATTATTCTATATCGTTATAAGAAAATTCGTTTATATTTCTTAAATTTATTTTGACTTTATTTTTTCAGGCTTTAATGTTGATTTATGGTCATTTAGGTTTTCAGAAGAAGATGATTCAAACTTTGGATTTGAATTTGGATTTTTAAAAGAACGAGCACCTTTTCATTTTCTTAATTAACTCACCCATGTTTATTCTTAGGGTTTTAAAATCTAACTTGGTTAACGATTTACTGCTAGATTTACTTTTATCATTATGCTAGACTTACTATGCGACTATGAAAGTTCTAACTTAACCCCCTAAGATTGAACAAGAGAGAAATATTTTAAAAACGAAAGAGTAACTTTCAAACAAAAATAACAAAGTCAAATTTAAAATTTGAAATCCTTTTGAACACATATAAGATTTTAATAAAGGAACTATCCAAACAAATAGATACAAAAAAAAAATTACTGTTGTTTAACAGGAACTATCCAAACAAATACATACAAAAAAGAATTGCATAACGTCTTCACAAAAATACATAACAGCTGTTTCAATCATTTAATCTTCTCCTTCCTTCGCATTTTTACAATTCGAAGATGTTAACGTCAATGTTCCCCATCGAAAAAAATCAATAGCCTTTTTTTCTGAATTCCGTAATTTTTGATTAAGTCAACAAATTTGGATCTTTCCCAAACACCAAGTACTTTAAATGCATGAGAGTGAACATTCTGCAGTCTCCCCTGCCAAACAGGGAACTTGAGAAAATGATTTGAAAACAAAATTATCATATTCATAGAATAATGATTGGAATCGATTACCCTATTTGTTGTGGTATTCTTGGAATAATGATGTTCCATTCCTTGTTAGGCACCTCCCTCCCACACACACTGAACATCTTGTCTATTGTGCTAGGGAGATATTCTATTTCTTTTTCCCAATTACTTCTACTACTCATCATAGAATCAAGAATATAAATAACGCGATCATTAACGTCACAATCGAGTGCAACCCAGTGACTGTTTCTAACATTGAGTGCGAAGGCAATTTGCACCAAAACATGATATTAACATTATATGTATAAGGTTGTAAGTAGGCATACAATAACATATAAATTAAATACCTCGTTTCATAAAAACTCTTTAAAAAAATTACCTTGTATGCTTCCTTGAATGAAATTGATGGGTTTTGATCATGAAAACTTCCATCCATATAACGTAAAAATGTGTCATCAATTGTTATCTTACTCCCTTATGAAGCATTGATCGTAAATCATTCAATATAAAATCAATGCATTTTCTATTGCATACATGTAGACAAAAAGAAAACGATATGAAGTTAAAGTGCATACGGTAAAACATCATGTCAAGTATAGCCACACGCGGTTTGTGATTATGTGACTTGGGCATTTTCTTCCCAACCACCATATCCCGTATCAAGATGCTACTCATATTATTGGAAACCAAAAAAAAAAAAAAATAGTAGCATTCATATTTGATCATCCACAATGAAAATAATATAAAAAGAATGAATTAATATAAGGATGTGAACAATTTTGTGTAGATATACTAAGAAAATATACCTTGTTGTCCAACCAATTGTCTTTTGTCCAAAATATCCTAAACCGTGTGCTTTCCAATACAATAATTCAAATCAACTATCGCATCATCTTTAGATGAAAACCAACATTTGAACTTCATTAAGTCATTATGGAGAAGCTCTTCATCAGGATCATAAGAATCTTCATTTTCTCTTAGCTTATTCCTTTGTGTGGTTGGCTCCACAAATGGTTCAAGGCAAGATGCAGGCTTCTTCCTTTTCCTTTTTCATTTCACAATGTCAAACCAATGAGGTATACAATCCAACAAATTTTTTAAAGATTTACCCTCAATTTCATTTTCCTGTGCGAACTTCATTACGTGAGGAGTGTAATCTTGACTGGCAGCTTGCGTAACTTCATCAAGAACATTTTTTTTAGGGTCAACTTCCTCATTTGAAGTTGTTTTTTCATTTGTCATACGACTTCCATTTCCATTTGTATCACATGAAGTTTGCTTCAACAACAAATCTAGCTTCTCATGCATTGTCTTTATTTCTTTTCCTATATCACACTTGAATGCATTAAAATCACACTTCATTGCCTTAAAATTCACTTGAATACAATTTACTTGACACTATAAATTCTCCAACAAGCTTTTATTTTCTTTAT
Source organism: Stephania cephalantha (assembly GCA_039657325.1). Classification (NCBI taxonomy): domain Eukaryota; kingdom Viridiplantae; phylum Streptophyta; class Magnoliopsida; order Ranunculales; family Menispermaceae; genus Stephania; species Stephania cephalantha. The sequence goes on along the minus strand of CM077578.1, from coordinate 3,126,232 downwards.
GTTTCTTCTTGGGTATATCTTCAAATCCATTTTCACTATTAGACTTTATTCTAACATCTTTGTTGCCTTTGAAGATCGCGTTTACTACATTGTAGTTAGGAATTACATAAGCAATCTATTTGAAAGTAGTAGGAGCTCATTCAACATATTCTTCTATATTTGAAGCACATAGCTAACTTAATCCAATCACCACCTCATAAGCCCAAACCTACCAAAAAAAAGAAAACGTGAATCAATCTCAATCTTTTAACCCAAAAAATATGAAATTGCATATGTTAAGATGTAGTTGAACTACCTAAAATGTGTAGGGAAATCCTAAGAATACTATAGCCCTTTTGTTTAAGTTTTTTTATTGCTATCCACACCTTCATTGGTTTCTTAAGTGACTCAATAGTCATCTTGTAGACATATGAGCCCCATGAAAACTTTTTAAAATTTTTCAAGTTATCCACCATAGCTAGGATATTTGTATCAATATTAGTTTTTTCATCTTTTCCCATCAAACCAAGTTCCAGAAAGTAGACCAAAGTAAGCCTCAAGAATAACTTGTAATTTGTCGTGTTCAACCTCTTATAGACTTCATCAAGCTCCGTCCTCTTGATCATGTGGTTGCCTCCAAAAAACTCTTTTATTATGGAACTTTTATTGATGTATTGCGTATTTTCAGGAAGGCTCGTGGACCCAATAGTCAACCCGGTTATCTTATGAAATTGGTTTTCATCAAAAATGTTGACATTGTCACCTATTACCACTGCCATTGTATCTGACTTTGATGCAACTCCTTCTCTTAACAACAAATTATGATTAATGTGACCGGATAAATGTATTTCAAGAAGCTTGAAAATTAATTCTCCAAAACAACATTTCTTTACCATTGCACGACGTGTTGGAGACTCATTTGTTTTCTTTCTTATCTCCAACAAGGTCTCTTGTAGTTTTGAACGTTGCCAAACACGTACGGAAGTTCTTTTGTATCGATATAAGAACCTTTCATCCCATTTATAAGAAGGGTCAACTGTGCTCAATTAGAATAAAATAAAAATATAAGTTCAAATTGAGAATCAACATGGACTAAATATGACAATACAAAGAGCATAGACAACATAAACAATATAGACAATAGCAATATAAAATCTCGCATTTCATAGTTCTATAGAAAAAATAATGCTTTTATACACATACAATATATACAAGAATAACTTATTAAATTTCCTATTACATAAAAAATAATGCTCTTAAATGAATATGTAAATCGAGACCATTGATTTTAATGTTGTTAAAGCTAATGTCTAACAACCTACATGATTTGATACTATATCACAACAACAACATGATTGATAATAATCATAAAACATGTAACAAGGTTTTCTTTTTTGGATATAAACAAGTTTTTTTTAAGTAGGTCATATCAATGCTTATCGTTAATACGGAGGTAAAGACCAAATCCATGAAACAATAAATTCTATTATAATAATTTAGGTATCATTAATCATACTAAACCAATAAAGAGAACTTACTTGTTGACTTGCAGTCTGTTGAGGTAGATTGCTCATCTTTATTTTGTTCAGCAGAATTCGAGTTGATGGCCTCTTTTCTCTTCCGCGAAGACTTTGATTTGTTATTCACGACGCCTTTCATTTTTGGCAACCATATATATACATAAAAATAAAAAACAAAGTGAATTATTATTAAAAATTGGCAACCCTCATTTCCTCTTCCTCAACTCAGAAATCCCTACTCTATTTCTCCTCCACAAAGTCGAGTGCTAGATGAAATGATGGTCCTAAGCAATTTCGCTTTGATTCTCGGACTCTTTATTGGGAGACTCTAGACTCTTTGTTGACGAAAGCATATACTAACACAAATATTACTGAAATTAATATTTGTAGAATGTAACACATCAAATATATGTCCGAGAATCATAGCGACGCTGCCGTATTAGCATTATATGTTGAGTTAAATAAGCATATACTATAACACAAATATTACTGAAATTATGCTAAATTAGCATTATGTTGTTCGGTTTTTGGGATTCATACGTAGCAAAAAATTCAAAACAAATTTTAAATAACCCCAACAGGATCGAAAATAAGTTCCATTAAACTAAGTCTACGAAATTAAATCATACCTTATTCCGTGATTTTTTTGATTGTTTGATTTTTAAGGCGTTCAAGTGTGTGTCCTCTATCAGAAATCCACACATGAACGGTGACCACAATTTGGAGTGCTAGCCCCAAGAGAGATTGAAAACAATTTTTCTTTCTCTCCCTAAATCCAAAGAACTCGAAAATTGTAAAAACGAAAAACTTATTTCATTTTTAGGGTTTCACCCTTTATTTATATGTGTAGATAAGCCCCCACTTAAAATCATATTCATAATACAACTATTGTATTTAGGCAGTTTAAGAAAATTACACATACGCCCCTATTAATAAGTTATCATATAACAAATCGTAAGGACTTTTATGTCATGAGTTTTATCATATAAAATTCATTACTCTGAACCAATTGAAATTGTGCAAAGCCATTCTTTGTGTGTGACCCAATAGGTTCATGTGACGTTGGTAGTGAACCAAAAACCATTTTTGGTACACAAGTCATAAGCGGTCTCTAGCAAGGCATTATGACTACCCAAGTAGTATGAATATCAACATTGATACAACCTAATTAATAACATGTGTCATATCATTTTGTCGTGCGATATCCTTTGATTAAACATAAGGCATGGAAAGTCACCCTTAATGTTCAATCGTACTAGTCTTGATCTTTAAGTAAACTGAAAAACATCCAAGTGACATTGATCATATCAATTCACATAGACTTGGCCATTATCAGTCTATCTTATCGAGGGACCCACTAATATCTCTCTCTGTACGAGAGTGAAAAATTTTATCTTGATTACACACCTTCACATATTATTCACACGGTAACCAATCACAATCTTTATAATTGTCCGGTTAAAGAAAACATTTGATTGTGTCAAATTATCATGCTCCTAATATTGAAGTCTATGGTAATCTCAAGTCGAATGACTAAATGATATACCTATCATTAGTATACCTATAACTTAATCCATGTGGTGTTCTCATAGCAGGTCAGTCCAGTACCTTATTCCCTAACAAGTACTCATGATTTTGATTCGTATCCCTATACGCATTATCATCACATGACCATCAATTAAGATTCACACTAGTCTTAATTCATTATAGTTCCCAGTATAATGACCGACTATGGACATTTAGGATATTTCAACAAATACCCATGAATCTTACTATAAGATAAACATACAATCACTTATAATAAAACAAAAAATAAACCTCTATTTTATTAACTAAAATTATAAGATAAATAATGTTTGTAGATTGACCTAAGGCATATGCCTTAACATCACCCACTTGCACTAGAGCTAATCATTTATGTATCTAATACCTAATGACATAACATGACCATCATGTTTCGCTTGTGGAAGAGCCTTCATCAAAGGATCTGCAACATTGTCTTCTATAGGAACTCTGCAAATCTTCACGTCTCCCCTCTCAATGATTTCTTGAATGAGATGAAAACGTCTAATTATATGTTTGGATCGGTGGTGTGATCTTGGTTCCTTGGCCTGTGCTATCGCCCCGTTGTTGTCACAATACAAGCAAATGAGGTTAGCTATAAAAGGAACAACACCAAGTTTTGAGATGAACTTTTTTTATCCAAACTGCCTCCTCAGCCGCATCGGACGCTGCAATATACTCAGCTTCTGTTGTAGAATCTGCGACAGTTTCTTGCTTCGAACTTTTTCAGCTCACTGCGCCTCCATTCGAAGTAAACACATATCCAAACTGCGATCTGAAGTCATCTATATCAGTTTGAAAACTTGCATCTGTGTAACCACTTACAACAAGCTCATCTTCCAAACTTTCATAGACCAAGAACACTTCTTTAGTCCTTCTCAAGTACTTAAGAATGTTCTTTACTGCTATCCAGTGACTCTCACCGGATCGGATTGATATCTGCTTGTTGCGCTCAAAGCATATGATACATCAGGTCGAGTGCATAACATGACATACATGATAGATCCAATAGCTGATACATATGGAATCGTATTCATACACTCTTGTTTATCATTAGTCTTCGGATATTGAGTTTCTTGAGATTTTATACCATGAGACATTGGCAATGACCCTCTTTTAGAGTCTTGCATATCGAACCTATTCAAGACCTTATCAATATAAGCACTGACTTAGACCGATCACCTTTTAGATCTATCATTATAGATCTTAATTCCAATGATGTAGGTCGCATCTCCTAAGTCCTTCATTGAGAAACACTTCTCTAACCAAGACTTAACACTCGCAAGGTTGGGATGTCATTTCCAATGAGTAATATATCATCTACATACAAAGACATCAGGAAAAAAACCACGCTCTTCTTCGACCTTCTCGTATACACAAGGCTCATCTTCATTTTTAATGAAACCAAATTCCTCAATTGCTTCATCAAAACAAATATTACAACTCCGAGAAGATTGCTTTAATCCATAAATAGATCTTTGAAGCTTGCACACCTTCCTAGAAGTCTCAGGATGAACATACCCTTCAGCTGTATCATATACACGTCCTCAAGTAACTTTCTATTTAGAAAAGCAGTTTTGACATCCATTTGTCATATCTCATAGTCATAATATGCGGCTATAGCAATTAGAATTCTAATGGATTTAAGCATGGCTACAGGAGAAAAGTTTCATCATAATCAACACCTTGAGTCTATTTGAGACCTTTTGCTACCACCCGTGCTTTATAAGTATGCGCATTGCCATCCATGTCAGTTTTCTTCTTGAAAACTCATTTACATCCAATGGTCTTACCATCTTCAGGTAAATCAACCAAGTTCCAAACTTGGTTATCATACATGGATTGCATCTCAGAATTCATGACACTAAGCCATTTATCTGCCTCCTGATAGTAGTAGGTTCATTTTGATCCATAAGCAACACCTTACTACTATCAGTAATAAGAAGTCCAAATCTCTCAAGCTGATGTCTTACCCTATCAGACCTACGAGAGCCTTATAATACCCGTGGAGGATCAATTAGTTCAAGACTTAGTTTATCTCCCACTAGCGGTTAAGTGTTTATTCGTGGTTCTTGAATTTCTTTAAGACTTACTTTATTCCCACTGTTGTCTTTTGAAATAAACTTTTTTTCCATAAAAACATCATTCCGAGCAACAAACACATTGTTCTCAATGGAATTATAAAAGTAGTATCCCCTAGTTTCTTTAGGATAACCAACGAATACACACTTCGTATATTCGACTGATAATTTTTTTGAGATTTGTCGTCGTACGAAAACCAAACAGCCCTAAATTTTAAGGAAAGACAAACTTGGTCTTTCCTAAACCACATCTCATATGGTGTCTTATAAACTACTTTAGAAGGAATACGATTTAGTGTAAACGCAACAGTTTCTAAGGCATAACCCCAAAAGGAAATAGGAAGATCTGCATGACTCATCATAGATCGAACCATATCCAATAAAGTCCAATTTCTCCTCTCACAAACACCATTCCATTGTAGAGTTGTTGGGGGAGTTAACTGTGAGACAATCTCATAGTTTCTAAGATGATCATCAAACTCTTGGCTCAAATATTCACCACCTCGATCTGATTGAAGTGTTTTAATAGTTTTACCAAGTTGATTTTGCACTTCGTTCTGAAATGTTCAAAACATCTCAAAAGATTCACCCTCAAATATTCACCACCTCGATCTGATTGAAGTGTTTTAATAGTTTTACCAAGTTGATTTTGCACTTCGTTCTGAAATGTTCAAAACATCTCAAAAGATTCACCTTTATGTTTCATGAGATACACGTAACCATATCTACTGAAATCATCAGTGAATATAATGAAGTATTGATAACCACTTCTAGCCATTGTATTTATAGGACTGCATACATCGGTATGTATTACACCCAATAAATCACTTGCCTTTTCACTGTGTCCAGTAAAGGGACTTTTTACCATCTTGCCTAGTAAACGAGATACACATGTTTCATATGATTCAAAATCAAATGAATCTAAAAGTCCATCTTTATGGAGTTTAGAAATGCATTTTTCATTAATGTGGCCAAGGCGACAATGTCAAAGGTAGGTTTGATTCAAATCATTTGACTTGAATCTCTTTGTATTTACGTTAAGAACGGGAGTATCTGTGGACCTTTTCATGTTTAGAATATAAAGTCCATTACACAAATCAACATTAGCATAGAAAATGTCTTTACAAGAAATGGAGCATTTATTATTCGCAATAATGAAATTAAAACCATCCAAATCCAAACATGAAATTGAAATGATGTTTCTGCTCAAGGCAGGGACATAATAACAATTATTTAAAACTAAAACAACCACTAGGTAAAATTAACTCATAGCATCCTACAGCCAACGCAACAACCTTTGCTCCATTTCCAACTCGTAGGATGACTTCTCCTTTCTTTAACTTTTTACTTTTGGTGAGACCCTGCACATTAATACAAATATGATATCCACATCCGGTATCCAATACCCAGGAATCACTAGTAGACAAGTTAACTTCAATAACGTAAACATCTGAAGTAGTAGTCGCACTACTCTTCTTTTTCTTTAGATCTTCAAGATAGAGCTTGCAATATCTGAACCAATGTCCAGGTGCATGGCAGAAATGACGATTTCCTTCTTTTTCCTTTTCCTTCTAGGACTGTGAAGTAGAAGCAGCATGGGGCTTGACTTGTTCCATAGGCTTTGTGACAATCATAACAGCCTTGGTAACTTTATCCTTGCTTTTGCCCTTTTTCTTCAAAGCCTTTCCTTTCTGAACCATTAACACACTAGTAATGGGTTTCTTGACATTTTGCTCAGCAGTTTTAAGCATCAAATGCAACTCTGAGATAGACTTCTCCATGTTGTTCATGTTATAGTTCACCACAAATTTTGAATAACTATCAGGCAATGAATTCAGGATCAAATTCGTAGCCAACTCTTGGCTTATGGGAAATCCAAGTATGTCAAGATGGTCAATATAGCCCTTCATTTTCAGAACATGAGGACTAACTGACGCACCCTTAGCCATTTTGCAAGAATGAAGGTTCTTGACTGTCTCGAACCTTTCTTGCCTAGCCTGTTGTTGGAACATTTCCTTCGAGCGTCGTAGCCATGTCGTAAGCTTCCATGTGTTCCGTGTCCTTCTCAAGTTCAGAACCATGGTTGGCAACATACACTACAAAAAAAACAGTATATTAGAAACAGAATTAGCAACGGAATAAATGTCCATTGCTTATTGGCAATGGAATAGCAACGGAATGTGGAAGGGAAATGTTTAACCAATTAGAAACGGAATACCAACGGATTAGCAACATAATTAAATTTCGTCGGTAAAAAAAAATCAGCGAAAATGTCCCGCCTAAATTTCCCTTGCTAATCCGTTGCAATTAAATGTTGCAACGGATTCTAAATTCCCAACGGATTAGCGACGAGATTGGCCTATTCCGTTGCTAAATTGGATCTGTTTGTATTCTGTTGCAAAATTAGAAAGATAAAAAAGCCATATTATCCCAACTTCAACTCCCTCTCCTCCTTCGACAAAAAGAAAAACTACGTCTCCTCTAAAAAACCCATCTCCCCGATCCGTCCGTCCTCCTCATCTGATATGTCTTCCTCATCGCCTTACTCAAGGCTCATCCGTCCGCCGTCTCCACCGTGTGCACCTCCTCTGTCCGTCGTCTCCACCGTGTGCGATTCCTCTGTTCGCCCTCTCCACCGTGTGCGCCTCCTCCGTCCGCCCTCTCCATCGTGTGAGCCTCCTTTGTTCGCCCTCTCCACCGTGTACGCCTCCTCCGTCCGCGCTCTCCACCGTGTGCGCCTCCTCTGTTCGCCCTCTCCACCGTGTGCGCCTCCTCCGTCCGCCCTTCTCTGTTTGCCCTCTCCACGATGTGCGCCTCCTCCGTCCGCGCTTTCCACCATGTGAATCTCAGGTAACAATCGCCCTCTCCATCGCCTCCAACTGTCGAATCTTCTCCCTCTCTTGCCTCTCCCTCAACTCCCCAAACTGCCCACACCCTCATCAAACAATGATTTACATTTGGTACTGTACTCTTGCTAGTGTATTTCTTAGTTAAAATTTTAATCAAGCAATACAATACATGAGTTTATAGTAATGTAGGGTTTGAGAGTGATCTGTGGTACTGAGGCGAGGTTTCATGATCAAGGTCATTTAATTACCACCTAACTTAGCTGATGTGTGTCATCTCAACCATGGAATGACAGTGGAACTTCAAAGGTTTTTCATGGCTCGAGAGTTGTTGTTGTTGCTATTGCCATTAGAAGAAATTAATTGGTTTTGTATTTTAGGAAAATGAAGGGATTGCAATGTTAAAGCTTGGTGTGTGAGGTGATTGAATTGGGTTAGTAGTGGTGGTGGTTGTCACAACAAAGGGTCTGAGAGTGATGTCCCCTTTAGGGGTGAAGGCATTGTTGATTTTTGGATTTTTCCTTCAGACTAGCTATGCATATGGTATGAGTTAAGGTTCATATTATATATTATAATGTTGATGATCGTAGTTACACATATTATTTAATTAATTTCAGCTATATATATAGATATATAATTAAGGCATTACCCTTGTTTTGTTTAATTAGCTGAGATCATTATATAGTTTGATGATCATACATACATGCATGGAAGTTTTAGTTGACTGTTAATTAATTTGGTGTACAATCTGATCATATCTAATCATCATATTATTCAGATTTGGTTATATAACTAGTACTGCCATCTTTCTCTATATGTATATATATTTATGTCTATCTATGTTGTTTTGTTGGCTTGTTGTGTTAATGCATATATACATACAAGTGAATGAGTTGTTCAAACTGAGTTAATTCCTCGTACATTATTCTCTTCTTCTCTTGTCCTCACCACACATAAGTATATGCATAAGTTTTTATTTTGTTAATGCATATATACATACAAGTGAATGAGTTGTTAATGCATATGTACATAATTTTTTATTTTGTTAATAGATATATACATACAAGTGAATGAGTTGTTAATGCATATGTACATAAGTTTTTATTTTGTTAATTCAATATTCTTATCATAATATGGAAAAATAAGTATAGATGGAGCACTATAAAAAATTGGGAATCGAGTGATAGAGGTTGGGTTAAGTATTATGAGAAAAACTAATGATTTTTCAATGACTCAAATTTTTTAGCTATTATAAGTCCATGGATTCCTCTTTTAATAAGTTATGGACAAAGATGTTGAGATAATTGAGAGGAGTTTTTTATTTGGCATCGCGAAAACTTTTATTGAGTTTAAGACTACATTTTTAATTCGAATAAAGAGCTTTATCATAGTAATGTTGCTATGCACTGTATTTTTAACATATCTCTCCTTCTTTTAGTATGATATTATACTTATCTCAGCCCTCACCAACTTCTGAATGCATTGTTACACAATGTAAAAAAAAGAGCTACTTTAATTCAAAGCCCTAAAACTGACCTGAACATTTCTTTATAATTTCTATAATTTCAAAATGACTCAGTATCATGAGAGAAATAATCATTTTTTATGGCATGTAAGAGAAAAATAATCACTACTTTGATCACAACTTCTTAGTTTTAAATTGAAAGGGAAAATTTTAAAAGTAGTGTCTCATTTTTTTGACTATCAAAGGTTTGTTTTCATCTGATTCTTAAACTTGGTTTTGCTATTTTCTAGGTAGTGAAGGTGATCATCCCGACTCTTCGAAATCATTCGTAATTGGGAGTGTTGTATTCATCATCTTAGTTGGACTTAAACCCCGTTCCTTCTCTCCCGTATTCCCTATAGTATGGGAGATTCTGGTAAGTTTTGTAATTGGTCAATGCATTAATTTCGATTAGAAATTGTGATTTGAGTCATTTTATGAATTTCTTGAAATGTTAATATGTCTTGGATTTAGCTTTTTAATTCATGCTTACATGATATTGTGAAATGTTGGGGAGATGTGAGACTTTATAGGCATTCTCCCGCTGTTGTTTATTAGGTTATGAAATTTTTTGGTAGTCTATGTTATTGGGGAAACTCTACCGAAATTTTTGTAGAATACGCAAAACTAGTGGTATGACGTTATTGGGACAAAAAAGGATTTGAAGTAGCAAACAAGAACATAAATTGGATGAAAGAACAAGGTCTGAGCTGTGGAAGTTACAAAAAAAAGTAAATAAATTGGAGCTATTATTGGTTTATGCTTGTATTTTGGGTAGAATGAAAAACACAATCTTTTATATTGATAGCATTCATAAAAATATACAACCTTAGCTCTCGGCTTTGGTCTAGTGAGCTTTTCTATGAACTACTCTACCAACACTGTTTGACATCCAACAATGATACCAAAAGTAACTTAATGATTCTTTTTGCTTTACATAAAAATATACAACCTTAGACCTCGGATTTGGTCGACTTCACCCTTTCCAATCTTAACTAGGTTTACCTACTTTTCGAAATTCATTATCTTTAGCTATCTAGTTTAATACCTTGAGGGATATAACAAAAATGGATTGATTACTTACAATAATTTTGATTTGATTCATGCCTTTCAATCTTACCTACTTATAAAATTCATGCATGAATGGAATGGCACGAGTTCAATTCACGTTGAACTTCAATTGGTGCAGTACAATTTATTAACATTAAATTATTTTTGACATGTAATTATTTTCTTATGCTTGTCTATTCATTGTGGCATGATATGCATGTCGGCATTGTCAACTATTCCTAATTAGTGATCTACTGTCATTTAGTTTGGAGTATATTAACTTGTTGTCAGGTTGCATCGTCACCATGCAAGCCTAGAGATGTCAAAGTCTTCATCAAACAAAATTGTTTAATTTATTGATGTTTATTAGGTTCTGAAGATTTTTGTAGTCTATATTATAGAGGAAGCTCAGCCGAGAATTTTGTAGAAGTAACATATATTCATGGTCTAGCTAAAGGCTTTGCAATAAAATTTACACAAACATTTTATAAATGTATCCTAAGACATTGATTAGTCTAACAATTACGAAATAAAAATGAAATTGTTGACATTTGCATCTAAATTATAAGTCATCGTATTTTGTAGAGAATGTCGATGGCGAATAGAAAGTGGATGTATAATCGCCTCGATAACGGGTTTGTTCGAAGGGAATTTGTTGTAAGGGTACAAGAATTCATTGAGTTTGCAAAGGCAAATTGTACCACTTATCACAATGAGGGTAGGATTAGGTGCCCATGTAATCGCAATAAATGTCGGCTCCTACCCTACTTCGACGTTCAGACTGTCGAGTACCACATATGTAGGTACGGGTTTGTTCCTGGATACTATTGTTGGTAGGAACATGGTGAGAAAGAAGGTCAGGATACGACGTCCACTTTCAACGATTTTGAAAACAATTATGACGCCGAAATCGACATGGACTATGGTCAACCGACGTTGACTTACCAAGATATGATACACAACGCGGCGGGGCCTAGTTTTAACTAAAATCACATGGAAGAGGAGCCCAATCCCTAAGCACAACAATTATACGACATGATTGACACTGGTAACGAGCAATTGTGGCCAGGTTGTGAGAACATGACGAAATCGTCTACCATGGCTAGATTGCTTTCTTTGAAATCGGCTCACCACGTCTATGAACGTTGTTACGATGGGTTCATGCAATTCATCAAAGAAGCATTGACTAATAACAACACATTAGTTGACAGTTTCTACTCAACAAAACAACTTATGCGAGGATTGGGTGTACATGTCGAGAAAATAGATTGTTGTGAAATCAGTGTATGATTTATTAGGGAGATGACTCTGAGTTAGCATCGTGCAGAATTTGTGGCCATTCCCGGTACATGCCATAACGACGTAGTCGACCTAGGAACACAAAAACACGGCCTTGCAAACAAATGTATTACTCTCCTTTAGGCCCTCGATTGCAACGTTTGTTCGCTTCCAAATCAACAGCTAGACATATGCACTGGCACGACGAACACGTGTCTCCAAATGATGTTATGCAACATTGTTCAGATCCGATGACATGGCAATATTTCAACGAAGTGAATAAAGAGTTCAGCGCAGAGATTCGAAATGTTTGTTTGGGGCTCTGCACAGATGGTTTTCAACCGTTTGGGTTAAATGGGAGGCCTTTCTCTTCGTGGAGCGTGATTTTGACTCCATACAACCTTCCACCGTCGATGTGCATGAAAGAAGAATTTATGTTCTTGACAGTTATCGTTCCCGGACCGACCAACCCTAGCCAAAAAATAGATGTTTTCTTGCAACCGCTCGAGAGAGAGCTACAAGATTTATGGCACAATGGTTTAATGACGTACGATGTTTCGACAAAATTGAATTTTCAGATGCGAGCAGCTCTATTATGGATAGTAAGTGACTTCCCCGCATGTAGCATGTTGTCAGGTTGGAGCACACACGGCAAAATGGCTTGTCCGTACTGTATGGATGATCCAGAAGCATTTCAACTTCGCCATGGTATGAAAACTTCATGGTTTGATTGTCATCGTCGATTTTTGCCTCGAAACTCTAATCATAGGAAAGACAAAAAAAATTATGAGAGGGAAAACAGTAATAAATGAATAACCGCCACTGATACGATCTGGCGAAGAAATTTTGATGGAAAATCGAGGCCTTGGGATTAATGAAAGTGACGAAAATCAGCGCCCATGCCAAAAACTCAGAGATTGTTAAGGGTTCAGGATAGAAGAAACAGAGCATCTTCTGGGACTTGCCGTATTGGAAGACGGACTTGATCAGACACAACTTGGATGTAATGCACATAGAGAAAAATGTGTTCGACAACATATTTAACACTATTATGAGTGTGCCGGGGAAGACTAAGGACAATGTGAAGTTGAGACAAGATGTTCGCGAACTTTGTCACTGACCTTCACTACATATGGATGAAGTGTCAAAGAATTATCCGCTAGCATGCTACTCTCTTGAGAACCCTAAAAAATAGAAATTATGCGAGTGGATACGATCTTTGCTTTTTCCCGACGGATATGCTTCTAATTTTGAGCGTTGCGTAGACCAAAAGGGCCAAAAGTTGTTCGGGATGAAGAGTCACGATTGTCATATTTTCATGCAAATACTATTTCCAATTGCATTTCGGGAACTTCTTCCAGACGTTGTTTGGGTCGCCATTAGCGAGCTTAGTCTATTCTTTCGATCACTGACGGCTAAAAGTGTAACAGTTCAGGATATGGCTCATTTAGAGTCCAAAATACCTCTAATAATTTGTAAACTGGAGAAAATATTTCCTCCAAGTTTCTTTGACTCAATGGAACACTTGCCAATCCACTTGCCTTATGAGGGTCGGCTTGCTGGCCCAGTACAATTTTGCTGGATGTACCCGTTTGAGAGGTAAGTTCGCTCATGCTTAATTACAAATTAACCGATTATGTCATTCGTCAATAATCAAACTATTGTTTATCATCAACATGAATTCCTTAGGTACCTTAAGCACTTGAAAAATAATGTCCGGAACAAAGCGAAAGTCGAAGGATCGATGTGCAATGCATATTTGGTAGAGGAAACAACCTCGTTTTGTTCTTATTATTTTGAAGAACATATTCCCACCTTGCACAACCGAGCTCAACGCAATGATGATGATGGCATCGGTCCTAATCCTTATTTCGTCGCTGACTTCTCCATCTTTACTTACCCAGGACGTATTGTTGGTACAGAAAAGAAAGATTCCTGACGGAACAAGAGTACGATGCTGCTCACACTTACATCTTTCTTAATTGTCTTGAAGTCACTCCATACATCTCGTAAGTCACTCTAAAAAGTCAATTTGTTGTTTATGTTTATAGTTTAACAGATATTGTCCTTTTTTCTTCTAACGGACGAGTGTGAAATGTAGCATCTTCATCGACCAATTACATATGCCGACGGGAAGAGACGAACGTTGATTATAATCTAGAGCGAGAATTTTGCTAAGTGGTATCAAACATATGTAATGTCAATTCTACGTTATTTAGAAATATTTTCCTTTATCTCATAACGTTCTATTATAATCGTTATGTGTTTGTAAGCGAGTACACGACATAACATCACGAGATGAGACACTTCGTCATCTTGCAATGGGTCATCTACGATCTTGTGTCGTTTACCCAAGATATATTATTAATGGATAGAAATTTCATAACATGGTGTATGGTGCTAATAAAGCTACACATAACAGCGGGGTTTGTGTGAAAGGCTACAACTACGTTGATGTGTCCCACGATTTCTACGGAAGACTACAAGAGGTTACCCAAATTGAATACAGTGGCTTTAAGAACAGTGTGTTGTTCAAATGTGAATGGTTTGACCCCACACAACTTGCTGGTGTAAGGACTCACCCTTCACTCAAGTTGGTCAAGGTTCATCGATCTCGACGGTATAACAAGTACGAGCCTTTCATTTTGGCAATGTAAGCCTGTCAGGTCTTCTTTCTTCCATACCCTTCTATGAAGCATGAACGAAAAGAGTGGTTAGCTATTTGTTGTTGCTGTCAGCCAAAGTTCGCCGATAAGGGAACCATTGTCGATGATGAAATTGTTTGTTCGACATATACGGCATTCTAATCGGACGAACCAACTCCGTACGTTGTCATTGATTCGATAAATGACATTGGATTGGTAATTAATCCAACGAGTTCCAACATGATCAGTGTACCAGAGGATAGTGACGATGACGAGGAAGATCAGGTGTCAAATTCTAGTAATGAAAGTAAATTTGAAACAGATAATAGCGAGTGACATATGTTTATTTTCTTGTATTTTCCCGATAGTGACGTATATTTATTTACTTGTATTTAAATGTTTACGTTGATTCCTTTCTTAACTCGGATTACTTATACGATTATAAGTGACATATTTTAGTAGGCATGATACGGAGACCTCTGGATCGGATCCCGACAGATGGTGACCTTGACGGTCAGCCTCAGATAGGAAGTGGTGGAGGACGCACTCCCGCGGCGCGAGGTAGAGGACCATCGAGAGGTCGAGGCCAATCTGGAAGGGGTCGAGCTGCATCAGGAGATAAAGGATCACTACGACGGGACCTATCGTTTCTGGTGCACAGTCGCCCAACCGAGGTATCGACATTATTTCACCGTCGTCGACGAGACCGACTTCGATGACACATATTCCCACTATTTCGTCGACGGGCCCATCATCATCCAATCACACCCCATCGTCGCATTCTAATCATTCTAGGTAGTTCGTCTCGACATGACACTCCATCGCCTACTATATCTGCTCCACCTTCCACTGCATCGCCCGCACCATCTGGACGGGTCCCACGAGGCCATGGGAGCCCCCTCTCGAGCGCCTCAAAGGCGTAATGGAGCTCCCTCGCAGCCTCCTCAGCAGCCCCCTTCACCAGCTCCCCTAGCAGCACCTCAGGAGGGACGAGGAGGCATTCCCCATATTGTTAGATTCCCCATTATTCTTGAGTCTGTCGGGTAAGTTATCATATCATTACAAATGACTAATTAATTATACATAACCTAACTATAAGTAGAGCAAGGAGATCATTTTACTAAGTTCATCAAGTTGAAAATGAACAGGAAAAATCATTGGGTTTTACATCCTTCTAAGTCTCAGTTGCTCGGAGGATGACTAAAATCTTCAAGCGGGGGATGATTACTTGAAGGGTATCTTGTTGGAAGTCGATGCGATCATCAAAAGGAAATATATTGGGAGAGATGGAAAGTAAGTAAATGACACTAAACGATTGTAAATTTTGATTAAATACATTATTTCTTTGAAAAAATCATAATTAACTATATTCATCTTTTTCAGCCATACTTCCGATAGGATCCATCGATTGATGAGGCTATTGTGAGAGCCGCCTACAATGCAAAGGCGTGTGTTAGGTACGACGCGTTGATGCACGAGCTTCGCGCCTTTGGCGTGAGGCCGGACTTTTCACTGAAGATGCATAGATTAGATACCGCGAGTATTGGGCGAGCGTAGATTTCAAGGCCAGGTCTGAGAAGGCTTCACATAACAGAAAAAACAAAAAGGGCGGCCCTGGTATAGGCCCTTCAAAGCGCACCGCTGGCACACGATCTTTTCGGACCTATGAAGATATATTAGTATGTGCCATGGTCATTTGACACTTCTTTAGAGCTTATAAGTTTATCGCGACTAATATGTTGTAAACTTTGATCTTTTGTGTGTAGGCTCTGGATAAGGATGAAGACGATGAGGTTACTCCTAATGATGTCTTTCTTCATGTCCATACGAAAGATCATGATGGGGTGACATTTATTGATAGCAGATCAGCGCAATTTCATGTAAGTATCTTGTTAATATAAAATTTATAATTGCTTATAAAAAATGTTATGATTATGCATATAATGAGATATCTTCCATCATCACTTCGGCATGATTTTTGCTTGTTTTAAATCTTTTATTGACTATGTTTACCAAACACTCTCCCACTGTTGTTTTATTTTTCTAGATAGATAAGGACAATTGAAACTAATTAGCAAGCACAATATAACAACCTAGGCAGAACCTATTGAATTCATTAATTGGTGCTATATATGTATACATGCCTTAATTTTAGGAATCAATGAGCAATTTATGAACAATATGTATGACTTAATTGTTACAAGAAGCCTCATATAAGTATCTGCACTCTTTTCTTTCACATTTTGAAACATAATTCAAGCATAATATAACAACCTAGGCATTACTTGTATGCACATGAGTAAAAAAAAAAAAAAAACTATGTAAACTTAGATTCAATTTACTCTTGAAAGACAAACTAAATAGATGAGTTGGGTAAATACCACATGGAGATAAATTCTTGCTCTAAATAGTTTCTTCGTTTCTTTGTTTCTCAATCTTTTGTTTTCTTCACTTCGGATCTAATTGTCATTTTCTTCTTTGTATGTGGTGGTTTCATTGCTCTTAATAGTAAATAGGAAGTTATTGAGAACGTGGGTAAAGTAATTCAATGAAAATATATGCACAAAAAATAAAAAATAACTGAAGTGTCTCAAAAAATTAGCCAGAGCAATGCGGCATACAAAATAGACAAAAAGTAAGCGAGCATATAAAGAACAAAAATTTAATTGGAGTTTCCTATATTTTATTTTTTGGAAAAAGTCTGCATTGCCTTTTTAAAAGCCAAAGTCTTTGATACACTCTTTTTTAGTAATACCCACAGTGGGTGCGTAAATAACATTTTAATTGAAATGTTGTACATGTAGTGAACCAAAGAAATATAGTCTCATAAAGATAACCAATAAGGTTTTTATCAATCACACAAAAATCGAAATAAGTTCAAACAATTAAACCAATTAAAGCAACAGGAACATAAACTTGATATGAATTAATCCCTCCATCTCTTAATCTTGTACCCACAATGGCATCTCTCACTCCATGTTCCCTTCTACAGTCATGATTGATTTGACTTAATTGTTCTTTCGAGTTTGGAAACTAATATAGACTTTAGATTTGCACAGTTTTGTAAACATGCGTCGGTTGCAAAATAAATCCCACCAATTTTGCACTTTTTAAGGAAGAAACTTGCTATAACTTAAATTTGAAAACCGATTTATTTTATGAAAGTTGTGCACACAATTTGAAAATGTTTTATTGGATGGACATCCACCAATTTAGGTCCCACTTTTAGAGGAATTCTTCGCTAGACCCAATTGGAAACAACTATTAAGTTGGAGTTGTTGATTATATGACCTTTGCTATTTTCGGTCCCACTAACTATTACTTGCTTCTTTTCTTACATGACTTTTGCTACTTTTAAGCATTATAAATGATTTTAAGGTACTTCAATTTTTTTAAAAAAAAATTTCTATTTATTTTCATTTTTTTAGTTTTCCTTTGACGACTTTGTTTTTGTGCAGATGAAGCTCGTAATGAGGCGTGAGGAGCACACTCAGGCAACACTGGACCAGCCGATTGATGAGGAGCAACTCTACTACGATGCGGCGGGGGTCTGCCCAAAGGGGCGAGTTTATGGGCTTGGGCCACTTGCTAGGAAGAAGAGGAGATATGCAGATCCCGGTGCTAGCACGTCCCAAGAGCCGATAGTGCGACGTTCAGAGTTTGATGCAGTTGTTCAGAGGCTTGTTTTCACTATATAATGGAGGATTGTACTGCTACGGTGCAAGAGGAGGTTGAACTTGAGGTAATTTTGCGAATTTATTGTGTTTTTTATGAGGTTATCCGAAGTTTCTGTCGATGTGCGCGATTGTTTCGGTCTCGCAAGACCGAGATATATTGAAAGGTCTCGGTCATAGAGGACCGAGCCTACTCTAACCCTCTCGCCAGTGTACAACCGAGAGTAGGAGAAAATTCTCGGTTGTACACCACCGACGCCACATTACCTATCACTAATTGTAGCTCTCGTCATGTCTCGGCCGAGATAACTGAAGTATTCTCGGTCATGCGTAACCGAGACACTGTGAACTCTTCCGGCCTTCGTGGCCGAGACTACGAGTTCCCAAAAATTTAGTTTCTGTCTCGGCCATGCTTGGCCGAGACAGTTAACACAGTCTCTGGCCTGTGTGGCCGAGAACCGCGATTTCCCAATTTTTTTACCATTCTACAAACCACGCACACATATTACAACTACTCTACCAAATGTAACTTAATTATACTATAAACGTAACTTCAAACGATCGATCTCGCGCAAAATACTGTATGTTCGACGATCTTCAACCGAGCCCTATTGGAGACGAAATCGGGCTCACACCCCGACCCTACAACCGCAAAAACTCGTACAACGAAGGAGAAACACACGGCGAGGGACGGAAAACACGATTTCGGGGATTCCTCTCACCGGTCTGTTCAAAACAAATGGATTCTTCCACAAGGAGTTCGGTGAAGGTGGTGGTGGTGGGGGTGGTGGGTGCGAGGGTTTGCACGAGGGGTATTTTGGGTATTTCGTGTAACCCGCCAGCCCACCCCACCGCCTCGAGCCCAAGGTCCCAGGTGGTACCAACTCGCCAAACTGTGTGGTACTTAAGCCTCCAGTCCCGGTTCGAGTTGGGGGGGGCGAAAGACTGTGCCTCACGTGCAGGATATCTGACTGTCACGTGAGGGGGGGACATAGATGGTGTGGGTGGCATCGACCCACACTGCCTGTGCGGTCCAGTGGATTCCCAGTGGGCTCGAGGGCGGGCTGGGGGTGGGCTGGGCCGTTACATTTCGAGTCTAATTTTTGGGTGCCCCAGGTAAATTGGTTTGTGCCCACATTAACTGGGTGCCTTCATGAAAAGGTGGGGTGCCCTTAGCGGCCTTCAAAATTTTTTGCGAATTTTTAAGGATAATATAAGCAATCCAACTGTGACGGCCCCTTCTCCTAAACTGGGCACCGCCCGGCCTAATCCCGTAGTTAAGCCCTAATCTCAACCACGTAGGAGTCAACTACGTATTAGTCAGCATTTTGTCCTATTCTCCTCATTAAATGCATTCATGATAAGTAATACATATGTCACATCATTATTGAGTTTCAGAGTGAATTAAAATTTTGCTTTAACATCTATAAATTATTTCAGCGGAAGTCCTAAGAATTATACGAAAGCAATAAAATCAAACCTAAGGGTGGAAAACCAGGGACAAACCATCACATAGATATAAACATCAAAATATAGTAAATAAAATGACAATCAAGTGATAAGTCGGGGAATCTATTCTCTAAACCCAACATACAAAACCCCAATATGTACTAGAAAGACATAAACATAAGTAATACAACAAAAGTCGAGTAATACACAAAATGAGGTAGGAGAAGCGCCGAAATACTCTAGGAAAGTCGTCGATCTTCTCCTTTCCCAGTCTACTGCTGCTCGACGGACCTACACCTACCGTCACAAACTAGACGGTGAGTATAGTGATATTTAAGTAATAACTAGAGAATTCTATACAACATTCCCAAAAGCGAAAGAAAGGTATTTAAAAGCATAAAGTAACAGAGAGTTGCTTGAATCAAGTAATGCAAGTAAATACCACATTTAAAAATGTATAGATCGACACGAGCTGCTAAGTCGATATAATCTACGTCCCATTCGGCGGTGAGAACTATCACTTAGCCTTTTTCACTACTATATGGAGCCGCGTTTTACATATTTCATAGATTCCATCAATCCTAAAATGGCGGAGTTGTGCTCTACGCGTATAAATCATCTATCTCATTCTTGTCGACAAATGACCCAGTCTTAAACCCCGTGTGTCGTGCAAGCGTAATGGTGAGTGCTAGAACCCCAAGAGATCTAAGTCCCCGTGAACCGTGCATCTCTTATGCAATGGCCACTAGATAATCCCTACTTTAGTTTTCAAGGATCAATAGTCTTAAGTCTCTAGGATTTCAAGACTAGTTAAGCTACAAAGCCGAAGGAAATAGAGTACAAGTCCAATCCATTACAACATATCCTAATAGCATGCTTTTCATCAACTATATGTCAAGAATATCATTAAGCTTAGACATTTGAAGCAATGAAGTATTTCACAAGGCACCATGTTAACAATATCCAATAATGAATAGAAGCAAGAACAACATGATGTGAGATTACAAGTAGCAAATGTCTACAAGTAGACTATAAATTGATAAGAGTCAATGAAATGAAGTAAAGAATTCTCATTACTTTACTTACAAGTCACAAAGCTTATACTAGCTTATTTGGCCTCCCGACACCCCAAAAATGCATTCCCGAAATCCCGAGACCTCCCCTTAGTTTCATGTAGTTGTTTGATATGTTTTAGAGTGGGTTAGAGTTGTTAGGTTTAGGTTTTAAACTAGTCTAATTGGGTTTAATGAGTTTTCAGAAATCTTAAAATTTCTGTCAAGAGCCTTGGTAGCGTGCTAGGGAAACCCACATAGCGCGCTAGGTGGAAACCTCTAGCGTGTTAGTGTTCTTCTTGTCAAAGAACACTTAGCTGCTAAGAACGTCTAGCGCGCTACCCAGAGGGCATAGCGCGCTAGACGTTGCATAACCCAGAATCAGCAGAATTCTGGTTTCTTGGACGTCTAAGCCATCTCCAACGCCCCGGATCCCTCGATCTCCTCCGCCTAACAACCTCCAATAAACAACATGCACCAGACCACCTCTATAATTCATCCAATTCATCAAATTTAAACATGCATTCATTTGAAAACCCTCAAATTTGGCCAAAACTTCAAAATCCGAAAATTGGGCTTGGAACTCAAATCATTGCTTCAATAAGTTTTATGAATCTGTGAATTAGAGTTTCAAATACCTTTAGAACAAGAATACTCTATCACCTAGCTCATTTCCTCAAAATTTGAAAGCATATAAAGTGTAGAAATCATTACCTAGGGTTCCTAGTTTGATGGCATGAACTTGATTTATCTCAAACTTGAAGAATTTGATCCTACTTTCACCAATTTGAGAGCAAACTAGCCATTAAAACACTCCAGTCCTATTTTTTTTCTCTCTTGCTTGTCATGCATGTTGATGAGAAGGTGTATAATATAATATATATATATATATATACTAACCTACTCCTTAATTCTTAGCCATTCATTCTTTATGAGATCAAATGGCTCACAATCACTCCTACCATCACTACAACACTTACACTAACACCAAAAGTGCACTCACATCTCATGACATCTTGTGTTGGAGCATCTATCGAGGTATATCAAGGATTATTGATTTATGTATTATGTTGTAGTTACCACTTAGGCTATTTAAATTGATAAAATTAACCACCATAGAATTATGGAGTAATTAAGTTGGTTTCATTAATTCATTCATTATAAATAAAAGACTCGCAATGTCGCTCTACCCTGTCCCACGACTGCACGCTTCTCGAGGCATGTCCTCGCTCACTTTTCGACACCTACGAATGGGTAGAATGACTTAAATAGTCTACACAAATAAATTACACTAGGAAAGCATCACAACAAATATAAAATATACCTCGGCAACATGCCTCGGTATGCGTGTATATCACGATACGGGTCCCATGGTACAGGTCGGTTATCTTGTTTAAGGAATTAAACACGATTAAAAAAATTTGGTCGTTACAATTCTTCCCAACTAATGGAGATTTCGTCCTCGAAGTAAAAATTCGAACCAGTACATTTACCTGTCTCGAATAGGTACGAAAACCTATCTCGCATATAGTTTTCCCGCTCCCAAGTGAGTTTCGTATCATTGTGAATTTGCTACTTGACAAGTACTTTTGGGATAGACTTGCCTCTCAAGTCCTGTACCAATCTATCCAGAATCTGAACAGGCTGCTCCTCATATGAAATATCCTCACTCAGGTCGATCTGACTCAAGTCGACTATCGGTCATTCCCCTGCCTTCGACTTAGCTAGTCGAAGCATCGATATGTGAAAGACCGGATGGATCCTTGACTTCTGCAGAGGCAGCTCAAGCTCGTAAGCGACTTTCCCGATCCACTTCCTAATCTTGAATGGCCCAATGAGTCTCGGTGCTAGTTTGCCTTTCACACCAAATCTCTTCCAAGGGGAAACCTGGAGATAGACATAGGCTCCCTCGGCGTACGTGAGATCATCGCGATACTTGTATGCATATTTCTTCTGTCTCTCCTGAACTCCCTTGAGTCTCCGATGAATCAACTTGATCTTCTCCGTGTGATCAACAACAATCTCGGGCCCCACAATACCCAGTCCTCAAGCTCACCCAACACGATGGCGAGCGACATGGTCTACCATATAAAGCCTCGAAAGGCGTCATCTCAATATTGGCTTAATAACTGTTGTTGTATGCAAACTCATACAACGTTAGGTATTCCTATTAAGATCCGCCAAACTCTAACACACGGGCCCGAGCATGTCCTCTAGGACCTAAATTAAAACCAAATCATGAATCAATTTTGTCCAAAGCATTAAAACCATACTAAAATACACCTAAAGACACCAAAACTCATGCATCTAACAACCATATAAATAGAAATTTCAGTCCTAATTAGAATTAACTTCAAAAACCCCAATTTTTGAACTCAAACTTATACATTTCAATCAAAATTTAGCAACCTTGATTGAGTTTATTTAAAAAGCATTTGGACTCACAAAGTTAGGTTCAAAATCATCATAGGATTGATGTGTTCAATTCCATCTCAAGATTTCAGCCCCAATTGCCTCAAACATGAATTCAATTAAGCAAAAGTGTGGAGAAGTTCATACCTAAGGTTTATTTCTTTCATTCTATTTGGAGCCCTAACTTGTGTTGGCTTGATCCTTCAACTTCGACCTCAATTTCCTTGATTTCTAGCAAATAATCTCATTTTTTTTCTCTCCCAAAGTAGTGCTGACTTTTTTTCTCAACATGCATGAATAAACATAAGAGTCATATTTATAGGTCTTAGCCTCAAGTCTAAACCATTAGATCAATCTAGTATCTTCATTTGCCCTAAATCTCAATGACAATCCATGATGTTTGTTTGTCATAATTTCACTATAGTTTTCTACTAATAACCCACTAAGTCTAACATGACTTAGGCATTTGTGCTAAATTTGGAATTTCTTAATTAGATAGCTTAGGCTAATTAAATGATTTAAACTTAGACTAGTCTATATTAATTCCACATGTAACTCAGATGACTAGTCTATATTAATTCCACATGTAACTCAGACACTTAGTTGTGATTCCATTGGGACTTAAGTGTACATCTAGAATTAGAAAGAATAACTCATAAGCTACGAACTAACCATAAGCCTCAACAATCCGTCGTTCGCGTGCATGCACCATGAAGTCGTTCTCCCGCTCGCTCGAATTTGTGATATAAACCTACACTTATGTGCACACTTATATAGTTAGTTATAAATAATACATGACATCAAACACAAGTAAAATTAATTTAGATTATTAATTTATCACTATGTTGACACCCAAGTATTGATCGAGATCGTCAGTAGGATTAACAAACGGGTCACGGTCCTACACGACATACAGCTAGGATTAGATTATTCGGGTCGTTACAACTTTCCCAACTTATAAGAATTTTGTCCTCGAAATTTAAAATAACTAAACTGAAACCCTTACCGAAATCAAATAGATACGAGAAGCTCTCGCGCATATAGGACTCTCGTTCCCACATCAACTCCTCATCACCATGATGTTGCCACTTAACGAGGACCAACGGGATGTCCTCGTTACGCAAGCTCTGCACCTTATGGTCTAAAATCAATGCGGGTTGCTCCTCATAAGTGATATCCTCTGCTAAGTCAATTTGACTCAAGTCAACCATCGGCCTATCGTCCTCCCTCGATCTATCCAACCGAACCATCGATATATGAAACACTGGGTAGACTCCTGCCATTTGTGGCGGTAACTCGAGCTTGTAAGTAACCTTGTCGACTCTCTTTGTAACTCTGAATGGACCTACAAATCTCGGCGCAAGTTTTCCTTTGATTCTGAATCGTTTATGACCCTTTAGAGGCGAGACCTTCAGAAAGACACGGTCTCCCTCTTTATATATTCCAATCTGTCTCGATATTTGTCAACGTACTTTTTTTTCTCTCTTGAGCGCCTCAAAGTCACTGACGTATCTGCCTGATTTTCTCTGTGTGATCTACTACTATCTCTGGCCCAACTACCGCAATATCTTCAGGTTCCGCCCAACATGCTGGAGACCTATAAGACATATCATAGAGTGCCTCAAACTGTGCCATTCCAATGCTAGCTTGGTAACTGTTATTGTAAGCAAATTCACACAGAGGTAGATACTCTTCCCACAACCCACCACACTCTAAAATGATAGCTCTGAGCATGTCCTCCAACACTTGAATCAGTCGCTCTGACTGGCCATCTATATGTGGGTGATACGTCGTACTGAACTGAAGTTGTGTGCCAAACTGTTCTTGTATACTCTCCCACAACTTTGATGTAAACTGAGACCCTCTATCTGACACAACGGAGATTGAAACTCCATGTAATCTGACTATTTCTCTCTCATAAAGACTATTCAGCTTGCTCAAATTTATACTTGGTGGAGACTGGTAAGTTTGCAAGCTTGGTCAATCTATCTACGATCACCCAAATACTATCATGCTTGTGCCGAGAATTAGGCAGACCACTGATAAAATCCATAGCGATATGCTCCCACTTTCACTAAGGAATAGGAAGTGGCTGTAGCAACCCTCTAGGCCTTTTATGCTCAGTTTTAACTCACTGGCATATCCCACAACTCATAACGTACTCTCCTACGTCAGTTTTCATCCCTGGTCACCAAAAGAGATGTTTCATATCCTGATACATCTTGGTTCTACCCGGATGAATGGCGTATCGCGAGTGATGTGCCTCATGGAGTATCTATGTGCGTAACTCAGCCACTGATTGAATCCACAGTCGTCCCCTATACCTCAAATACGAGTATGTCGATTGACTCCTCTGGGTGATATGAACTCTGAGCTAACTCATTGAACTTCTCAAATTTTTGATCCGTTTGTTGACCCTCCAAAACCCTCTGAAGAGACCAGCTGAATCCTCAACTGTCCACAATCTGAGCCTCGGTAGTAGAAAAAACATCCACTGAACTAATCATGTCTGCTGCCTTGAGTAGTGCATACTCATGTGTCATCCGATAAACTACCTCCTATGTGTCTGACCTCTTCTTACTCAGTGCATCCGCTACTACATTGGCCTTCCCTGGGTGGTATTCCAATGTGAAGTCATAGTCCTTGAGGAACTCCAACCATCTCCTTTGCCTCATATTCAGGCCTTTCTGAGTGAACAAGTACTTCAAACTCTTGTGGTCAGTGAACAGGGTGAATCTCTCTCCATAGAGATAGTGTCGCCAAATCTTCAGAGCAAAAACTATTGTTGGTAACTCTAAGTTGTGTACCGGGTAGTTCTTCTCGTGAGTCTTGAGCTGTCAGGAAGCATAAGCTATAACACCGTCTCCCTACATGAGAACACATCCCAAACCAACTTGCGATGCATCGGTGTTCACCACCATGTCTTTCCCTGCCTCTGGTAACACCAAGACTAGAGTTGAGGTCAATTTCTCCTTCAAAGTCTGAAAAGCTTGCTCACACTTCTCATCCCAGTCGAAGTTGACATTCTTGTGGGTCAATTTTGTCATCGATGCCACGATTTTATAGAAATCTTGGACGAATCTACGGTAATAAACTGTTAAGCCCAAAAAGCTATGAATGTCGCCATCCGTTGTCTGCAAAAGGTGGGCCAACCTATCACCGCCTTGATTTTCGTAGGGCTTACTCTAACTCCACTAGCTCCAACTACATGTCCTAAGAATCTGACCTCCAATAGCTAGAACTTGCGTTTGCTAAACTTAGCATATAATCGGTGCACTCTCGGTGTCTGCAAAATCGTCCTAAGATGTCCATTGTGACCCTCGCGAGTTTTAGAGTAGATCAATATGTCATCTATGAACACTATCACAAACTGATCCAAGTATTGTCTTAATACTCGGTACATTAAGTCAATGAACATTGTTGGCGCATTGGTCAAACCAAACGGCATGACAGTGTACTCAAAGTGACCATATCGTGTCTTGAAAGCGATCTTCTCTGCGTTACGATGCCTGATCCTGAGTTGGTGGTATCATAATCTCAAATCAATCTTAGAAAACCACATTGCGCCTTTCAGCTGATCAAATAAATCATCTATACGAGGAAGTGGATACTGTTCTTTACTGTAACACATTTCAACTTCCTATAGTCGATGCAAAGTCTCAAGCTCCCATCCTTCTTTTTTCACAAATAGCACTGGCGTGCAACATGGAGACATATTGGGGTGTATGAATCCTAGATGTAATAACTCATCGAGTTAGGTCCTTAACTCCTCTAACTCCTTAGGATCCATCTTGTATGGTGGTATCGATATTGGTCTAGTCCTTTGGACCAATTCTATAATGAAATCAATCTCCCTATGCGGTGGTATCCCAGGTAATTCCTCGGGTAACACATCCGGGAACTCACGAACTATAAGAATCTCCTCAATACTCGCCACTAATCTCTCCATAGTGCTAAGAATGCTAGTAAAGACTTTCATCACCTGGCTCGTAACCACTCTACCTACGATGCTTGAAAACTGCGTCGCATCACCGTGAAAGCTAAACTCCAACTGTCTGAGGATTAAAAATTGATCGTCTTATTGAAACAATCAATTTGTGTATGGTAAGCGGCCAACCGGTCCATACCCAACAACGCATCAAACTCGAGAAACTCTAATACCCTGAGGTCTATTGATAGCTCGTGTCCCTGTATCTCGACTACACAACGCTCACATAACATATTAGGGTGGATCTTGTCCCCAACAGCTTGTGCTAAGGATTAAGCGGGTGCTAAGTCTAACTGGTGTCAACCCTAACTCATCAACCATACGACCAGAAATAAAGGAAACAGTTAAACCAGAGTCAATAATCACATGCATCAAATGACTGCAAATTAAAACCATACCCTCAATCAGATGGCATGTCGCTTAAGAATCTGGCTCGGCTACGACGTGAGCTTTCTCCCTAGCATGTTGTTGATGTGGTGCTCCACTCTGTTGTACCATGACCAATTGCGGACATTTTTTCATGAAATGCCCAACCTGTCCACACTCAAAATATGCCCTCGATGGCCTCTGCCCTGAATGATCATGTCTGCCTGTCTCGAACATGTCCTTTGCCCATAATGCTCACTGCCTCTACCACTACCTCTGCTCTCACTACCTCTCTATTATTTTCTACCCTGTGATGCATGCAGTCCCTGAGGTACCTGTGGAGGTCTATTAGTGTAGTTTGGTGCTTGAGTCGGTGCGGCGGCAATAGTAGGTACTAACGGTGATGACTATGCAATCGAGGCTACGTTGTGCTCTTATCTAGCTTTATGGTCCTGCTGACGGTTCCTTTTCCTCTTCTGCCTTGACTGGCCCTGCTCAACCCGTGCTGCTCCAGGCTGAACGTATCCTGCCTCTAGGTGAGTCTTCAGGTATGTCTCTATCGCCAAACTGCGGTCATAGGCATCTTGGAGAATAGGTGGTAAAGTGCTCACCACTGTCCCTCCAATAGCTGGTACTAAACCCTCTGTGAAATAGTGGACCTGATCCCTGTCTCTATCAGCTACGCCATCGGCAAAAGTTAGAAGATTCTGGTATCTCCCCGTGTATGTCATGACCGACTCTCTTAGTCCCTGTCTGATGTGCATGAACTCATTTCTCTTAGCTATCATGACTGATGGCGAGTAATATTTTTGGTGGAAGTGCCTCTTAAAGTCCATCCATGAAGTGGGATCTCCGTACGTGGAAGTCAGATTAGTCCACCACTTGTAAGCATCTCCAACCAATGAGAATGCAGCTAAGGCGGGCTTCCTACTGTCCTCAATCCTTAGTAGCTTTTGGATCTTCTCATGACTGAGAATGTAGGCCTCCGCCTCATCTAAATTTGGACCACCATTGAACTTCTTAGGCATGTACTTCTCATACTCTCTAGTCCATCTAGCCTCTACAGTCAGGCGTACATCATCGTCATCGTGAGTCGGTGCTACTACTGCAGCCTGAACTGGAACCACTATGATGATCGGAGGTACGGGTATTGCGCTCGCAATGGGAGCCAATGGAGTGACCTGAGGCATGGTTGCACTCGCATCGGTAGTAGGTGCCAGTGTCGACGTAGATGGAGATGGCGTCGGTGTAATCTGGACCCAAAGTAAAGCAAGTAACTCGTCCATCTGTCGATGTGACATAGCATGGATCTCGAGCTCCACCCTGGTCACCGACATCTGGCTGATCGGCCATTACGGTCTGCAATAGCAATGGGTGAGTTTCGATTATTCATAGTTAACGATATATTATAATACATATCAAAATTAGCATGTATAAACCATATATATTTTCCCCAACTCGCCTCACTTCCCAACTAATACTCTAAGTTAGGTTCATAGGATTTTCACGCTAAGTTCCATTTGTCCTAACTCTAAGTAAGCTTTTAAGTTGAGTTGTGGCTTCTAAAAAGTTAAGGTAAAAACCTTGTGCTCTGATACCAACTCTGACGGACCCAGTTCCTACAAACTGAGCCCCGCCCGGCCTAGACCTACGTGGACCCCCGGTCAACCCCAAGGTCAACGCAAGCCTAGTCAGCCTCTAATCCAAATTATTCATCCATTGGTTACTTGTTAAGTTTGCTAATTAGTTTTACAAGTCTTATTATTCATTACGCAGCGGAAAGTAATTTAAAGCAACTAAAAAGATAAACTTAATTTGGGACAAATCCTAGACGTAAAAATCATTCATAGTATAGATCTCATGTATATCTCAGGCGATGACAATGTAAATAAGCATTATATACATGTATCTCAAGTGTATCTCTTAAAAACCATACCCAAATGTGTATAAAAACATCAAGGATAATATAATATATAATTAAAATACCTACCATAGTAACAAAGGAACAG
Organism: Stephania cephalantha; assembly: GCA_039657325.1. Taxonomy (NCBI): domain Eukaryota; kingdom Viridiplantae; phylum Streptophyta; class Magnoliopsida; order Ranunculales; family Menispermaceae; genus Stephania; species Stephania cephalantha. The sequence continues at coordinate 3,096,816 of CM077578.1, read as the reverse complement.
CCGACTCTGAGGAAGACTGAAAAGGTAGTCACCGATCTTGGGCTCATCGCCCTTGCTACTAGAAGGACCTACAATTTCCACCAGTGACGGAGACAATTCTAGTGAGTAAAGCCAGAAGAGATTCAATAGTATTTCTGAGTAACAAAATCACAATAGTCTCTAAATCATGCGGGTATTTAAAGAAAGTTGTAAATAAAATGACAAAGTGTATGATAAAACAGATTAATCAAGCAAGCAATGAAAAATCAAGTGGCAAGGAAGCAAAATAGATAGGTGAATTTGTAATCTCGTCCAAACTGCAAGTCATCAGACCAAAACACAGCTTGAAGTCGACACAGCGGGCCTAAGGCCACTTCCAACTGCCATGACACGACTCTTTAGGAACTGCGGACTCATCGAGTCACTTCCAATAGCCCCTTTTAAATTATCAAGGTAAGCCACTCGCAACGCAAGATGCTTCATCCTTGCATAGTCCTCGAAGAAGCCACGATGACTCCGATGTTTAAATCGCGAGATAACATAACTTGGTGGATTACCTGAGACCCTAAGCCACTTGAAACAAGAATGGAATACAAGTATAGAATGCTTATCAAGAGATTAACAATAAGAAGTTGAAAAGAAATCATGTTGACGCTCTTACTGGTTTACTAACCTCAAAATGCAACAATATCCGAGATAAATGCGGCTCCCACACGTTCGTACTACACTCCTGATACCCGGCACTGACGCTCTAGGCCCCCAGTGCCTATTAAAGTTCATTTTGTATGTGTTAGAGCTTATTTAAGTTTGATTGTCTCAGTTCATTATAAAACAGTCCACTATTTGTCCCAATGCCTTTTCTATTTAACTTAGACCAAATCACAACTTTGATGTGTCCTAAACAAGTTAATGCTATATCCTTGGGGTTAGTCACTCATTCTTACCATATTCAAAGCCTTGATATGAAGGAATAATCCCGCGAGGTCTCTTTTATTCATTTTAAATGCCCATTTAACCCGTAACTCGACCACAATATCCAAACTAGGTGTTATAAGGTTGTAAGCATTTTCCCTATTGTTTATAAGTGTTATTGAATCATCAAGGTCTATTGGAAATCATTTCAAGTTGGTTTAATGCATTGGTTTGCAAAACAGCCCCTTAGGGACCTTAAAATAATTTCCAAGAACTTGATTTTTATGCTACTTGAAATGCGGCTAAAACAATCATAGAAATTTCTGAAGTTCTCGGTGTTGGTTCATTGAAGTCTATTTACTTTAAACCAAGGTTGTTGAGTGATAAAATCTCATCAATATGAAAAAAAACCAAATTTGAGACTCTAAATAAAACTTTAAGTCCTTATTTGTAATTATTGATCTCATATTCGAAGCATGACTTGAAAACTAAGTTACACACACCGAACAATCATGAAACTAGGTGGACACTTTTAATATGATATAATAACACATTCTGAAACTTTGGTTCAATTTCGACATCATTTGATGCCCAGAACACCTTAAGTCCAAAAACTAGCTTATTAAGTAATTAAGTTTTACCTATTTCAAAACTTATTTGAAAAACTATTCAAAACACCTCTTAATCACTTGAAACTTTTAGAGAACCTAATTTATAGTAATTTAAGCTATTCTGAAGATTCCGGTTATTATTGAACTAGTGGAGACCCCCGGAAGAGGTCTTGACATCCAAACACTTGCAAAAGGAATATCTCGACGGATTAGCACTGACTTTCAGTCCATTTTCGACAAAGAATATAACTAAATTATTCAGAAATAATGATCATAAGTTGTTGTTCTATGTGTTAGCTTTCTAAAATGGTAAGGTACGCTCAAATTCGATTAAAATTGAGAGAGTTATGCTCAAAATACTAAAACAACTCAACTTGAGAGAGTTTCGAACCAGTAGTGTTAGGAAATTCATAACTCGCAAACTACACCTCCAAAAAACGTGATTTTTGGTGAGAAGCTTGTCCAAATATCCAAGAATAACACATAAAAAATTAGCTAATTCTGAGAAGAATGAGGAATTTATGTTATCTAGTATTTCAGCTATAATTTTAGCTCAATTGATGACACCAAACCATCCTATCAACTTATTTCAATTTAATAACATTCATGGAAGAAATTCCATTTATTTTTCTACTCCACTTGGGTCCTAATGATCCCTTCAAATCATAAAAATAGTCCAATAAATCAGCACCCATGAATTCTCATCACTTTCAACCAATTCATATTAGTAAACCACAATACAATTCCTTTTTTTGAAACAAAACATACTAACATGCCATGGCAACACACACACAACTGATTTTTCCTCATCACAACTTAGTTCAAGGAGTCTAAATGAATCCAAATAAGTCGAGGAGTTTATAATCTACTTCTACTCTTGCAACTTTGCATTGTGGAATTTCTTCAACATATAACATTCAAGCATCATTACTAAGAGTACATTGATCATAATCAACCAAATCATGACTCAATTTTGTCCAGCATTAAAACCATACTAAAATACACCTAAAGACACCAAAACTCATGCATCTAACAACCATATAAATAGAAATTTCAGTCCTAATTAGAATCAACTCCAAAAATCCCAATTTTTGAACTCAAACTTATGCATTTCAATCAAAATTTAGCAACCTTGATTAAGTTTATTTAAAAAGCATTTGAACTCACAAAGTTAGGTTCAAAATCATCATAGTATTGATGTGTTCAATTCCATCTCAAGATTTCAGCCCCAATTGCACCAAACATGAATTCAATTAAGCAAAAGTGTGGAGAAGTTCATACCTAAGGTTTGTTTCTTTCAATCTCATTGGAGCCCTAACTTGTGTTGGCTTGATCCTTCAACTTAGACTTCAATTTCCTTGATTTCTAGCAAAGAATCTCATTTTTTTTCTCTCCCAAAGTAGTACTGAATTTTTTTCCTCAACATGCGTAAATAAACATAAGAGTCATATTTATAGGTCTTAGCCTCAAGTCTAAACCATTAGATCAATCTAATATCTTCATTTGCCATAAATCTCAATGACCATCCATGATGTTTATTTGTTATAATTCTACCATAGTTTTCTACTAAAAACCCACTAAATCTAACATGACTTAGGCATTTGTGATAAATTTGGAATTTCTTAATTATATAGCTTAGGCTAATAAATGATTTAAACTTAGACTAGTCTCTATAAATTCCATATGTAACTTAGACACTTAATTGTTATTCCATTGGGACTTAAGTGTACATCTTGAATTAGAAAGAATAACTCATAAGCTACGAACTAACCATAAGCCTCAACTATCCGTCGTTCGCGTGCATGCACCATGAAGTTGTTCTCCCGCTCGCTCGAATTTGCTATATAAACCAACACTTATGTGCACACTTATATAGTTAGTTATAAATAATACATGACATCAAACACAAGTAAAATTAATTTAGATTATTAATTTACCACGGTGTCGACACCCGAGTATTGACCAAGATCGTCACGTACGATTGACCGACAGGTCATGGTCCTACACGACATACAACTAGAATTAGATTATTCGGGTCGTTACACCGGCCCGTGCACACCCCTACCAGATACCCTCTTTAATAACGACTAAAAATAGTTTCCGAACCGATACCCATTTTTTAAAACGTTCAGACACTGCATGTTTATAAGACAAAAAGACCATTTTTCATCCGGACCCATATTTTAATATAATAAAATGTTCCTTTTTCATTTAATTAGTAAGAAATTGCTCGATTTCATGTCACTATGCATTCCATTTTTTGAAAAAAGGTCATGTTTTGTATCTAAATATAAGTGGTAAAAGTTTCTACATAAAAAATAGAGGGGCGCTATGTGCACCCCAATTGTTTATGAAGGCACCCCAAATGTGTACCAATTTACATGCATTTTGGGGTGCCCTCTTAAATAATTGAGGTGCACATAGCGGTGCTCAAAAAATATCATGCTAATTGGATAAATTCTAGTACAAATATCATAAAAATTTCCAAATACTATGTGAATTAATAAAATATTATGCAGATAACCGAGTCTAGACACTTTTTTTTAGGGCCGCTAAGGGCACCCCACCATTTAATGAGGACACCCAGTTAATGTGGGCACAAACTGTTTTACCTGGGGCACCCAAAAATTAGCCCCGAACCACCGAAAATACCCCCTCATGCAAACCCCTGAGCACCCCACCACCCTCGTGCAAACCCCTGGGCACCCCACCACCCCCACCACCACCACCACCACCACCACCACCTCGTTCACCGAACTCCTTGTGGAAGAATTCATTTGTTTTGAACCGACCAGTGAGAGGAATCCCCGAAATCGTGTTCTCCGTCCCTCGCCGTGTGTTTTTCTCCTTCGTTGTTCGAGTTTTCGCATTTTGTAGGGTCCTGGTGTGTGAGCGATTTCGTTTCCAAATTAGGGCTCGGTTGAAGATCGTCGAATTAAGTTACATTTGGTAGAGTAGTTGTAATGTGTGTGTGGCGGTTTTTTCAAATGTAAAAAAATTGGGAAATCGTGGTTCTCGCCACACAGCCGAGATCGTGTCAACTGTCTCGGCCTTGGCCGGACGTAAGCTAATATTTTTGGGAACTCGCATCTCGCCACGAAGATCGGAAGAGTTAACTGCGTATCGGTTGTCCTCTTCCGAGAGGGTCTCGATGAGGCTCATGGTCGTCATAGGACGAGAGTCGAAGCGAATTGAAATGGTCAATACGTCTCGGTGGTGTACAACCGAGACCTTTCTATCGGACTCGGTTGTACACTACCGATATATTGAATCCTTGTCGGTCATGGGTGACCGAAAATATGGGTTGTTTCACGAACACCTTGACCGAGACATCGAAAATAGATGAATTTGAACATTACGCTTTGAAAAAAAATTTGGTTGTATGTGAAACTAACAATACAAGATTGAAAATCAATCACGACAATTTGCACCGAAACTTAATTAATTATAAATCTCTCGTAACATTCAAACCGACTCTAAAAAGGGTCCATCCATAAGTAAACAACAATCAAAACACAACAACAATCAAAACACAAGACAACATTTGCATATACATAGAACATTCTGGACGAATTGGCAAAATTTCTAAATGTTTAGCCGTCTAGGTACAAGCTTTAACCTACGGTGTATCTAAATCTACAACGGTATGGTGGCTTCATCATCGCCAGCTGCAATGGGCGCGATGTCTCGAAAAACGAATCCATCTCGCCAACCTTTGGTGATCCTCAACGTACCGATCCCACGATGGATATAAGGATGGCAAATGGTGCATTCACACGCAATCGTACTCACAAAGTGAACAATAGAACATATAAGATATTGTCACAAACCCGATTAAGGGGAAACAAACCAATTCACAAAAATCATAGAACTTACCCTAACCCAATGAATATTCCTTTCATTTGTCATTGCAATGATAAGTTTGTTGTGGCAATGACGACGGTGGAGTACTACGTAGAGGTAGGAATGTGGAGGCACTCCACGCGAGAGGTTGACGAGAATGACATTGAATGCGATGGATACTAACAATCCCATGTCCGGAAGTGTCAACCATTCTTTGAAAGATGCCCCTCTTTAACGCTTCTCTGCAGGGCAATGCACAAATTCTTGACGCCTCGAAACTCGAGCCAAGCACTTCCCGCCAAAGGTCTTCATACCCGATAATCTCATCGTACATCCTTCTACGCACAATCCTCCACCCGTCTACGTCGGCAAGTCGAAGCCCGAGGTTATACACCGATATCCACAATTTCCATCTAAACGACATCGATAATGGCCTCAACATGTGGCAACCAATCCGGTTCTAAGCAATGACCATAAGCCATGTTAGATCCACTTTGCGTGCGTCGACGGCACGACGCATTTGTGGAACATTGACTTTCTTCTGCTAGAAGCTTTTGTGGAGTGGGAGGAATCAAATCCGATTGGAGAGCTGGGGTGCCTCCGACACTTAGGGTGCCTCCGATTGGAGACCCCGGTGTCCTCCCACCCGCATCCTCAACTTCCCCGCTCGCACTCCACAAAAAACGAAGGTGGACTAATCTCCTAAGCTTTGCTCACTTTCATCCTCCCCCCGCATCCTCAACTTCCTCCTCCCCTTATCCAATCTTCATGCGGTGTCGTGATTGTGCCTACCACAAATCACAAGGTGACATACCATAAGGAGTCGACATTTTCTTGACGTTAATTTGGAAAGGGCATCCACATTTCTTCGTACCGGTGTGACTCCTCGCCTTTTCATCATTCCTTGATTTCTTTAAAAAATTTCCCCTTTCCCCTTCGCTACTCTCTCGAGTCGGTCCCATATGTCCCAGGACCTCTCACATGCAATTTTCACCCTTCCTGCGCTTAATGCCCCGCATCCGAGCGCTTCGTTACTAACACAAACTTGTTCTCACCACCAATCATTTGGAGCCATGAAATAGCCGCTTCTCGAGAGGGAATGGCTTAGAATGTGTAAAAACACATTTGTAGTCCTGAAAATTACTAGATAACGGCATTACTCAGCAATACAAACAGTGTAACATTATAATCAACCAAAATGTACAAAGACAATCACAAAAAAACCCAAAAAATATGTTCTCGGTTGTACAGTCCGAAACTTTCTTCGAGTCTCGCTTACGTACGAGCGATAGTTACTCAAGACTTCTCGGTCGTTCCAGCATCGTGACTACGTGAAACCTCTCGGTCCTCTATGACCAAGACATTACCATACATCTCGGTCTGCGAGGCCGAAACGATCGTGCACCCGATTTAAACTTCGGATAACCGCAAAAAAAAAAAAAACACAAAAAATTTGCAAAATTACCTCAAGGACGACCTCCTCTCGCACCGAAGCATTACAATCCTCCATTATACAAATGGAAACAACTTCGGATTTGAAGAAATTACCAAACCATACGTTGACAAACAAATCATCATTTTCACCGTTATACACAACTAAACAGTTCTAAAAAACCGAATATGGTTGTCAAACATTGTTACCTCATTGTCGGACGATGTCAATCCGCAAGAATCGATCACCTTCTTCGCCAAACGCAATGTATGGTATTGTCGCTTTGGGTTCAAGCTTGGCGGTGGGGTGCCCTAACTCCTTGTCAAAATGGGGTGCCCTCATTAAATGGTGGGGTGCCCTTAGCTGCCCTCTTTTTTTTTTTTTGCCACCCTCCCTCTAGCAGGCCAACCCACAAGAGAGGTGAGAACTCTTAATTAGTGGAAGGGTTTATGAATGAATGAAGAGAGTCAAGGCATTGCTTCACCAAGCCTTCAAGGTTCGTTCTCTCTGTTTTGCCTCTCTCCCTTGCTCTGCAAATGTCTCTGTTTCGTCTAATCAATAGTTGATTTGTGTGCACAGATGGATCACTCGGAGCGCTACGCATACAACCCTACCTTGCATTGGAACCCTAGAGTGGAAGACTACTTCATCAAAGCCTACGGCGCCGACCGCTTCTCGAACATCTCCGAAGCCCTAACGTGAGTAATGCCTTGTTTTGTGAATCCAAATTCAAAGCTTGATCGACATTGTTGCGCATTCTTGTGTTGTGGCTGTTTTCAAACTTCTTCATCAACGGTTAATTCACAATATGTATCTGTGTGGAGTAGGAAATTTTAGGTGATGAGTTCTTTCTATGATCTGTGTGGAGTAGGATATTAGGGCACTTCAATTTTGTATTAGTAGAAAGAATCTAGGCCGAACCTCATCAACATTTATTAAGACAAGTGTGTGGCCAACGCCATCGGAATTCATCATACTAAAACTCGAACGACAACGAACCTAATGCAAATGAAGCTCAACAACAATAATTGATTAGGGACATGGTGGAACACTTGGAATATTCACAAATTTTGAGTGCCATATAAGAATACACTCCCTCTGGTAAAAAATATAAGTCTTCCTAGCAAAAAATTCTTGGTCAAAATTATAAGTCGTTTTCAGAATTCGAGAGTGTATTTATTTATTTTTTTACCAATTATACCCTTATACAATTCAAATGTTTATGATTCTGCAATTCTTCAATTCATTTAATATCAAAGGGTGTATATTTAAATTACACTTATAATTAAAGTTGTCTTAATTCTTGTGCCCTTACCTTAAAAGACTTATATTTGTGACCGGATGGAGTAATATATATCATCAAAACTGCTCTTGGTGGTCCATTGATTTGGTATCCTCCCTCCATGACATGCAACAATGAGGGAGATAAAATGACTTTGACTTTTCTTTTGGAAAATATTCGTGGCATTGCTGGACAAGTATTTTCGCTTTTAAGTGTTTGCATTTTGCTTGGGTGGAAATGTGGATTTGATTGATACATATAGTATGTTGAGCCACGGTGATTTGCCGTATACGCTTGTTTTTGTTTATTCTATATAGTTTATTTTTACTCAAGTACTTAATGTTATTTACTTCTCTTCCACCCCACTCTTACCCCTCCAAGAGAAAAAGAGAACAAAGAAAAGAATACAAATTTGAGTCATTGAAATAATGAATTGGTAAACTCCTTGCCTTCAAACTCACCTTTTCGCAAACTCCTTGATGGCGGCCTCCCTTGAAATTTCTACAAGATCGATATATCCATTATAATTACATTCTCATGGAGGTTCTTGCAGTAATTGGCTTCAAATGTAGAAACCAAATGTTGACACGGTTTTCTGCTGCAATATATAATCAATGCACTTTGGTTGAATCATAATATTCAAGGTTTTTAAATAACTTTAGTAGCATTAAATACACCTCTATGGCTTGATCAATCTGTTTAGCCCATAAGATGTTTCATTTACATGACTTAATCCCTGTCTTCCTTGACTTTGTCTTGCCAACTATGTCAATGTACTTGTGTGTCCTCTCTCTTTTTTCTTGATTGGCAAGTGACCACAACAAGAACAAAGCCTTAGTTCCATATTTTCAATGCATTTGACGCGTGATTTGTACTCTTTTAAATATTTTATAATTTATAATTAGCACATCCCAATTATTTTAGGTCTATATCTTTGAATATGTAAATATTAATTGTCCAAAAGACCAAAGTTGTAAAGATGGTTAGCAAGTTGAGATACAACAGTACAGCCTATAGGTTGAATGTTGAGCAACTAATGTTAGATCATAATATTATCTTCTCTATAGACTAGGAACCCATTATAAAGGCGATTTGCATTGTTAAAACAACTTCACAGGTAATTTTTCTTTTAAAAAAAAAAAAAATGATATAATCCTTAAATTTGGTTCTACATCGGCCTATCTATCCTCTATAGTTTTGGTTTCTTTTTTCTAAATATAATTAATCTTTTTATTTTCTTGGTTCAGGCGCCCCTCATGTTACTCTTGTATTCGTGTGAATACTCTCAAGACAACAAGTGATGCCATTGTTGAGAAGCTATTAGCCTTTCTCCAAGAAGCTAGGCACCAATGTGATATTGATGAATTGAACATTAGGAGTAATAGTTCTTGTGCGGCGATGATCAGAGATGCAAGGCAAGGGAGTTATTTTGACGAACTAAAGTGTCACCAAGTTTCAAATGATTGTGAAGGGGAGCCTTTGGAATTTTCTTTGGGCAAAGATGTTCCTAATGCAAGTTCTCTTGTTACCAAATGTCAATTACCTGGATTAGACTATGTTCTATTTGTTAAAGGTTCAGGTCCACATAAAATAACATATGTGGATACACCTTCTTTGAAGGAGGTAATTGTTAGTCGCAAGTGCGCTGAAGCTGTGCTTCGAGGTGCCAAGGTATATTTGAACTCATGGTTTTTAAGTATGAGTTAGTTTGTACTGGTGTAATTTTTTTGTAATCTATTAGACGGGCTTGATGCTTTGTTGTTGTATTAGCTTGGTGCTTGGTCATAGCTTTGACCTTTCTATGTGTTTTTCACCATAGAACTATTGTTTGTGGTTGTGGCGAGTTGTCAATATTATTTTACTTTCCAATTTTGCAATCTGTTTTATGCTTGTTAATTTACCATTTTCAACCTTTATTGTTTTCTAATGGTTTTTATTACTATATGTGTGAGATAATGCCATTAGGCACTCTCCAATTAAATAATGTCATAGGCTCAAGGTGGATTAGATGAGCAAAGCGCAAATACCTCTTCTATTATTTTCAAAAATAAAAAGAAAAATAAAATAAAAACAAAGACAAATGCTATGATTTTTTTAAGTGGTTTCTTGGAACTATTCTTATACAATGATGAGTTGATTGTCTTCAATACTCACTATTAAATTAGATTTGTAGTTTTTTTTTAAAGAAAATCGGATATGTAGTTGATAAGCTTGTCATCTTGATGTTAAAAACCTGTTGGATGTTTTGTTATTTCATTTGTGATACTGTACATTTCAATTTCTTAGAAATTTAGTCTGTTCGTTATAACTGTCTCATTATTTTTTTTTTCTTGGGTATTATTGTTTATGTGCAAGTTTAAAATGTTAAGTACAACTATATGATTATGACTTGTAATCTTTATGTTACGAGTGAGAGCTCAGCTTTATTTTTGCAGCATTCATTGTACGGATGTGTAATACTGTAACTGTATTTGTTGCAGCATTGCAGGAAAGACTGTTTTTTATTCCATAAGACTGGATGAGGCAGTTAAATGCTTTTACTTTTGTGGAGGTGTATGGGCTTCCATAATTGCCATTGTTTTTGCTTTGTTTCCTCATTAAAAGTATTGACTACAATATTTTCTAACACTCAGCTAAGGTGTTTTAAATAAGATTGTTTGAATCTGGATTTTAGATTGCCGAAGAGGGCCATTGAGTCGGATAGTAGGATCAAATCATGGATTATAAGATTCTAGATATATCTAAAATTATAATCTAACCATATAGATGTGAACCATATAGATGTGAACCTTCCAAATGTTGTGCTTTTAGACAAACAGAAATAGCAGTGACCAATAGGAATTTGGATTAGTATTAAACCATTCTACCATTAATGAAGTAATAATGTTTAACTAATACTTTACCACAAATCCTTACTTGTACTTAAGCTTTTGATAATTACTGAACCCTTTATTTACTTCTCATTGAATCTTAGGATTTTCAAATCTAAAAGATCTCTTCTTTGGTCGTGATTCTATCTTGATCTTTTAATAAAATCTTTTTCTTGAAACTGAGATGGAAGAGGGGTCGTGAGTTGTAAGGTTGTAAGATTTAAGATTGAGGATTGCAATTTTTATTTTTATTTTTGGGCAGGAGACAGAAAATGATGTTGACAATGCTTATTTCTTTTATTTGCTGTGATTTTGTTTAGATATTTGTACCTGGTGTGTTGGCTTGCAGTGCCCATGTTGAGAAAGGGGACACAATTGCGGTTTCAGTTGCCATTGAACAACCCAACCTTGATAAGGGGTGGGCCGTTGGAATAACACGTGGCACTATTCTTCAAGGACACCAAACAGGCAAGAAATGCATGTTGATCTTCTTAAAATCTTTATGTGTCTGTTTTATAATCTAGTTAACAAATGAAATTCATCCAGTTTCTTATAATCCGATAAACAATGAGCCTTAATTATTAAGATAATTACTCAATACCCTTGCCTTAGTCTAAAGGATAGGTCTTTATGCAAAGGTGAGTTTGTTTGATTGTCACCTAGAGCTCATGAAATTGAAAGAGAAATTTGTATTCTTTGAAGTGAAACCACGCTTACATATAATCCCGCGACATCGTAGGGCTGGCCTCCAAAAAAATGATAGATTTTATCAACAAAGACAAATGATTATGATAGCAACCCAAAGGCACAAGAGGTGGAAACCAAGTCCCACTCCAAGCCCACACCGAAAGTATACAGAGGAAGCACAAGAAGAGCACAAGGTCAAGACAAGGACAGTGCTGGAGTTTCTTATAATCCTATAAACAACTGGTAGCCTTAATTATTAAGATAATTACTCAAGAAAGACGGCAGCTTGGAGGTTTTGCGTGGACCCTTTGCGTTCGGTTATCACCAAATCGGGTCAAGGCCGAGACGTCCACAAAAAACTTTCGCCTTAGTCTAAAGGATAGGCTATGAAAGAAGTGCCTCTTTCCTAATTTTGAGGATATGCAAAGGTGAGTTTGTTTGATTGTCACCTATCCTGCGAGCTCATCATCCTCCTCCTTGGTATTCTCCAAATTTGTAAATGGTTTCTTGAAGACTTATCAAATATTGACATTCATCAATGCCGTCGACATCCCAATTATGATTGATTTTAATATCTAACAAAAAAAGAATGTGAAGAAATTTCCTTCCCCTCATTTTCTCGAAATTATTCATTAAGAAAGATTGTTTCGATCGAGAAAAGTTTCCTCACCATTTCTGTGTGAGTTGTTCAAGTATTGCTGAAGTGACAGAAACCAGACTTAGCCCCAAAGAGTTACATAACACTTCCTTCCATACATCTCTAATCCCACTATCCGACGTGGAGCCGTCGCTGCAATCTAGGGATCGTGCCGCAGCATCATTCTGGATGAGCTTGTGAAGCATTTTCCTATCAACAAAGACAAGAGTCTAGAAGGGTCGTGATGATTTTTGTTAGAATCCCTTTTGGTCTTGGGGAGATGCACTCCTTGCCCCTATATAATATTCCCTGTTTTGATCAATAACAAACTCTATATGGATCTTATCAACCTCAAACTAGGACTCTTTATGTAGATATAACTCCTTTGGAAAGAGTTTCTAGTCATAGCAAAACACTGATAACAGATTTCCTGTTATATCCAATCATCCTTATGATATTAGAAATTTTCTAAATGTTATTACAACTTTATTTGGATGCATAGAAATGGAAAAAGTTATACAAATCTTGTCTAAAAGCGCAAAAAACAAAATTAATATAAAGATCAAAACTAAAATGTAGAAAAGTATATTTCTTGCATCATTTTATGTCCTTCAACTTGTGGAGGAACCTTTTGTAGTTGATATCTGCTTATCGATTTCTTTATCATTACTTAACCCATTCCAAGGTACTATATCCCTTTTACAAATATTTTAGCCATGTTATCGTGAAGATGAACTTCTTAATAATTATTCGATTATCGTTACTTTTGAATCCTTGTTACGATTGAGAGAAGTAGCTTGCATACTACTTAACAATGACCTAGTTTTTCTTCCTTACAAGTAGATCCTCAATATTTTGAGAGAAGTGGCCTATATATTGGTCAAGGAATTGCAATGATGTCCAGAGCTGGAATGTTTCGTGTTTCAGAAGGCGTTGCTATTGAAATGATAAACAGAGTGTTTGACCTACCTTCCTTCAACGGTATTTCCTTAAATTAGTGAGTGCATGATTTATATTGATGTTCCCTTATTTCTTTGATCGAAATGCTAGGACCTTGTTCATTTCATTATAGAAAGATTGCTATTCTCCTTTTATATTTGACTTTAGTGCTTGCAAGTTAATGCTACCATTGTATTTCGATTCTTTCACAAAGAGAACTGGATTAATTTCTGATACAACTTAATGCTATCTTCGCATCTCGTCAATGTAATTTTTTTTTTTTTGTAAGAACCCTACTTACACTATCTCAACAAACCGAAACTTCCATACGAGAAGACTCCCCTAATCTCATTGAGAGGTGAGCACATGCCAATTCATTGTGGCTGCCACTTGGTTGGCCTTTATAATTGATTATTGGACACATTGTCGCCCAATCTCATTGAGAGGTGAGCACATGCCGCTTGGTTGGCCTTTACAATAAATATTATAAACAACATGCTTGCTGTCCTTGACAAAATTTGAATCTTTCTAGCAATAGATAGAGTAATTTATTCTTATCTTTAGTGTCATCAAATCTTACAAAAATTCCCTACATCAAATTAGACTTCTCTAAATTATTTATAAGTTCTGAATTTTAAGTAATCAAAGTTATTGGTGAAAGACAATTGCGGTGGTTTGGACACCTCCAAAGACAGCCTACAAATGCCCCCACTAAAAAACTCGACTCAATAGAAAAAGAAATTCAACGATGTGTAGGGGTAGACCAAAGCTAACTTGGGACACATTGATTAGGAGGGACTTAAAGGATTTGAAAACACACCATCAATTGCACTAAATCGAGCGCGACAGAAGAGTTTGATCCATGTGGCTGACCCCAACTAATTTGGGATTGAGGCTTTGTTGATGTTATTGAAGTTATTGGTGAAGTCGAGTTTTCGATCCTTGTATTGATATATTGTGGAAACAACATTGTGAAATGGCCAAGTTCGTTGTTACAACAAATGCCAAAACTCCGCCTTGCTCACTAGATTAACGGCTGACTAAATGCTCATTAAAGTCATTTATTAACTTGTTGGATTTGTAATATACTTCTTTTGTGGCATGATGGCCTTGTTCGACATTCATTAATAAATTGGGCATTCTTCATATTCATTGTTTGAGCTCCAGTCGTTACATTTGTGATCTTAACCTCAATGATGAAAAACTAGACTTTGCTTCTAAGTTGTAACTTCAACAACAACAACATAAACATAGCCTACAACATAAACATAGCCTCAATCCCAAATTAATTGGGGGTTCGGCATCCATTTCATGAAGAGTGACAAAAGTCTTACATTGACTGTCAACCTATCGCAACCCTCCTCCATTTTTCAAAAATGGAAAATGGGCTTGGGGCCTCCCTCCCCCATTTTTCGGGTATGAAAAATGGGTTTGGGACCTCCCTTACCCATTTTCCGGTATGGAAAATGGGCGTCAGAGTCCTCCTTTTATCCGGACTTGGGACCGGTTATGTAGAGCCCATAGTGTTCTACATAGGTGGAGTTTTCTAAGTTCTAACTTCAATCACTTAATTTTGGACCAGTTTTAGGTAAAGCAATTCGATGAAGGGAGTTTTTGTAAAATCTTGATTGGAAGTGCAAATAACTTCATGTAAGTGGTAGTGTCGTCCAAATTTTATAAATGAACATTAAAGAAGCATATTATTTATGATATATCGTATTCTTCCTACTCTTATATGTGATCTTAATATTTTTTTAAGTTCAATTAAATGCTTTAAAGCAACAACAATTACATAAAGTGAACGTAGCAGAAATGAGGATGCTTAGGTGGATGTGTTGTAAAACTCCTAAAGATAGAATAAGAAATATAGAAATTCAAAGACAAGTAGGAGTAGCACCAATTGATACAAAGATTAGGGAAGAAGCGGTTGCGATGGTTTAGTCACCTCGCAAAGACGGCTTACAAATGCCCCAACTAGAAAACTTGACTCAATAGAAACTAGAAATTCGACGAGGTAGGGGTAGACCAAAGTTAACATGGGATGCATTAATTAGAGGGATTTGAATGGTTTGCAAAGCTCACCATCAATTGCACTTAATCGAGCACAATGGAAAAGTTTGATCCATGTAGTCTTGTGGGGTTCTATGTTGTTGTTGTTGTTGTTGATCCTTATGGATACTAATGCTTTCTTCTTTTAGAATTCAATTTCGTAATTGATTCATAGTCTTGCATTGTCTTATTCTTTAGGAGTATCTTCTATCAAAATCAACACTAGGTGCATTTCTTTTTCTTTCAATTCAATATTAAAGTTTACCAATATTATTGTTTTTCTGTAACTTCAATGAAATTTTTGTAATATTTTATTTGCACCTGATTCTTGATTTGGTTGCTTAATGATTTAATTGATTTGGGGTAGTTTGGAGAATATTCATACCTTGATTAAACGTAATTACTATTGGCTTCCGTGAAATTAAATTTTCATTTTGTATATAAATAATCATTCTGATTATTTGTTGTTTTCATCAGTTGAAACATGCTCAAATTCTATGGTTGAATTTCGATACATAAGCCTCATCCACATTAAAGAGGTTTTATGATGGTCTTAAGTTGCTAGGTAGTGTTTATGCTTTTCATTTTCGTTAAAGATATATCATGTGTTTATATAGAATCCCTTTCCTTCCTCTTTTTGTTTTTCTCCTATTCATTTACTGTTAAGTTATTCAGTGCTCTTATTGTTCCCTGCCATCCATTTTCTGCAATTTGATATCTGACATACATTTAATATTTATTATTTTTGAAAAGTTGAAGCTAGCTAGTCTTATGTATTTTTTGTTTCTCATTGTTGGCAGATGTGCTTGAGGGGGAAATATTTCTTCAGAACTTGCCCAGTATTATTACAGCACATGTCCTTGGTGAGTTACAAATTTTATTCCGTTTCTTTCTTTTTGTTAAATAAAGTCTCCACAACATTGGAGGTATATCCTTGAAGGTAGGACTCGTGAACCTCGTTTAGCTTCTAACTGTTGCTTCCAATAAAGATACTTTGCATTGCTCGTATTGCCTCCTATTCAATAATAATGGCCTCCAATGAAGACAATTTTCATTGCTATGGTCAAAAAGCACTTAATCAAATGCATGTCTCGAGAAATTGACAATTTGAACTTTTAGCTCCTACGCATTAAAGCTTCACCATTAACACTTGAAGAATAGGGGTTAATATATCTGGAAAAGTGCTTGACTAAGCGTCCACTCAATTCACATGAGATTTTGGAAGCCTCTTAAAAAATATGAGGTTTTTGTAAAACAAGCGACCTTAAAGTAGAAGTGGAAATGAGATAGAATCCCAATCCTTGCAGTTCAAGATTCAGTAGAGAAAAACTAGAGATATAGCAGAAATCACGAAAAGAAAGAACTGATTTATTTCATGAAAGAGTTGAAGAATTACCAGAGCAAGATCCAACTTATTTTGAGAAGCAGCAACTTTCGATGAGACCTTTTTACTTTCAAAATTCCAGAACGTTCTCCTCACACCAACTCACCCTATTTATATCACATTTACATTGTCTGACAATTGTCTTACGTGTGTCATGTACATGTTATAACATAACATAAAAACTATTATATAAAAAATTATTACTAAACAGTGCTGCTGTATTTCGTTTATTCAAGCATTGATCCTTTAAGTTGCTTTTAAGACTTCCAGTTTTACCCTTTTGCCCTTGTCTTTTATACATAATCTTGATTGGAGGCATTTCAGAATGACTAAATTCCAAGGTTCTCACATAGATCAAATGAGGCTCCAAGGAAATGCATGAACTTTTGTTATGTATAGTGAATAGGTGCAACTGTATTTGATAGAATGTCACGTAGAATATCATTTCAATGTCTAAAGCAGCGCAAGATTTATGAGCGGAAATAGGCATGACCAATTTTCTGCTAAGGGCAAGCCTGAGTGTTTAAAGATGCTTATGATCTTGATGCTAGGCATGATAACCTATCAAGTGAGGAAATTTGAACAATCACTCGAGTTTGTGAAATATGTGGAATATGAGCTATAAAGAGAAATTATGGGTACCTAATTACCAAACTTCTAAGAAGTATTTCATGATGCACTTGTGGTGTAATTGTCGATCTATTATCAATGAGTCAATTGTGGAGCAAAGATAGGTCACCATGTGTTTGTCCAACGTCATTTGAAAATGCAAGGGCTTTGTGGAGAACCTTGTTCGTTCCAATGATCATTATATATACAATTCGGTCAAAAAAACAATTCAAATTTCATATTCAAAGGGGCAAATTAATCGAGGAGAAAGTTGGTGAGGCCTAGGAGATCCAAAAAAGCTCCTCATGTGTGAAATGCAAAATCCAAACCCTAGACGTAGAAGTTGTCAAGACATGAGAATGCATGTAGTGGAGTAAAAAATAATATAATCTCATTCAAAATAATTGATTTGAAGGATCTCAATTTGGAAGAGAAGGTATGAAATTATGCAGGTTTGTTTCTCGTTGCAACTGCAAAAATAAGTTGCAGTAGTGCAAATCAACTATGATAAAATAAGATTTATGAAAAAAAAATGATAAAATCAAATCTATAGTAATCCATTAGATGACCTGGAAGGAAAATTGATTTATTTGTAGGTGATAATTATTTTTTTGTATACCGGTTTTCTAGGTGCTCGGGTATCCGAGGCTTCACCCCGACTAGTCCTAGACTTGGGGTTGGTAGGACCACTGAGCGGCGGTGCCCTTGGCCATGATTTTAAAGGGACCCCATTCCTAGGACTCAAACTCGAGTCACTTGGTTAAGGGTGTGACGCGCTCGTGCCAACGCGTCTCGCCGTCGTGGGTTTTATATTATTGATAGTAAAGGAGGAAGGCAAACACGTATAGTAAATTGATGTTAGAATGCCAAATTGGTGCCTTGGGAAAAAGCTCGTTCTCCCGAGATTAAAGGAAGGTTCGATATTGAGAATTTTTGAATAGACTCCTAAAAGGTTATGGTGTTTTCATTATAAAGCAATGTTGTTTGAATCATCAAGACAATACATGGAATTGATAGCAACAACCATAACACTAGGAGGAAGAAGGTTGGTGTGTTAAAGACCATAACGGTGTTCTCTAATATGTCTTTGGCTCATGATAAAATCATCAACCACTTTTGTAATCGCATAACTTTGAGTCACGGGATATTTGGGATTTCCAATTTTGTAGGAATGTGTATTATCATGAAATTCCTCTTTTATTTCCTTTGTCTAAAGGTCGGGGATGGTTAGAATTGTTCTAGGCACTTAAAAAGGGAACATATCTCTTACAGATCTTTTTTTTTTTTTTTTTTTGTTCAGACCTTAATGATGCCTCTAAGTAGGGGTGGCAAAATGGGTTGGTGTGTCGTGTTCGTGTCAACGATTTTCTAACACTAACCGGCATAAGCTTAACCCTAACATTAACCTACTTATTTTTTGTGTTATTGTGCCAAACCCATTTATTTAATGTCATTTAATTTGTTACTTTATAAATCAATATGTTCATGAATATAATAATGATTGATTAAGACTTAAAAATATTATTAATTTTACAACAAAAAGATTGATAATAACAGTGTTCTTATGAAGAAATTAAAAATACTGGCATATTGTTACTTATGAAATTATTTTTTATTTTTTATTTTTATATATACCACTGATTAGAATATATTTTTAAATAATAACAGTTAATTATATTAATCAAATTTTCAAAACTATAAATTAATAATTAAAATAACAAAATAATATTAGAAATACGGTATACCTTTGTTTTAAATGAGTTAGGCGGGTTGTAAATGAGTTGTCATGTTTATTTGTGTCGATATGTCTACAGAACTAACCCATTAATATCTCGTGTTAAGCGTGTTCTGTTATTGTGCCATGATCCATTTCCCTACCTCTAAGTTCTGGTCCCTCAATTATGCTTCTTAGTTCATTATATGGAAATTTTGTTGCTGTACATTTTCAATTTTTATGTATTGAACATAATAAAAATACTACACAGATTATTAAGACATCTAGAGTAAATTTTGTATTTTGGCTTAACCGCATTTAAAAAAATGTTCTTGGCTTCTTAGTTCTTACAATGACCAGGTAGTTTTCTTTTAGTGTACAATGTGCATCTCATTGTGATGCTATGATTGTCATATATTGGCTGAACTTTATTTTTTGTTTTCTGTTTATGTGATGGTTTAGCTCCTCAAAAAGGTGAGAGGATATTGGACATGTGTGCTGCACCTGGAGGAAAAACAACTGCAATTGCTAATCTTATGAAAGATGAAGGAGAGGTTGTTGCAGTTGATAGATCTCACAATAAGGTAGAAAACTTTTATAGAGTTTGATGCTCAAATTTCATGATTGATTTTAACGTAATTAGTTGCTTGCCCTGTCCCCCTCCCCCTTCCTCCACTACTTAATAATATGTCCCTTGTTTTGGTCTTTCAATCAGGACATTGAGGCGTTGTTTTTGCTTTTTGGAAAAAAAAAATCCCAAGGCATTTTTAATACCATTTTTCTTAATTTGCACACATTATGAGGCTCTTTTACTTACATGGCTATCCAAATTTGAACTAAACTGATCCATGTGCTGGTTGGGTATGTGAGATCAATATTAGTAGTCTATCAATGGTATCGAGCATCGTTCAAGTATGGCTCCAAAAGTAGATGTGCGACTGAAACCTTTGAAGCGGAGTTGAAGAAACTCCATGAGATGGAAGAATCGGTCAATGGGTTTGCCAACAAGATGGAGGAGTTCGAGATCTGAAGTTTGTTTTGAGATCTCGTAGCGGTGCGTTCGAGATCCTGGTCCTTAAGACAGAAGATTGAGTCATGAGCCTTAAGGCCAACGATCGGAGGAGATTCGACCATTGGAATGTTAAGATCACAAATCGGTGACAATCGAGGGTCTCGTGTCCCGCATCCGCTAGATCCGGGGTTTTCTGCTGAGTTTCTTAATGTCGGTGCACCCGCATCAACATCGCCACTCATCTGCTCGAGATAGTATAGAGGATCTTCTTCAACCTCTCGCAACCGCACCGAGCCACTCAAAAGTCATGCAAATCAACATGTTCAGTGGTGTGAATGTCCGAAACCTACCAGATCTAGTTTCCGCTTCATCAGTTCTTCCTCTTTTTGTTGTCATATCTCAATCTCCGACCTGTGGAGCCACGCCATCTCTAATTGAAGTGCAAATTCACAAGAAGTTGATGATTATCAATCCCAGTGACTCCATTACGTTCAATCTTGAACCCCTGCAAGCCCATGGATCTTGGGGTTTACTTGTGGTCACGAAGGAGGTAACGCGAATCGCGACTAGATCCAAAGCCGTGAGCCCTCCGCCGTGGCCTCCACCTTCTTCTTCCTCTTCGACGACCTTCGGTGTTGCCTAATCATTTTGGGCGTTGTGCAAGACTCTATCACAGAAGTTGATTTGGGGAAGAAGATCGCATTTGACGTGTTTGTTGAAATGTTCTCAACCAATCGACGGCTAGGGGGCACCCTCTTGTGGGCTGGTGGTTCAGTGTCGTTACTGCTCTCATTGATGGCACATCGTCTGCCATGTTTCGCTCAACTTCATGCCATACGATTGATATGGATCCTAGCATGGTGACCTAGCAAAAGAGGTTAGAAGGTTGTACACTAGTACTTGTGTATAGTTTGTGATATCAATTACCTCTGAACACATTTATAAATCTGACACAAAGACAACCCTTAATGCATGATTTTCATGACTATGTTATCCTAGTTTTTTAGGATACTCCTGAGTGAGAGCAAAGAAGGATAGAAAACCGATATTGATCAATTGATTTGAGAATTCAACCGTGATTACAAGGACATGAACATAAAAGTTAACCCCAAAGAGGAGTCTTAAAACTTTCTCAACCTAAACTCAAAAGAGTTGCCAATTACAATCAAGACAATAAGATAACTCTCTCTACCTTACAACTTCTATTTATACTGCAAGTTCAAGACCCACACGCACTTCATTGTAACTAACTTGCACTCTTCTGACTTAGACCTATAGTGCCTTTGTATCTAATTGGGCCCTAATTAGATAATTTTCAGAAACTCATGTTAATTTATGAAATATTACATTCTAAATTACCGATTACGCGAAAACCAAAACTACAAAGATTCCATGAGTTTCATTGAAATTTGTTAAATTTTATCTTACTAATTATGATCTTCTATTGAAATGGTTTGAAACAAAATTGAAAAAAAATAATAATAACTTTAAATTATCAGAAAAGTTCAGCAAAATGATAACTCAAAAACTGAATGATTATTTAATTTTTAAAACATAGGTAATATGCTGTTATTTTCTTCTGCTAAATATGCTTGAATTGGGAAGGAGATTTGTAGAAGACGAACATTTTTTTTGTGTGGGTGGGTGTTGGGGAGGTATTAAGTTCGATTCTCGAACATCTATGTGCCTTGTTTATGTTCTTGTTT
This sequence comes from Stephania cephalantha, assembly GCA_039657325.1. Taxonomy (NCBI): domain Eukaryota; kingdom Viridiplantae; phylum Streptophyta; class Magnoliopsida; order Ranunculales; family Menispermaceae; genus Stephania; species Stephania cephalantha. The sequence continues at coordinate 3,075,150 of CM077578.1, read as the reverse complement.
CCTTGTAATTCTTCAAATGGAAGAACACTTTGATTGATCTAAAATGAAGAATTACAAGGAAACAGGAACACAAACAAGACACAGACATTCGAGAGGTCTATTAGCTCTCCAATTCTCAAACAAGAGACTAAACAATTCACACCCTTCACGATACACCACACCTCTTATTTATACCCTTCGCCTACAACTAGAGAAAGTACTAGAATATTAACTGATTACTCACATCACCTTGAGCCTTACTTTGATACCTATCACTTGTATATTTCCATTTTCTCGTGGAGGTACCATAAAGGGATGGAGGGTATAAAGATAACCTGGAAAGTTCTGGTCATACCAATATTGTTTTATTCTTGACATGTTGCCAAGTTCATACGTTTTTTTAACTAGGAAGGACGCATTAATTATGAGGGATTTGAATGGTTTGGAAAGCTCACCATCAATTGCACTTAATCGAGCACAATGGAAAAGTTTGATCCATGTAGCCGACCCCAATTAATTTGGGACTGAGGCTATGTCGATGTTGTTGTACTTGGAGCCTAAGAGAACCAAACCCATCTTTTGATTCCTTTACTTCCTAATAAGCAAGGAGAAATGCGTTGCATTTCATTAAATTAGAATTTGTGTTGATTAGGAGGGATTTAAATGATTTGGAAAGCACACCATCAATTGCACTAAATTGAGCGCAATGGAAGAGTTTGATCCATGTTGCCGACTTCAACTAATTTAGGATTGATTCTATGTTGTTGTTGTTGTTGTTGTTGATCGTTCGTAATGCATGTAATCTAGCTATTTGCATGCTAAAGTCGATGCTACAAAATGAAAGAAACTTAGACCTTTACTTCTTGTTACTATTTGTTGTAACTTTTTTGGTTTTATTTGCTTGTCTTGTACTTTATTTCTAGGTCTTGGAGATAAAGAAGTTGGCAAAGGAGATGGGACTAAGTTGCATCTCTGCATTCAAGCTTGATGCCCTAAAAGCAGTCTGTCGAAGGAATGGATTGACTGATACCTTCAATCAACAATGCGAAAATGGTGGGCTAGGTATGGTGTTTACTGTTCAAACAATTAATTTTTTTTTCAAATATCTATCTATGATTCCGTAAGGCCATAAAGTACAGATTGTATGACTAAAAAAATTAAGTATAGATTAAAATATGTTATTATTTTGTTAAATCACTGTCCATGTAAATGATGAGTTGTAAGTAGATTTTAATTTTGTTGTTCTTGTATATGTCATCAATTGCACTTAATCGAACACAATGGAAGAGTTTGATCCATGTAGCCGGCCCTAATTAATTTGGGACTGAAGCTATGTTAGAGCTAAATGATGTTTGTTGTTCTTGTATGTTGTATCTGTCAATGACTAATATAATTTCTCCACCCGTCAGACACTTTGCTTGGTCCTAGAAACAATAGTGGTGGATTGGAATTTGGATGTGAAATGCCTCAATAGATAAACGGGCCTAGCGGCCCTGTAAATTGATGTTAGAGCTAAATGATGCAACATACAGCTGAAAAAAATGGATTCCTTCTTTCTTGAAATATATTTATTTTTTTGGTCAATGTTCATGTGAAACATCCAGAGAGTTGCATACTGATTTATTCATAGTTTCATAAGTCTCATTTGGCAATTAGTTTTGCAATTGAGATGGAGTTGTATAAATGGACTTGAAAAGGAAATATGCTCATCTTTTACAGTTGGAAATTCTGCAATTTGATTGCTTTGCCCATTCAACCTGTGCCTTTGTTGTTTCTTTGTGCATCTAGCCATGGCTATTGTTGTAAATTTACAAGTGGTACGACACAACAGAGAGGATGAAGATGAGCGCCCGTATGAAACTTTGGTGTGGTAGCAAATAGCAATAGAGTATTGAAGAACCTAGAATCATGGAGCCTTGGACACACCAAGATAATTTACATGTTCTTTTGTGAAGCTTATGCCTTTGCTTCTCATCCGTTTTACCCACCGATGCTATGAGCATGATCAAACTTGTGATCAAGAATTTGGAATTAATGGAAAGACGAAAATTTGTATCTAAAACAAATAAAGTTGTTGCTTTTGCAGCAAATGAGTTGCCCCAGGTTATTTGATATTGTTGGTTCTAAAAAATGATCAGCTTTGGTAGTTTGGAATGATGAAACTTTATGGTACCTAGAGCTCCATGCTATTGATAGGTTGAACAACATGTCGCATCAACCTCTTTGGCCTATATCTGTGATAATTTTGATCTTCCATGTTTTTAATAAATTGAGGCATTGTTTCTTGGACTCTTTATCTTCCATGGGAAAGGTTGAAGTAAATTTGGGAATTAGGTTGGGATGTCATTGATAGGAGATTGCCAAGAATGGCTTTAATAAGACCTTTTGCTTCTTTGTTTCCATTACTTTAGAACTACATCGAGGATTTGCTTTTAAGTCCGTATCTCTTTCTTTTAGTTATGGGTGAATTGGCTAGGCATATTCAAGAGCATAAACAATAGTGCATGCTATTTACGAACTATATTTGATTAATAGAAAGAAAGAAATGAAGCGGATAGGATTTTAGAACTTTTACGTTGGTGTCTAAAAGCTTTAAGTTAAGTAAGACTACGACTCATTATGCAATGTGAGTTAACAAATAAGATAGCAGAGTAGTAAATCGAGGATTAGTACAAGTTTCAAGGGTGAAGCATTTTAGATTTTTAAGAACAATTATACAAAATGATGAACATGTTGAAGATTGATAGACCCCCAATTTAGTTGAAATACTCTACCAGAAAGAAAGATGGTGTGAAGGGATAAGCGGCTACTTCTGGACAGACTTAATGAAGACAGCTTAGACATGTCATTTGGCGGAAGGTTCAAATTGTTAAATTTCATGCCGAAGCAATGTATAAATTGGGTGATCTGAGAACATACAAATTACAACACATAAACTAACTCTAAAGAGAGGATTCATTGGCCATCGCACATAAGCTTGGCCCACCCACTTGCTTCAAGAGAATGATCCCATATTATTCACCCTCGATAGGAAAGTCGGCATGCCTTATCCAAAAAACGCTTTTGAACTTTCTGCACGTTTTAATAGCTTTTCTAAGTTAGTGAGCACGTATTTCTCTTGCCAAGAATTTGCACTCCAGTTTTCATAAACTAAAATCCCCATCCTAATTAACAAAACACAAAACAATCAGTATCCAATGATAACTTTTTAACGTAATAAACATAGGGAAAATAGTATAAAATTTATTTAAGGAATGCATGCTATCATTGTTTGTGGACGTGTATCACATAACTGCTACTTTTCTTTGGATTTTGACTATAATTAAATGTATTCTTGTTTCTTATTTGAGAAAAAAAACTCAATTATATAACTGTTTCAGTTGACAATGAGGAAACTAATCAAATGCTTGACGTCAACGAATGGAAGAATACCCAAAGATTGAAGAATGGACGTGGAAGGAGTCAAAGGATGGGTGGAAGAGTTGAGTTGTCAAAGGGATTTTCTCCCAATAGTTTCGACCGCGTTCTTCTTGACGCACCTTGTTCTGCTCTTGGGTTGAGACCTCGTCTTTTTGCTGGAGAGGTATGACATGAAACATGCCTTTTTTTACGTATTTGTGTTTGTCTTGCACTTTTGTTGTAGGTCTGGACCTGTATATAAACATGTAGAATCAAATGGAGTGGAAGAGTTTGATCCATGTTGTTGTTACATTTTGAGTTTAGCTTGATTTGAGCTATTTCTGTCATGGAACCGGAGTCGTTTTAGCTATTTACAACAACAAAACAACATAGCCCCAATTTTCACATTAGTTGGGGCCTACATGGATCAAACTCTTCTGTTGTGCTCGATTTAGTGCAATTGATGGTGTGCTTTCCAAGTCATTTAAATCCCTCCTTATTAATGCATCCCAAGTTAGCTTCAGTCTACTCCTACCCCATTGAATTTCTTCAGTTTGTATTGAGTTGAAATCTCTAGTGGGGGCATTTGTAAGCCATCTTTGGATGTGTCGAATTTCTTCATTTTAGCTATTTCCAACCAAAAAATAAAATAAAAATAAAATAAAATAGTAAAGATAGAATAAGAAATATAGAAATTCAAAGACAAGTAGGAGTAGCACCAATTGATACAAAGATTAGGGAAGGGGCGGTTGCGATGGTTTGGTCACCTGCAAAGACGGCCTACAAATGCCCCAACTAGAAAACTTGACTCAATAGAAACTGTAGAAATTCGACGAGGTAGGGGCAGACCAAAGTTAACATGGGATGCATTAATTATGAGGGATTTGAATGGTTTGCAAAGCTCACCATCAATTGCACTTAATCGAGCACAATGGAAAAGTTTGATCCATGTAGCCGATTCTAGTTAATTTGGGACTGAGGCTATGTTGTTGTTGTTGTAGCTTGGTTTTCTGTTCTTTCCTATCTCTATAGGTGGTCCTTATGAACTTGAAATGAGATACACATGCTAGGATGGCTATTATCCAATTTTATCTCAGTCCAAATTTTAGTACTCTAGATATATCCTTACGGTTTTCTTGGTAAAGGTTGAAGTGGGGTGTTTGCTTAGACTTTACTGGCTAGTAGTTTTTTTTTTTTTTTTTTTTTTTTTTCCTCAACATCTAAATTAGATGATCTAGTTTTTCCTCCCATATGTTCTCTCTATCAAATATTGTTTTCTTCTTTGTGATTAATGCTCTGGGTCTTTAATAATTGAAGCCTGCCCCAACTAATTTGGGATTGAGGCTTTGTCTTTAATAACTGGCTGGTTTTGGTTCGAGTGACCAGAATACAAAAAGTTTCGAAAAGATTGGATTTTCTGTATTTTTTTCTGCTGTAATTTATACTCTTGGTGGATTGTTCTACCAAGAGTGTTATATTTCTCATATTTTAGTTGGGCATGCAAAGCGAACAGTGAACACTGGTCTGGTTGCTGAAGCATTTTGACTCATACTTTCTGTGCATTTGAATACTGAAAATTTCTTGACCATGTTGATCTATTGGGTAGGACAATTACTTGGTAGTTGGCACACATCTAATTATTAGCAGGGCGGATGAGTTGCACAGCATTGGACAAGTATTTATGTTTTTTTTTTTTTTTTTTTTTTTAATTCTTCAAAATGGGCCAGACAACTGATGCTATTCTACTTAATTATGATCATAAAAATTACCAAAATAACTGAAATGAGTTCATTACAAAAATCCCGCTTAATTATCGTTGCATATATTTGAACAACTTTTCATCCTTCTTTTTTCTTTGTCCATGGGTTTCATAGTTCATTTATCCTGGAAATTCAATTTATATATGTTTCTTTCTCTCTCTTTTTTTATAAGAATGACTCTTTCTTTTGAATGGTGTAGGAGACCGTAGAGTCTTTGAGAAATCATGGGAAGTACCAAAGAAAGATGTTTGACCAAGCAATACAATTAGTACGTCCGGGTGGAGTTATTGTATATTCCACGTAAGTTCCACTTGCATTATACTCTAGATTAACACCTTATTGGTTTTGGAAGAAGTTGGAGGGCACTTGCATGCAAGTGAGGTGATGTGGAGTGGAGAGTGATAGTTTTGTTCAATCATTAAATTTTTAATTGTGAATACAAAGTCGTAAAACTAAATACTTAGAAAGGTCTCAATTACCAACAATTGATTGGTCTGAGTGATAAGGGACTCAATTCCCCTTAAACAAGGTCTCGGTTTTGAGCCTGGTGGATGGAGCAAACTCGATTGGGAGGGCCACCTCCCATTTGGGGCCTGACAGTGCCAAAGCGTGGATTAGTCAAGTGCGGTTGGCATTGGATACCACGTGGGGAACAAAAAATGGTTTCAATTAATGTGGATATTTTCAAAAAATGCGTACCAAAATGGATTGAAGTACTATAATGCATTAAATTTTCAATTATGACAATCGTACCATTTTCAGTTATGAATACTAGTTAAAAATTGCCACCGTTTAACATGTTTTCATTGAGTTGATATGCATTTAATACTGGGATATAGTACCGCTTCTGCACAAGGCACCATTTGAGGCAAAATGATTTGTTGCATAGATAGATTATCGTATAAAATATTCATAACTGAGAAAACACTATACATAGCACTGCCATGTCAACCTTCAGTGAGCCATTACATTGCATGTAAATAGATTGGCTTGGTGCATCAACCATTATATGTAGTTTAATTTCTTAAAAATGAATAGGTCTCTTCTCCATTTTCTGTCAACTATCCATATTCTTTCATGCTCGCTCAAATCTCTTAATCTTGGATATTGCTGAAAGCCTCTTACTTTCAACTGATACTCTTGTCTAGCTTCAATCTTCGAATCTAAAGCTGCATTTGCCATCTCTCTCATGCGGAGGCACCATCTTAATCAAATCAGTGTTTAGCTAAGATTGGTGATTTTGTGCTCTTCTTAGATGTTTCTTATGAGGAGAGTCCCTTGTATCTTTAGATTCTCGACTAAGTAAATAATAACATTTTTTTATGCATTCCAGATGCACTATAAACCCTGGAGAAAATGAAGCCTTGGTTCGTTATGCTCTGGATAGATACAATTTCCTTTCATTAGCACCACAGGTAAACATCCTCTTGCTGATATATATTTAATTTAAGCATTATTTGCTTGTTTTCTTCAGCTCTCCAAAAGAGAAAGGAAAGAAACAGGATTGAAAATATGGAAGGACATTTATCTATGAACAGGCTGCTAACAAGGCGGTTATGATGTATTGTAGATTCCAAGAATAGGAGGGCCAGGTATTGTTGGCTGCCGTGATTCTTTGGATGGGCAGAGCGTTGAGTAAGTATATTTCTCAAATAAATGCACTTCAGATTGTACTCACAATGCAAATGATCTTGAAGTCTTTACAATTAGAAGGCTTCAAGTTGTATTGTCGTGCAGCTTCTTCTAGCATGTTCTTCTTTGACATGTTAAGTTAGTTATATTATTGGATTCTATTGTGGTCAATTTGGTTATTTCATTTGAATTGACATTCTTTTTGGTACTATAGGAATAAGCTTGCGTAGTGTAGTCCTTTACTTCTGTCTAGTGTGGTAAAACTCGTAAAGATAGAATAACAAATATAGAAATTCAAAAACAAGTAGGAGTAGCACCAATTGACACAAAGATTAGGGAAGGGCGGTTGCGGTGGTTTGGTCACTTGCAAAGATGGCCTATAAATGCCCCCACTAGAAAACTTGACTCAGTAGAAAATGAAGAAATTCGATGAGGTAGGGGTAGACCGAAGTTAACTTGGGACGCATTAATTAGGAGGGATTTGAATGGTTTAAAAAGCTCACCATCAATTGCACTAAATTGAGCCCAAAGGAAGAATTTGATCTATGTAGTCGACCCCAATTAATTTGGGGCTGACCATAATGCACAAAAACTAGGAGGTAAAAGAGCTATAGTTGAGTTGTGGCCAAAATTAAGTCCTTGGTATCTTCTGTCATGATAACTATTGGAGATGAAAAAGATCTTCAGTTTTGTGAATAAAGATTCAAGGTCGTCTTTTTAATGCATCTTCAGCATTTAGGAAACTTTTGGGAGCATTAATTTATGCACATAAATATTCGTTCTAAAACTTATCAAAAAGTAAGGAAATTTTTGATACTTGGAAATTTGGAATATTACTATAATAAGTTCTAGTATGTTTACTGGGTGTGTCATTCACCAATCACTACTTGGAGTTGGACATGCCTCAATCTTATTTTATTCCCTTGATGAATTTTGCAGAGTTGGATGCTTTCCAGTTGATTTCTCTCTTGGTTCTTGGTTAACACTTTGTTTATCATTGCCCAGAGAGTGGTTGAGGCCAGGTGAAGAAGAGTTGGTTCAGCGATTTGATCCTTCATCTCCAATTGACACAATTGGCTTCTTCATTGCCAAATTCAACGTCGGGCAGAAAGATATCTGACTGCTAAGCCAATTCATTAATGGCAAACATGGAGATTCCTTGCTTTCTGATCAAACCGCATATTAGAAATTTTTGAAGCAAGATTTTTGCTCTGTGAAGTCGAATTGGTAGATGAAAACGTTTTTGCTGATCAGAAAGAACTGGTTGGAAGCTACCAAGGCACCTTTCAAAAGTTTCCGTCCGGAGCCAATGCCGCCTTATCCTTATCGAGTATGGGGTTGAGAAACACATTGAAGTACAACAGTAACATGGACTCAAAGATTTCGTTCTCGATCTTTAAAGGCTCAGAAACTGCAAGGGACTTTACTTAGTTTTTTGAAGTTATTATTGAGTTCCTCCTAATTTCTTCTTGTTCTTCAAACAGCCACGGTTGCAATCGAAACTTGTGTCAGTTGATCATAACATGTACTGCTGCGGCTTGTTCTATTGTACTTTACTGTGAAAAATAGGAGAAATGATTAGAGCAGTCTTGCTTGTTTAGCAGAATTTTCTCTAATCATCTTATATGAAGTTGTGTTTGTCTCTGCGAATGGCAGTGCTAGAGATATGCCCCAGAGAAATTATATTTTTGTGACATATTTGAAAACCGTGCAATGGAAAGAAAGCACACCATCAATTTGGATTTGAGAATAACAATTGCATTAGTGTAATGGTTGGGACCTCTAGTTATTCAAACTTGAGCCTGGTGAGGCTTACAGGGCCAAATCTCTTCATCTTTTTTAGGCATATGGTTTTTTTTTTTTTTTAGTCAATGTTTTTTTTTAATATATATAATTCTTGTGCACAACCCAAATTTTGACATGTATATATTGTTGAATGGATATCCTAATTGTAGGACCTCGCGAATATGCCCCGGCACGGGCACTCAGAACGTAATGTACTTGTTGCCGTCCCTGCAAGTCCAAACTAAACACAGCCCTAAAAATATCAAAGAAAAAAAATAATAATAAAAATAATAAAAAACAATAAAATACAGTCTCCAAGTCCAAACCAAACACAGCCCTAAAAATATCAAGAAAAATAATAATAAAAAAAACCCTCTTCTACTGTTTTTCTAGTCTTGAAATTCCTGAAAAAATAAAAATATTTTTCCCATTCTTTTCCTACACTGCCAACTTCTTATCTCTTCTCTTCTTTACACTCTGAGAGTTTCTCACAAACAAAAACACAGTGAGAAATGATGGGAACTCTGTCACTCTCTGCCTCTCCTTCTCTCAATCTTCTTAAGAGAAACCACAACCCTCTCCATGACCATATCTTCCATTCAAGTCATTCTTCTTTGTTCACTAACAATAACAAAAAGAGGGGTCTCATGGTTTGCACTCCTGTTAGAGCTAAACTTTCTTCCACCACAAAGGACTCAGTCTTGGAACTGTTCCACCAGAGAAGAGCTCTAAAGGTGCAAATTGTTGATTATCAGCCAAATTCATTCATTTAATTTCCACCCATAATTTTTTTTTTTTTTTTGGTTGAATTAGAGCTGGCTTTGATGGTTTTGGAATTTGTTTTGTTTTGGCTTATTGTTGTTGCAGATTATTTCAGGGTTGCTGAATTTTGATAGAGACAATGTGGCTTCTGTTGTTACTGCTGCTGACAAGGTCATCAGTTGTTCTTAAAATTTTCATGCCTTATTAATTACATCAAGTTTTTGGACTAATTTATGTAAAATGATTTTGTTTGATTAGTGTTGCTTATGTGGTGTATTGGGTGATTTTCAACTCAATGCTATGCAACTATTTCTGCCATCATTGAAAACTTTTTTGTAACATGCATCCTTCATATCCATTGGACCATTGTCACAACAAAATGGGTTCAAGCTTGAATTTCATGGGTTTCTTGGTTCTATTTTAATTATTCTCCTCAAAAGAATGAAAACTCAATTGTATATATAGTTGGAGTACCAATTGAACTTTCATTTGTGAGCGTCTATTGGAGAAGTGTAGACGGAAAGGTTTAGTCCCACATCAGTTAAATATGACTTCGTAAAGAAGGATGTAAGTGTGGATCTCTCTTCAAATAGTACTGAGGCCTTTTAAGTTAAAACCCCACACCTATGAGTTGAAGGTGGTTAAGTTGGGGACAGTATCGTTACTAACGAAGATCTACGGGCTCGCATAGAAGTGTAGCAGGCAGGCCGACGCATAAGCATGCGAGGCGGGAAAATTTAACTAGTGTCAAAACTCATTGGTTTGAGTGAGTACTATCAGTGTGGTTTTCATTTGTGATCTTGCTAATTACATTTAAGCTGTTACAGCTTGGTTATGTATACAAGTAAAGTAGGGAGTAATTTGGTATAGTTATTCTTCACCTTACAATTTCAATCCTTTTATGCTTCAGCTTTCACAATATTGTTTTGTCGATCCTTGATTTTTTTATTTTTATTTTATTCTTCCCTTTATTCTTGTTGTGGTAGTCTGATTTGGTTGTTCTGATTTTCTTGTGGAAAAACTTAGCCTTTGTTGCTGTGAAGCTTGTATGCCATTGAATGACTAAACTGTCTAAATTTCTAATGGTTTATGTGACAGGGTGGAGCGACGCATGTGGATATAGCTTGTGATCCTGAGTTGGTAAAGATGGCTGTGAGCTTAACCTCTCTTCCGGTAATCTATCTTCTTTTCCGAGCGTCTAAATTACAGCACTACATATTCCTCTCTAATATTTGCAGTTGCCATGTTCTTACTCAGATTTCCAGCTTTTGTTAGTTTCATCGTTTCACTGCTTTCATGCAGTAGTCCTTCCTAATCTGAATAGTGATATACACTGCAGCACGTTGGTATGAATGTTAAGCCTTACATCCCAGCTTGTATGTTAAAAGTTGAACTTCATAAAACATAAAATCTGATCTAAAAGCAACACCAAGGCTTCGAATATTCAAATTAAGCTCATTATTTTGAACTAATTCTAGTTGGATTTATTGTTGAATCATCTAACACTTGTGCACATATCCAAAAATAAAGTTAATTGAACCTTGTATGCGATAGGAGCCGTAAAACATATCTTTCTTTTTGTAGTGAATCTAAGCTAATAATAGAAGTTGTTCAAGCTATCTTCATTACTTATTGATATCTTGGGTGCTTTCATGTACAGATATGTGTTTCTTCTGTTGAACCAGAAGCATTTCCAGCTGCTGTTGATGCTGGTGCTACTATGGTAAGCGCAACGAGTTTTTACAGACTAAAATTGACACCCACAACTTGATCGATAACCATTAACAAAGTCGATACTTAAATATGCAGGTGGAAATCGGTAACTACGACTCATTCTATGAGATGGGAATATGCTTCACGCCCGAGCAGGTAAGCTAGATTTTGGGGAATAATACATTGAGGTTACTGTCAGTTACTCTTTTTATATTTGACATATAACATCTTCAAGTTTTCCAATGCCTTAATCTACCGAGTATTACATTTTTCAGATTCTTGATCTCACAAAGCAGACAAAAATGATCCTTCCATCAATTGCACTATCAGTGACTGTGCCTCACACTCTAAGCCTCCCTGATCAGGTTAGTCATTTGAATACATGTTGTTATGAGGAATGTCGTGTTGATCTCCAAATCTCACGCCGTGAATGTTGATGAAGTCCTCTTGATACATATATCTATTCTACTATACTTAATAAGCATGAATAATCAATCTTTCAACCGTCACTTGAATTTATTATTCTATTCTTAATTAAGTATTTCAACCGTCACTTAAATTTACTATCCGACCATTAATTAATGGCATAATCAATCTTTCAATCGTCACTTGAATTTACTATTTTACCATTGATTAAGTCTTTCCATCTTCACTTAAATTTACTATTCTACCCTTGATTAAGGGTCTTTCCGCTATTATATCCAAATAGTTATAATTAGTTGTCAAAGGTCGGAATAAAAATCAATTAATATACCTTTTGGTATATAAAAATAGATTATCAGACTAAGTTTATGAGGCCACACATTTTGATGCATCATCTTACAAAGTTCAATGTGACTTGGCGCGATTTTGTACTCTCATAATAAAAATAGTTTTCGAATTGCATTTGGCTATTCCTTCGTTATACCTTCACTACTGAGGGGTAAGCAACTGACAGGTTAAGCTGGCGGAGTTGCTGGAGAAGGAAGGCGTCGACATAATTCAGACAGAAGGGGGAAAGTGCGCAAATCCTTCAAAATCTGGAGTGCTTGGTTTGATTGAAAAGGTAACATTGATGTCTAAAGAAGGTCCTTTCTCCACCAGGTTGTTAGAGATGAGATTTATTTTACTTTAAATGGACTGCCTAAGATTGGAACTTAAACGCATTTTGTGCTAAACGGACGACAGTTGAATCTACGGATACGTGCAACAACAACAACAACATAGTCTCAATCCCAAATTAGTTGAGGTCGGGTATATGGATCAAATTCTTCTGTTGTGCTCGATTTAGTGCAACAGCTTTATCAACGGATGTTGGATAAAATTGCCGAAGAGTAAAGTTATTAAGATGAAAGAAACAAAGTTCATGGAAAATAATCATGCTTTTGTTTCCACTAATAAATTGATTTCATACTATCGATGATATTAGGCATCTCCAACACTCGCGGCGCATACTCTATTTCACGGGCTGTTAACATTCCTGTAATGTGTTCATCTGGATTGAGTTCAGTTACAGCACCAATGGCATTGACTGCAGGAGCAGCTGGTGTGGTATGTAAAATCTTCAGTTGTTCAAGACCTTCTAACCATTAATGGTTCATCTTTGCTATGTTTCGATCGAGTAGAAATTAACGATTTCTATGAAAATCAGGGAATTGGCTCAGCAGTGAATAAGCTGAACAACGTGATTGCAATGATCGCGGAGGTCAGAGGCATCGCGGACTCGATTGGTTTGCCAAAGAGTATCCATGCTGCAACAGGTACTTAAAATTAGAATGCCTAATGGTCACATTTTGTTTTTGTCAACATATCAAGAACTCTGTGGTCTCTTTGCATATTTTCTTTCTCTATAACCCGATTGGGTTGCCACTTGCCACAACGGTAAAGGCGAAGGCAAGGTTGTGTGAGTTAAGCGCACGACCTCGATTTTGATTCCCCGGTGTGGCAAGATTGCTCGGCCACTTTGGGTATGCTTAGGCAGATTGTACCAGGGCCTCTTTGGAATAGTCATGTTCGCTTTGACACTCACGGATATCAAAAATAAAAAAGGATTTCAGATGGGAAAGCAACATGAATTCTAAAATAGTGAGAGCAATGAGGGTAGTAATCAAGCTAGTTGATAGAAAGTAATGGTTTCCTAACTTTTTGTGAACTAAAAATCATGAATTTTGTGACTTTGAAGGGTTGCCTTTCGTGAATGGAACTATTTAGTGTTTTTCAATACCAATTACATTAAACTCTGATTGAGGCAAAGGTCATGAGTTCGATCCTTAACAAAGCAACATTATATTTCCTTGGTTTCTCCCGAGTTAGAGGTTGGACCACCCGACTAACTCCTATAGGATTAGTCAAACCAAAGTAAGAAAGGGCTGAAAAAGGTTAAGACACCCATGGTTATCAAAAAAAAAAAAAAAAAAAAAAAAAAAAAAAAAAAGTCATAGATAGCTTCTACAGAGTAAATACTAGTTTTCTTTTTCAAATATGCAAAATTAATTAGAGAAATTATTAGTAAAATTGGGTTAATCAAGATTAAAGGAACATGAATGTTGTGGGTTAGAGCTGTAAAATTGTCAAAGTAGGGGTAGTGATTTATTTTTTATGATGATTTAATTAAGTCTTCTCTCATCTATTGGTCTTTACTGCAGGATCTACAAGATGATTTAATGACCTTGCTTCATTGTATTTGCATCCACTGGTTGGTGAAGCACAAAAAGGAGAACTACGACACATAAAATTTAGGCAGGATAAAAATAGTTCTTTTTTGTAATTATTTTAGTTTATTATACATAAATATGTTCGTGGGCACAAGGCAAGGTTTAATTCTGGTCTCAAGAAAGTTACCATGTTCGTTTTTTTGGTTTATTACCTTCTTTTTTTTTTTAACTTTGCACGTGTAGAGCGATCATGCACTATCGGGTCCTATATGGAGATAGCCATTTCAACCCAAATTTTTTCATTCACAAGACTCGAACTCAAGACTTGACTTAAAGGGAAGTGATTTCATTACCACTCAAACCAACTGGTTGTTGGTAAGAACATTTTTATTATGGTAAAAATGGATCCACCTAGAACACAATAGACATTCAACCCAAGAAGAGCTCTTCAATGAGACCATAGATTATGAAAGTTTAGCTGATGTGGCATAGAATCAAAGTAAATGGTGTACTTGGTAGACACTCTTTCCAATTTTCATTGCCGCATCATTATTTTTTGTTCTAGAATTTTTAAAAAAAAAAAAAAGGTCCCATTTTATATAAAAATAAATAAATAAATAAAAGTTTCAATCAGCATTGTGTATTGAAGACTATTTTTGAGGTTTAATATTCATCTGATGAAATTTAGTGTCACATATGATAGACATTTTCCCCACATTCATGAGGCGACACTAATCCATGCTCTCGATCCACATTTACTATTAGAGGTGCTCTAATACCATGTTCCTTTATCAATAAAACTGACTACTTCTTTTAGGCTGGGCGGACTTGGACAAGCTGTAGTATGCAGAGAGAAGTGGACCTCTACAGTGTGGTCCTAGGTGGAGGCCCGCTTAGGCCCATTAGTTTTGAGCCTGGCCCACTAACACGTTATTTATTTACTCTTTTTTTTTTTTGGTATAAGACCTCAATGATGTGTATACCAAAGCAAGTGGTGACGAAGGGCTAGTTGGTCCAAGTAGTTCGACATTTGAGTCCCTTAACTTGTTGCTCAAGTTACGATGGAGAGGAGACGTTAGTTGTTGGAGCTCTTTACCCCAATTATTGGCCGACCAAGTGAACTCGGAGTAGTCGATGTTAGTCCGGATAATCGAGTGGTCTAAACTTAAAAAAAAAAAAAAAAAGCAAGTAGTGAAACTTAATGAAGCATTAAGATGAATATGATTCTCTTTTAGTTACAAGATGAATGGGAATTTTATTTTATTGAGGAGTCAATCACCCGACCACACAGAGGTGAGAGCATGCCTTTTTCATTTGCGCTTGTATAGTGGTTGGCGAGATGAATGGGAAGGTTAGATCATCATGAAACCTAAAATTTGTAACTGTTTTAAGCATTAAGAGAAAGATTGGGTGACGAAATTTTGAAACATGTGATACATACGATCAACAAAGCATAGCCTCGGTTCCCAAATTAATTAGAGTCGGCTACATAGATCAAACTCTTCCATTGTGCTCAATTTAGTGCAATTGATTGTGAGCTTTCCAAAGCATTCTTCACACCCAGTGGCAATGTGAAACACGCACCCTTGATCATTTTCACTATACCCAGCTCAGATGCGAGCGTCACTAAGTGGGAACGCCTCAATGTTTATATCATCGTCGATCTAATTCATGAAGAGTGACAAAAGTTTTACGTCCGATTGTCAACTTATCGCAACCTTCCTCCATTTTTCAAGAATGTAAAATGGGATTGGAGCCTCCTCTCCCATTTTTGAGTATGAAAAATAGGTTTGAGACCTTACCCATTTTCCATAGGCGTCAAAGTCCTCATTTATTCGGACTTGAGACTCGACTATTTAGCACACACAATGTTCTACATATGTGGAATTATGTGATACACAGTCATTACAGTATAATTGGACTTTGTTTCAAAAAAAAAAAAAAGTATAATTGGACTTAAATGTAGCGGAGAGAATGTTCGTACAAGATTAATTTCATAGAAGGTCATCTAACTTTACAGGTTTGTAACACTTTAATCACAAAACTTATATCTGTATCAAATAAATCACTCAACTATGTAAATTATTTCATTAAAGTAACATTAGTCATATTTTAATAATTAAATTAATATTTAGACAATTCTGCCCCTTATTTTGGTGAGAGGAGAGATTGGTGAGGAGGGAGGAAAGGTAATAGTGTTGGTGGGGGAGTGGTAGCGATAAGTTGCACCCAATTCGCTTGCAATTCTCGTCGACACGCTGGAGCTAAGAGAAGATGGGAAATGTAGATCAAGGGAGCGGTCTTGATTTTCTTGGATGTTGGTGCGGTCTTGATTAAGGTCCCAATTGAAACAACTATTGCTTTGTGATTCAACAACTACATAAATTAACCAACAACCCCACCAAGACCAGACCCTCAATGGAACAACCCATCCCTGCCACTCCCTATACCTCTTTCCCCCTTCCACCCCCTCTTAAAATGGAACGCCACCTCTCCCTCCCAACCAAATATCCTCTCATGTAAGGTAAGGGGCAAAACTGTCCAAATATTAACTTAATTATTAAAATATGATTAAAGTAATTTTAATTAAATAATTTACAAAGTTAAGTGATTTATTTGATACAAACATAAGTCTTGTGGCCAAAGCGTTGCAACCTATATAGTTAAATAACCATCTATAAAATTAATCTGTTTCGTACCATGGCATGTAAACTACTTCGTTACCTTCTGACATTTCTTGCAATTTTTGTTCTCGGTGTAAAACTACTTAAAACTTCTCTAGTCACTTTTTTCTTGGATACTGTGACGTCCAAAACTACCTTAAATAATGCATACAATTAAATGATAATTGGATATATAAAGATTGAATTATACACATTTGATACATTCATTACACACTTTATAGTTATGCAAATCCTTTACCCAAGGAAGCGACCGACTCCATGTAACTGGAAAAAATAAAAAATAAAAAATAAAAATTTGTCACATTGAGACAGTGGTGCAAATATTTCATCGTTCCTTATTGAAACAGGTTTTTCCAGTCTGTTCCATGAAAAAAGGAGCAAGGCCTCCCATAAGTCTTACATTCTATTCAAACACTTATCTCATCTTTCAACATCTCAACTAAAATTCAGACCTAAGAAATCACAGCTACAAAAAGCTCCAGAAAACTAACTTCACATCAAATAGACCAAAAATAACAAAAAAATACTAAAGTCACCCAAATTCACGAATGACGTGACATGCATACGGCCGTGCGTTAAAATGAGTGATTTTGAGGTGTGTGCACAATTTTCAATGCATTACACGCGAAGCGCATAGCCGAGGCATGCGTGGACGACTCCCAAAGTTGATGTGACTTTGACATCCCCAAACTCACCCACATGGCACATCAGCATTAGGAGTTATTTGTGTGCTCCTCAAGATACACACTCATCGTGTTATGCACATCAACCTTGGGAGCCCGCACGCCACATCACCCGATGCGACTTTGAGGTGTCGTTGTAGCATTTTCCAATTTTTTTGTTTATTATCAACAAAATTTCCATTTAGAGGAGAATTTTTTCAGAAGGAAAGGAAAAGGTCACTACAACACTAGGCTTTTTCATGTCTGTAGAGCCAAAGCTTTACTTTCCCATCATGTGTTTAATCGAAAACTCATAACAAATTAATCTAGGATACATTCTCATTTGGAATACATGCATCTACATGACTATCAAAAAAGGGGAGACAACCAATCCAATGGAAAAAGATAGGATGTGGCACATTATTGTGGCATGCTTCGAGATGTGTGCACACACAACTCGATGGGTACTCGATGGATTCTAATTATAATGTTTTTATCTTTACTAAATGCGTGTATGAAAAATATGTAACCTAATCACTTTCCTAATCAAATAGATAATGACATAAGGAAAATATTAGAAGGACAACAATAATGTCACACTTTAGACACATTGGCTCACAAAAGCCTTCTATACGACCTCGATCCACGTGTTATGCATCGAGATCTATGTATGCATGCATCCCGAGGTGTTCATAAATGACTCTTGTGAGTCAATGTGTCTTTCTGTGTGGCATGTCGTTGTCATTCCAACACTTCTCATGACCTAATACATAATGTAGACTAGATCTTTAATCAACAAATCATGGCAGCAAAGAAACATCACCTTTTCTGACACTTGGCTTCAGTTTAAAGCATATGGGCCTACCAATTAATCTCTGTCTGTACTACTTGAGCTTCTGCTTGAAAGAGCTGTAACTGAAAGGGCAAATGTAAAACTGTTCTAGTTCTGATGTTGAAGTTACCTGTATGTGCATCTCCACACAGCGTACCACTCTTTATATCTTTTCTCAGATTAGCTGTTGTACTAGGACTATAAACTTAAAAAGTGTGCTAGTATTGGCAGATGAATATAAAATGACCAGTCTAGATCTCCTACACAATCGATTCTTCATTATTAAAAAATTATTCAAGGCATAAATAATTAATTACTTTGAAAGGAATAAAGATAGTCGAACTCAAATAACAATGGGCGAAAAAAAAAAAAAAAGTTTGAACACTCATAATTCTTATCTAAAGAAGAAAAAATGCGATGCTATGTGGCTTAATTGCTTTCGAAATTCACGGTTTTCCTGCGACTAGAAGGATTTGGATTGTTCTTCGCCCACAAATTGTCATTTGAACAAAGTTTCAAATGTAGGAGATTTTTCTGACAAAAAAAAATGTTGGAAGTTTTTCATATGGCTCTCTTTCGTTCTTCGTAAAGAAAAATGATCTATTACGTTGCTATATTATGATTTTCTGTTGACTACATTTAATCGAGTGGAATGGAAGAACTTGATTCATGTAATAATTTTGAATTTAAGCTTTGCTGTCATTTGTTGTTTGTTTTATTATGATTTTTTTGATGAAAGTATTATTATGATTTCGTGTTGCATATGATTAACTCTCCGCATGCTGCTGAAACTTTGTGATTAAGGTTAATAATGTGAAATGGGAAAAATGTAGTGATGTCCACTTACCATGTCTTTACTGCATTACTAGTATGGAACAATTGTTCTATCTTGCTAATACTTAAAGCCGTATGACATAATATTCTTTGTATGATATGGTACTTAACTTTTTCCCTGCCATGCATACCTAAAGAATACAAGAACAGTATCAACTCTAACTATAATACAGATTTGCAAGACCTGTGTTTCTCAAGGTTGCTAAGACACAATATTCTACTTGTCAGCAACCATGTACTGAGTCTTGCATTTGAAACTCAGCTGGCATAAAACATAGTAAGTTTTTTCACTAGGCCAACAGTGAGAGAAAGACTAGACTCTAGAGAGAATAAACTATGCCCATAATTCTCTCTCATCATTATTTGATCAGAACCTACGACACCTGAGACTTCAATCCCAAACAATGCCACCCTTTATCTCTTTTTTTTTTTTTTACTTGTAAACTAACTTTATTTTTATATCCTCCTTTTCCACCTGATCTTGCTTGCACCAACCATTTCTCAAACCTCCTTTCTCAAGTTTTCTTTTATTCCCTACTTCTCTCTCTCTACTTCTCTCATTCTCCAACCCAAGAAAGATCCGATTCTCCATATCCTACATTCATCCTTAATAAGGAAGGGACCACGTACATAACATTTCCCGTTATACATAACACTTCTCTCTTCTTTCTCAGAACTTCGCAACATTTTACTTCTTTTAAAAAAAACCAAGAGGAAGACCTGACGAAGACCCGCATTGGAATTTGAGCAGAAATAAAGAACAATGAGAACAAAAGCTCTGAAGTGTCTGGTTTTCTTCCTCTCCTTGAGCCTATTCAATGCAGGTTGAGCAACTTTGCAAATGGATGCCCCATGATTTAGATTTTTAGTTATATGGATTTGAATCTAATTTTATTCGGGAGTGTATTTTAGTTTCTATTTGTGTTAGGATTAGTGTAAATGATAACGTAGATTTCGTTGGATTTCTTCCCTCCCCATTCGTTTATTACGTAGTTTTTTCATGTTGTTAATATTCTGAGACTTCTACATTCCTCACCAATTTGAAGTATGTCCATATTTATCACATTGATGTCTCTGTCTCATTATTTATGTTTCCTTTTGTTCTAATTTCAGATATAGGTTTGAGCATTAAAGACAGGCCATTGATTGAAGCAATTGACAGTAAAGTATCTGATTACAAAGAGACAGAGGTACCTTTATCAGCGAGTCATCCAAATCGAATGTTGCTGCCGAGTACTGAATTGAAATCCTTGAGCACCACAAAGCGAGATGTTCCAATCATCAATCCAATGACTCCAACAATGACCACGCCTATGGGGAATCCATATCCAACAACGCCAGATCAAACTAACGGTCAAACACCCATTATAATGAATCCTCCAACTGGACCAACAAATGGAAACCCGATTCAAATTCCAGACAATCGGGCGCCAGGATCATCAGGAGGAACTTGGTGCGTAGCTAACCCTTCAGCCTCGCCGACAGCTCTGCAAGTTGCTCTTGACTATGCTTGTGGATATGGCGGCGCAGATTGCTCTGCAATACAGCAAGGTGGAAATTGTTACAATCCGAATACAGTAAAAGACCATGCTTCCTACGCATTCAATAGTTATTACCAGAAGAATCCAGCTCCCACTAGCTGCAACTTTGGAGGATCAGCCACAATTACAAACACCGATCCAAGTAAGACATTAAAAAGTTAATAACACCAAATATTTCCGCTGATGCACCATGTTCATGCATTGGAGTCAAATAAGAATTTCAATAACTATTCTGAAATTTGGTTTTCTTACACCATCAAGCATTGCAGTCTCATGAAGCTCCTTTTCTTTCTTATCTTCTATGCCATTCTCCGCAGGTAATGGATCGTGCAAGTACCCATCGTCAAGGTAAATCTTCTTAACCAATTCAATTCCACCTGACTGTAACCAAGATGATATCTGATGATCGTTTGTTATTGCAGCGCAAGTTTTAGCCCGCCAACCGCGACCACGCCAATTGAGCAAAATCCAACCGGAACAACTCCGCCATTTGAGCAAAATCCAACCGGAACAACTCCGCCAATTGAGCAAAATCCAACCGGAACAACTCCACCAACAGTGCCAACACCTTTTTATGGATCAGAAGGGCCAACGATCTCTGCATCTTCAATCTTGTATGGCTTGCCTATCTTCAGTTTCTCATCCATTCTCATCGTACTTGCAGCAGCAGTCATTTAATTCCTTCCTTATGAGACATGAATCTGCATGGATCAATGACGTACAGAACTTCCTACTACGAAGAAAACACCTGCAGAGCGAAAAGATAGCACATCTCCAGTGCTAGGCTAGTAGTAACTTGTATTTCAAAAGCTTTAGCTAAATGAAGGAACCTATAGATCAAGAGCGGATTCAGAAAGCATATAATGTAATACGGGGTTCTCCTAGATGTAGAAATCATTAAATAGATAGCATGTTCTTTTTAGTTATAAGAGAATAAGTCTACTCAAGTTCTATTAAATCTAGATGCTGTATACAATAAGAACACCAAATATAGTATCAGTACCTGATAAATCCGGTCTGCCTTGCTATCAAACCAACACCACATAACATTTTGAGTCGTTAGATTTTTCGATTTGGATGATAGGCGATTGGTTGACTCTCAAAGGCTGGATCGAGCTGCGTAGATGGTTTAGCCATTCTCCGCTCTACAACTGCTTAAGTTGCATAGAATGCAGGAACCAACGAATGTCTGGAAGACCGCCCATGTTTCAGTTTCTTTCTTCCAGGATCATCATGTCATGTGAAGGCAACTCTAACAAAAGCAGGGAAAGTTCCATATATAAAAGTGCACAGGTTTCCTGAGTTACTAATCACATACAAGAATGAACAATTACACATAGCAGTGAGAGACACTTGAATAACCCATGCAATATTTATTAACAAAGATTAAAACAATGCTACATTTCGAGAAGCCTGTTTTGCATACTGGTTATCAAAATAATTTACATCATGCCAAGTTAAAAATCAAAGCAAGTGGTAGAAGAAGAGAAGTTCAAGTACCCACACCAAGCCAAAGCATGTGAAATGACAAGTTAACAAATAAGACACAAATTTGAACAACAAAGACGCAAAATTGATATACCAAGATTTTTGCCATTTGAGATAACATGTAAGAAGTTCCAAGTCAGAACTACAAAGTAGATTTTGGCATTTAGTATGGTACTCGATATTCTATAGTTACCAAGTTCTTGTACATGTACAAAAGACCAGACCATTTCTTAACACCTCAACAAGCCTAACATCCATGACCTTCAGTTCACAAACAATCAGATATCTTTCAGATAATCAACAAGCCTGCAACAGCAGTAATGCAGATAACAGCCAAGGAGGCAATAGCAGATCCTTGGTCAAATGCTCTTTGCAAACTTCCCAAACGTGAGAAATGTTGGAAAGCCAAATATGCAGCTATCGCCAGAGAAATTGCTGCACCACCTTGAGTTCCTCTGAACGAAAAAAAAAAAAAACAGATAAATAAAACGAACGACAACGAGGAAAAGTCAGATACCTACACGCCTAGAATCCATCTGTGAGATAACACTGACCTTAAACTCATTACTTGATAAGGAGCCACAATTAAAAGAAGGATTGCCATGAAAGGTAGCTCTAACTCACCTACAACCAATATGGATTAATCATTATATTGTCAAGCATGGAAATTCAGCATAAAACTAAATTGAAAAGGAAATGGAAAACTTGGTTTCTTAATTTAATTGAACAGGTGAGAGTTTAAAACGTTCTTGAGTAATAATAAGGAAATTCAAGGTTTACACCTGTTCTGTCTCTAAAATAGGAAAAATATGATGGAAATCATGGACTTTGAGATCAAAAAGAGGAATCCAGAGTGGCTTCGAATTGTTCAAATAAGCATTTAAATTAAAATTTATTCAAGTTTTCATATTGTTGTTTTACTCTTGGATGCAAAGCAAAGATTTACTCAGTGAACTCTCTAAAAATGGCATAAATAGGCCATCCATTGCAATGTCCTATTGCAAAAACAGTTTTTAATGGTTATGGTGGTCTTATTACTACTACTGTAATTTCCCACCAACCTAAGTGGGAGTTTGGTGGATACATCTTATACTCTTATAGATGAGGCTCAGTTGCACTCTGTAATCCAAGTATTGAGAAATCATTTAGCCTCACTTTTAAAAGGAGTTCACTGTTAGTCGCAAATCAGCATTTAACTAAAGAGTTACCCCTCTCTCTATGGTAGGAATAATGGGTTATGCTCAAATTATAACTTTATAGTGTATCTAATTAAGTCCTTGTTCTCTATTCTACATCTTTAATAAGAATCCAGATAAAGATGTCTATCTAGTCCTTCACAATATCCATCACGTTCCTTCATTATACTAAATCTTATTATACTAGGAAAGTGAATGGAATTACATGCTTCTTGCTTCTAAAAGGAAAATGAACTATGACAAGGAATTTGATAGTCTCATAAACTAATTTGGTTTACACTTCGTATGATACTTACAAGTGACTATTATACAAGAAACAACCTAACTAGTTTTTAATGGGATTAATTTTAGTAACTAGTAAATAATGGATCTATGTGAACAACCGCACCAACCACAATGAAAAGGAGATAAGAGGAATTAAAATAGTTGAAATGCATACGCACCAGGAATGAAGTAAAACAAGCGAACAAGAAGTGCAAAAAAAGCTGTCCAAGCACCATATTCACCCCTGCCAGCAACACATTCTTTAGTTTCTATAGGCAAGGAAATACTTTTCATAAACTAGAAGAAAGTGGCACAATGACCTACTTGACCCATGATACAATGCTTGCGGGTGCTTGTAGAGCAAATAAAGGTACAAGAAAAGATTTTTGAATAGCGGTCCCCTTCGAAAGCATCAGAACCCTGGAAAGACAATTCGCTACCTCTAAAGCATGGCACGTATAGGAAAAGATCATTCATAAAATAATAAAAAGTTTCTAGTTTAAGCCAAACTTAAGAGGGTCTCATGCTTATTTGTCAATCTAAAATCATCTCATGACTCGTCTAAACATTTAAAACATAAATTTCAAATCTACAAATAAATCATTCCTTTTGCATCAATAAATCATGGACATGGAATTGGAATTTCCAATGAATTGGATATCATCTAATTAAGTTACAAAACGACAAATTGATCAAATTTTGAGAAAAAAAAAACATAATTAAAAAATTCTTTAGATTTTCAGTATGCCATCTGACCTGTGTATAAGGTACAAAGTCCCTACATACAAGAAGAAAAAAAAATAGCATCTACCATATTGAATTGAAAGGAAAAGGGTAACTAAAAATTTAAAGGGTTTAGGGTTTAGGGTTCATCCCTTCTTAACATAAATATATGTTTTCCAAAAATCTGGGGATTATTCTCTATGCTTCCCGAACAAAATTTATAAGATTATCCTTTCTTTTCTCAAGAGGGGAAAATTACTCTTAGAAAATGATTACAGAAACTGAAATCCCAAATAGCTCCAAATTTTGAGATATCAAAGCTTAGGGTACAGGTAAATTGGTTGTCTTTTTTTTTTCTCAGTTTTCTAAAACTTAGTAAATGTTACATTTTTAAATGAAGAAAAAAAATGCAAACACCCCCTCTCGGTCTTCCTTTTCTCTGAGCTAACTCGTCTTACATATAATTCGAGACAAGAATTAGTGACGCATTCTTCTTAGCATATGTTAATAAAAGACAGAGAATAGATGCTCTCCAGGAGTTCATTCCTTATATATTAGTAATTGAGTATGATCCTCAGCGAAAACCATTTACATAAAAGCGATCGAGAAGATACCTCAATTATTATGGATCTCCTATTCAACTCATCAAAAGTTCAACATTCATTCATCAGTACTACCAAAGAACTACATCCAGACTAACTTAGGCCAATGTTATAATCACATTCATCTTTCATCAATACACATTGGAAAATGAGTGGTTGACCCACATTTGACACATACTTGTTACGGTCCTTTGATTTTATGCATCGAGATGCGTGTGCACTTGCTTTGAAGTCTTTCCAAAGGACCACAACAACTTGGAGTCAAAAGTGGGTTACTTTAGCACTGCACATTCCCAAATGACACAAGACTCTCAACACAATCCCTATGTTCCTAGGAGGGGATTTGCTGAAGTTATGAGTGTAATGTTGGTAATGTCTACCAATAGCAAAGCACCGTCCGTACAAAAGAGTAAAAGTGTAAAAGTACGTCATACACCATACTCATGACGTTTTGTTATTGATAGACATTACCAACATCATACTCCCAACTTTATCAAATCCTCTCCCTACATTCCTAACTACTATTTCCAATCAAAATTCATGAATCAATAGTTGTTATTGTCCATTGATTTTTTGCATCGAGATATGTGTGCACGTGTTTCGAAGCGTATCCAAAGGACCACAACAACTTGGTGTCAAAAGTTGTTTACTTTAGCACTAGCTACTACACATTCCCAAATGACACAAGACTATCAACACTATCCCTATATTCCTAACTACAATTTCCAATCAAAATTCATGAACCAATAGTTTTTATTGTCCTTTAATTTTCCCCATCGAGATGCAAGTGCACATGTTTCGTAGCGTATCTTAAAGACCACAACAACTTGGTGTCAAAAGTTGTTTACTTTAGCACTAGCTACTACACACTCCCAAATGACACAAGGCTCTCAACACAATCTCTACATTCCTTTTCTTTGAAGGCACGATCTCTATGTTCCTAACTACTATTTCCAAATCATGAACCAATAGTTTTTATTGTCCTTCGATTTTCTGCATCAAGATGAGTATGCACGCGTTTCGGAGCGTATCCAAAGGACCACAACAACTTGGGTCGAAAGTTTCTTATTTTAGCACTAGCTGCAACACATTCCCAAATGACACAAGACCAATCTCTACATTCCTAATTGCTACTTCCTATCAAAACTAGTGAATCAATAGCTGTTACGCTCCTTCGATTCCTGCATCTGAGATGCGTGCGCACGTGTTTCGAAGTGTATCCAAAGAACCACAACAACAACAACAACTGTGTTCAAAAGTAGGCTACTTTAGCATTGTTACTAATTCTAGCTATTTCCAATCAAAATTCATCAACCCGATCACAATTGCACAATAATCATTATACAAACCCTAAAAAAAAAAAAAACAAAACAACAACAACAATCACGGAAAGAGTGAGAGATCGGTGGGTTACGCGGAGGAGACGGCGGAGATCCAGCGAAGGTTCGAGGGAGCGAGAATCGCAGAGCAAACAGCGCCGCCGCCGAGTCCGCCTCTTCTTCCTCTCCTTCGCATCTTCGGAATCATCGTCGTCAGAGAAAGCGAAGAGTTAGGGTTTCGAGAGACGAAGAAGGAGTGGCGACTCTGGTTCGACGTCTTTGCGATTAGTACGAGCCGAGGACCTGATAACGACAACGCCGACGACATCTCTCTATCTCTCTCTCTCTCTCGCTCTCGCTCTCTCGATCTCGAGATTTGATTTTCTTCGTGTCTATCGAGTCTCACTCACTCTCTCAATTCGCAGTTTTGTAACCGGTCCTGCCACGCGTCCACCATCCCCTCTAGAATTACCCCTATGTTCGTATCTCGAGGGACCCCACTCGCTCGAGTATGCTTCCTACTCTTCTAGCCAGAGGTGTACTAGGTAGTATCAAAATATATACTGCATACAATGTTAATATTTTGAAGATATAAACCTGGTTGGGTTGGTTTTTGCTAACTTACAATGCGATATCATATTTTCACGTTTGATTCAACTTTAAACTCAGCATGGAAATAATAAATTGATATAAATATTCTTCAAACAAAAAAGAGATAGATGTGGGTAATAAAAAGGTAATTAATGAAGGGTGATTGTGTCCACAAACTCTTGAGAGGTAAATCCCGCAGAGAGGGAGATGTATCTTACCCTTGAATGTGAATTGGAGATAACTTGCACAGAAGTTGGGCAACCAAACAATATTAGTTCCAACTCCCCTGCAAGTTATCTTCAAGAAGTTAACTCCACTCCTAACCAAACAAAGTCATAACCTTTAATTCAATTCAGTTGGTGCAAATAATTAACTTAATCACAATATATACCAAACCAGTAAGCTATACACCCACTTGATTGGTATAGACCAGGGGCAAAGCCGGCAGGGGGATTTGTCTGTAACAGCCCAAATTAATTAAACTAAGATTATCTTTTATCTTGAGGATTAATGACCGTAATTCGGGTTTTACGTGGACAACTCGGTTGACTCGGACACGAGAATTGATGGAATATGTTATTTTTGGATGATGATTGTGTTTTGTGCAGTGTTTAAAATCGTTATATTATTATATTGCAATGCATGTGTGTACTTTGCTATCGAGTGAGTTGGTGTGACGCATAGTTACATTAGGAAGCATGTCGACGCAGGTATCGGGTAGGAGTGACCCGAGGATGTTAGACTAGGTTAGGAAATGGTATATGGTGTATAATTAAACCATAGCCTGAGTCGAAGGTTAGTGGGACCACAAATGTATCAATTATGTGATTAAAAACACTAATCATATGATTAAATGCGCCTAAGTTAATTAAATTAGATAAAAAACTAATAAGGCCTATAGTTAGGTTAATTAAATGTGGACCTTGGATATGCATCTAGATGACCTTAGTTAAGTTTAACTAGGATAGATTGAGTCAAACTGTGTGTCGCCAAGACTGTGCACAGCTTAAATGAGAGCTTTAAGATTTGTCCTCGAGAATCATGTGCACACTAGATTATAACACATAGTATAAAATGGTGACTTATAGTGGGTTGTTGTTTCAAAACCAACATCAAAACACATGCAAAAACTCTGAATTTTAGCAACATTAGAGAGAATTGGGAGCTCAAAATTATGATTAGGAGCTGAAAATCTAAGATTCAAGGTGTCCTAGCCAAGGTAATCAACTTCATCTTCTTCAATTCTTCAAAATGAGCTTCAAAACTAGGGTTTTTTATTTAAATTCGGAATTTAAGATAACTCAATGATTTTATAAGAGTTGTCTACGAATTTGAAGTCTATTTCATCAATAAAGAAGAGCTTTATCACTGATTTTTATAGAAATTGGATTTTTGGTGAAAATTTGGAATGAATGCATGATTTTGTAATTTGATGAATCTGTTATTGTAACTCGGTTGTTTTTGGTGTTTGATTTCCCCCACAAGTCGAGGATGGGGTCGATGACGTTTGGAGTAGGCCAATTGGGGTGCTGGGAGCAGAATTCTCAGTTGAGAATTCTTCTGCCCGACACGCCTAGCACGCTACTCGGGCTTGATAGCGTGCTATCAAGTCTAGGCAGACCACTATTCTTCAGGATGAAGAACAGTAGCACGCTAGGTGCCTCCCTAGCGCGCTATTCAGACATAGCGCACTAAGAGGATTGCCTAGAGCGCTAATGACAATTGACAGCCCAATTTTTATGGGTTCTCTTGTATTTTCTGACCTATACATTCAACCTAAGACACTTGTAATCAATCTAAAATACATAATTGACTTTAAAGGACTAAGGGGACCGTAGCTCGAGAACCAAAGAGCTAGTCGGGGTCGGATTTGGAAGTTTGGGGAAGTCGGAGCACGTATTTGAGGTGCGTAAAACCCATTGGCAAGCTTCACAGAATTCATGGTGTGGTTTTATCGATATCGAATTACATGTGCGACTGCTGGTGGGTACACATAGTTTTTCACTCTATATTCGATTGCGTATATATTGGTTATGACTAAATGACTTGCACTGGGTACTTGTTTTAACGCTCGTGTTGACGGTAGTAGAATATATCTACGACCATCGGGTGGGATTTAAGGTGTTCACTTGACTTAAAATAGCGCCTGGAAGGGGTTCACCCGTTAACCATAGTTGGGGTTTAGTCACTGTATGCCTACAAGTATAAATGTGGTTTCTGTCATGTTTTTATCGATGTACCGACTGGTTTAGGTCGGAGTTTTCTCGTGTTATTTGGTTGTTTATTTCCTACTGTTTTACTTTTGAGCGTGCATAATTTGTATGTGTCGTTATATTACTCGCTATTGTTTTTGCATGCCGAATGCCGACTACATTCATGTGAGTATAAATTTATGTTGCCAGGTGTATTACTTAAATGTCTTGTAGTTTTATCGGTTTTATTCATGAATATTGTGTGGATTTCTCTTGAGATTTTACTCACTGGACTCATCATTGTATTTGCTGGATGACCGAGTGCAAATCCTTCGATGAGCAAGGGCAAGGGAATATTAGGTGACTACCTCTGAGTCTATCTGACGCCAACTCATGTGTCGACTTACAATATGTATATATTACATTTTGTTGGGTTTTGGGGACTCGTATAACACTGATACATGTATATGAATCTTTTGTATTTTTTTTGCATGTGTTATATATATACGTGGTATCTTTTTGTCGGGTTTTCCACTACTTATGATTCTTAAATATGCATAAAATACTCAAATATTTGAAGACTTCCGCTGTAAAACTTATTGTAACTTTGTAAATTAACGAACTGGCTAAATTAAGTTACTAATCATTAATTGAAGAATAAATGGCTTGGTTAAAGATTATCGTAAATTAACGAATTGGCTAAATAAACTTATTGGTGACGTGTTCGGCGACGTGGTGGTGCCCGGTCCGCCTCGGGAATTGGGGCCGCCACGTTGCCAATGTCATATCCCTTTCTAAATCAAATGTCACGTATTAATTTAATATTTGTATAATTGTTGGGAATGCTTCGTATTTCTACATTGAGATTAGTAATTTAATTGAGTATTAATCAGGGCAAATTGAATACAATATTATGATGCTCTTATTTACAATGCATAAATAAGAAAAGTAATACAATAAAATTAAACCGTAATCAAATAAATATAGCAACTACCGTAATTATTTCCTAACAGAGATGCATATCAATGTCTATGTTTAGTATTTGAATTACTTTTGTAGCAATTTTATGAATAAAAAATAAAGTTTTTCAATATTAAAATTACCTTAAGCTAGGAGATGGGCCATTGTTTTTTGTTTTTTTTGTTTTAAATCTGAGAGGGGCCCGATGTATTAATTTTTCTATTTAAGGAGGGGAGATGGGTACAGTATATACAAGGGGGTGGGAAAACTTTGGGGGTACTGTAATGTAATTTTTTTTTTTTTTTTTTTTGATAGATATTGTAGTTTTCTTTTTTAATTAGTCCCTAGCAATTATCCCCAACTTTTATTTTTGTGGCTGTCTTTTTTTTTTTTTTTTTTTTTTTTTTTTTTTTCATGAGCTCTACCCTGTTTACATATGTAGGGTCAAACCCCGTGATAACAAAAACAAGACCCAGTTGAGGCCCATTAAAAATAATCTAATAATTATTCAAAAAACAATATCGTAATATTTTTTTTAAAGAAATAAAAAGCCCCATAATATATAGAAAAGGCTATGTTTTGCATGTCCATGATCACATCACATGCAACCTAATAAAAGACTTTCCATCAATGTGGGATGGATAACAATACATGCATGAGAGTGAAGTGCCTTGTTTGGAAACTAAAGAGCAGTCAAATGCAGTTTCCAAGACTGGTAAGCCGAAATTAACTTGAAAAACAAAAATAAAGTGCAGTAGTTAACTAGTTATGCATGCACAGCAGTCAGACTCCCACCTACCCTCCCAGCTCCTCAAATAAATGGCCGGTATGTATGCCTTCATGATCAGTAACCAAGGCGGTTCAAGATAATTTGACTTTCGAATCTAGCACACTATTAATAGCTTGCCCATGTACAAGGATATATACTCATATAAATAGTCTTTTAATTGCAAACATCGATAAATTTAATTAGATCCAAGTACATGTATACATATGTACATGCATGTCGGCAAATAAAGTTAAATCTCATATATATAGTTCAATTCTCGTTTTGAAAGGCATATATATGAAGGCATATGCCTAGCTAGTTACTGACTCAATGCCCTTCAACTAAATATTTCAAATTTAAACAATTAGTGTACACGAAGAATAAATTAAAATCACGTTTAGAGTCAACCTCGGTCGCAAGTTGTTATAAGACTAGTCATGAATTGGTAGTTTGGTACATGCGGAAGATCAAGGAAAGAGCACAAAAAATAAAAATAAAAATTAAGTTAACAATTGTTGAAGACACGTGAACTGAAAGTTAGTCCAATTACATCATATAATTAAAAATAATTTCATAATAAAGTATATAAGTGTAGATTTCCCGGCGATTAGTGCGGGTGGTTAATTAAGTTTGAATGAAAAGAAATAGCTTTTATATGTTTAACGTATGTTCCAATCCTTTTGTGTCAATGTGAAACAAATAAAAATTTAAGAAAAAAAAAAACACACAACTTACACGGTTACACCATGTACGGGCACATGGACCTGTACAAAATATAAGAGAAAGAGACAATCTTATGCGTTACACATGCGCAATTTTTATGACCCTCGAGATATTAAACATATAATGGTATAAACAGCTAATATATATATATATTTTTTCTATCAAAAATATAAATGTAATTTTTTTGGAAGGTAGAAGCAACTAATGTAGTACTAATATATATTTTCAGAAGAGAAGAGAAGAAGATGATGTTACCACAATCATGGCATGTAGGCGCATGAATCGGGAACCAAATAAATTATTAATGTTCATGTGTATCTATTAATTAAATATAAATACGACAAATGATAATGTCGTCACTTGTATGCGTGTACCATAAATTTGAAAGAGAGAGATATAAGGGGGTGGAGTGGATGGTGATGTCTTCTTTAATTCTTATGTTGCTTGCTAGCTATCATGCATGGATATACAACCTGCAACTCCAATTCAATGTGTAACACTATCAATGCGTTAATGTTTATACTTATCGATCAGATAGCAATTCATCACCTTTTGCGCAGATCAATCGCATCAATTACCATTGTGTTTCAACTTTCAACATCGGAAATGATCAACATTTATATGTAGATGATATTGTACAATTATAAGAGAGAGAGAGAGAATTTAAATGCTTATTGCTAGACGTGTAGATATATGATGAACAACCACGCGCAGTCAGTCAGTTGAAGTCACAACTTCACTAGTTTGTCATGTGCTCATCTCTTAGAGAGAGTGAGGATGCAACGTTCAAGTACTTTTTCATATCGGAGAATAAGGTTAGTTTAAGTAATTAATTGTTTCATATTAAAACTTAATTAAAGAAAAAAAAACTAAATAGCTATTTAGTGCTTATGACAAAAAGGTAAATTTGTCACCGACAATTAAGTTTTTTGCAAAAAATAATAATTGTGGATAAAATATTATTCGAGGTACATATATATGTAGGTCACGAGTAGCATTAATAATCACAATGTGTAATTTATATATTTAGTTACTAATTGAAAAGTAATCATAATGTGTGTGTATATATATATATGTTCCGCTTCTTCCTCAGAGAAAGATGATCAAACAATATTCCCAATTATGATCCTTAACAATTACTTTTAACTATATATTTCGCATGAGCATATACATCCCACCTTAAAGAAATATTTATCAAAAATTAAAATATTTGAATCCATTAACTCTATGATTTACTAAGTGAATATTCAATAAGTTTCAACCTGTCAATCAAAAATCAATTAATTAAGTGGACCAATGATTTGATATATATTGTCGGTGGTACTATTTCATGCACCCTATTTGCCCTATTTGTTGTTACTCCTTTCAATTATGAGAAGGCTATATAAAGTCAAGATAACAAATTACCTAAGTTTAATGTATTACTGTATCATTAATTTATGCTAAATCTCAGCCACATGCATTACACGTCATTGTCGACCGTTAACTAACGCCTTACGTAACTAACAATTTTTGGATGAATAACGAACTCTAATAATTTGGATATAGTTATTACAATTTTTGACTAAAAGGTAAGCTTTGACCTTAAAGTGTGTAAACAGCTCTACTGCTTTGGTCAACAGCACTAATATAGAGTCGTAGACCTTTTGCAGTAAGGAAAATGATTAAATGAAACAATTTGAACGCACACGACGCAGGGGTGGCATAAAAAGGGTATGGACACGTATCCGTTTTTGAAACGAACATTTTTTTTTTTTTTGTTCGGACCCGTATGTTTTTAAAATATACAAGTCCGGTTTTTTGTCGGACACATTTTTTAATAAAATAAAATAAATTTTTTCACTTAATTAATAACAAAAATACATAATTTTTATGTTTTCATGTCCAAATTCGGGTACTCATTTTTAAAGATTTTTGTCCGGACCCGGTCCCGTTTTTTAAAACGGACAAGAAAACATGTCCACTTCCGTATTAATTTTTAAAAAATTATGTCCGGACCCGTTTAAAACGGGTCCGGACAAATACGGACAAACGGGCAAGCACATTTTGCCGCCCCTACTTGGACGCATATTTTATTTTTTTATTATTTATGGTATTTTGTTACATGTGGGTCCTATGTATTGGGAGACAAAAAAACGTTATAAATGGTTAAAAAAAAAAGTGCGCCCAACGGGTGCTCCCAAAATGTGTCATTTTATCATTCTCTTTTAGTAATTAGCTTGGCCGTTCAAAAAGCAACCACGTGAGGTACGAGAAATTGTTAACCATACGAAACACACTATCTTGTTTCAATGTATATATATAGATTCAATTGACTTTTTGAATTTGACTGATAAAGGTTCAAATTAAATAAAGCTTTTTTGAATATATAGTTTTTATGTTGTAAATGAAAATATATTTTTAATAATATGAGATAAGGTTCCACTACAAAAATTCTCAAAAAAAGGTAGGGTACCAAAACAGGTACGTACCATCCATGCATTATTATACCAAAATAAAATGCTATTAAGGCTTCTTAATTATGAACAATTTTTTATAAAAATATGAACATTCCGAAAAGCTATAGAAATGAAAAAAAAAATTCTTGTTTGAAATTATTGTGTTGTTTTAGTTATCTTGTATGATTAGTGTATCAAACCATTGAAGAATAAAGAGAGCTCAACCATATAGCACCAAAAAAAAAAAAATGGTTTGGGAGTAGGAGGTCATAAATTCGAACTCCAGTGAGGGCAAGTTGTTTATTTCTTATAAAAAAATTGAACCAAATTAAAAACTAATGCACCAACTCATGATATAATATGATATAAACATTAATCATGTATATGTATATATATATATATATATATGGTTAAATATAACTTCAACTTTATGATCACCTCTCACTTTGATACACCAAACAATAAATTAATTAATAGCACCATGCATATACATTACGTTAGGGTTCAACCTATTGATTCGGTATAATGGTGGATTCCAATTTTCTCGAGTTTTTTGGGAATTAAGTTGATATCGATCATCTTGATAAGATTTTTTTGGTGATTATAATAAGCTCGCAAGGAGCAATTCTGCCCCTTAAAATGCATCTTAATTTGTCACAATTACATGCTCACAAGAGCAATTACAAGCATATATATTGTCCCTTATAAAAATAAAAATAAAATAATAATAACTAATTAAGTTTAATTTTTCACCTCTATATATGTCACATATTGAGCCAAAGAAAATCATCTATGTTAATCAATTTCATCCACAGCATTACAACTGAATCCTGATCGTGTGAAGTAGCGACCTTAACTTACCAACCAATAATTTGGATAATGTAATGTTTTTAATTACTACTAGTTAGATGTGAGCTTTGACTTTTAAGTGCGGAAAGAGCTCTACTTTTGTCCTAGCCGCGTAGTTAATAAAGAGGGCCGCTAAGGGCACCCCACCATTTAATGAAGGCACCCAAAGTTTTTGTAAAAAATTTTGCAAAAGTGGAAAAGACTATTTTGCCCTTGTATATATAGTGATTCAAACCCTACAAATCATTTTGACAAAGAAAAAAGGCACCCCACCACAAGGTTGAACCCCAAAGCCACATTGCATTTGGCGAGCGTTGATCGATTATTGCGGATTGTCATCATCCGACAAATGAGGTAACAATGTTTGATAACCATATGATGGTTTGAAGGAACCGTTTTTTGTCAAGGTAGGGTTTCTCAAATTTTCGGATGTTTTTTCACGGTGGCGATTGATTCGACCTCGCAGACCGAGAGTTATGCACACTTCTCGGTCACCATCCACCGAGAATCGAATAACGCCTCGTAATGGACAACCGAGAGCTATTCTACATTCTTGGTTGGACATCACCGACAGGACAAACTATACACTTCGACTTACTCTCGTGAAGTGGTGACCGAGACGACAATAAAAGTCTCGCTTATGGACAACCGAGAGCTATTCTACATTCTCGGTCATGCTTGGCCGAGATCAGTAACAAAATCTCGGCTGCGTGGCCGAGACTCGTAAACAAAATCTCGGCCCGTGTGTCGAGAACCACGAACGCCCAATAAATGAACCATTGAATGCACCGCCACACAAACATAACAACTACTCTATCAAATGCAACTTAATTAGACTACCAACGCACATTCAAACGATCGATTTCAACACTATCGATGTGTGAACGAAAAACTTGAACCGAGCCCTAATTTGGATATGAAATCGACCAAAACTCGAGTCTTCAAACTCAAAAACGTCCTACAACAGAGGAGAGAGACATAGAGGAACGAATACAACTTAGATTCGGGATTGCTAGGTGGTTCGTTCACGAGAAATGGAGAAAGTCAAGCAAGAGGACGGTGGTGGGGTGGTGGGGTGCCCAAGGGTTTGCACGAGGGTGGGTGAGAGGGTTTTTTGCACGAGGGGCATTTTCGGTATTTTGGGTTTAATTTTTGGTGCCCCAGTAAATCGATTTGTGCCCACATTAACTCGGGTGCCCTCATTAAATGGTGGGGTGCCCTTAGCGGGCCTCTTAATTAAATTGTGCCTTGTTCATGCTTTGGTCAACAGTATTATATATTATACACATTTTTGTACACGCAGTGGCCGTCCAAAAAGCAACACATGTACTACACTTTTTTTTTTTTTATAAAACTATATACGTGTACTACTAGAAATTATAAACAATATATTGGAAAAGTTGCTTTACTTGTTTTCCATCAAACCTTTGAAGAATAATTAAATAACGCAACCATATATAAGAAGCATATATAAATATACGTACCAACTCATATGATATAAACATTAATCGTAATTAAGAGTATCTTTATAGAAGGAAACATATGTATAGCTAAATATAATTAACTTCAACAATTTATGATCATGGCCTCTCAATTTGATACACCTAACAAAAATAATTAATGTCAAGACATACGTACATATCTATGGCACACATAATTAATTAATATATAATGACATGTTACAAGATCCCATGAAAAACCAAAAAAAAAAAATTGTAAAAAAATAAATCGATTAACTCTTCTTACAATCATTCACCACCCCTTCATTCCCTGCCAACATCATGTACTTATCTCTCCTTGTAAAATTTGTGCACTCAAACCCTAATGCCCCTGCCAATCTTTTTTGTATATAATTGGCCACTTCACAGCTTGATTTCCCCCCACCACTACATGTCATCTCTCTAGGCACTCTCTCAAGAAACTCCACAACATAACATGGTCTAGGGTTCATGAAAAATATTATAGGGTCCAAGCACTTGAGTCCACTAGCAGTAGTGCCATAAAACATGGTCACATGTGTGTTCATGGCCACTGGCACAATCTCATCAGCCAACTCTGCAAACAAAGAGCTAAACCTCAACAAATAAGGCTCTCTACATGTTGTCCCTTCAGGGCACACCACTAGGTCTCCTTCACTTAGTAACCTTTGCATGGACTCTCCATCTTTGTTTCTATCTCTTGTGAGCCTCACTGTCCTTATTGGAGCTATTAATTCAGACATTTTACTTAGACTATATGTGACTGCAGTGAGGGACTGCCCTAGTGTGATACATAGGAACACTGGGTCCAATAGGGTTCTATGGTTACAAACATAGAGAACACCTTTTCTTTGGTTGTTTTTGGTGTTTTTGTGAGGGTGGTGAGTCTGGTGACCTTTGATTCTTATGTTCAAACCACTCCATTGGCCTAAAATAGGGGAAATTTTGTAAGGAAGGAGAATTCCCACAAGGATTCTGAAGATTGCTAGAGGAAATGCTAATGGAATCCATAAGAACATGCACAAGGTTGCAAATGGTGTTGGTAGAAATGCTAGCCTTCCATCATGAAAAATAAGGGGTTTGGGGTATTTCTCTCTTGGCATCACTGTGGCTTCCCTGTTCTTCAACTCTTCTTTGCTCACCACATATGCTTCCTGCAATATTCATATATATATTAATTAGCTTAATATAATCGATTTACGACAACATTTAAAAAAACTATATATGAATCTGCTATGATCATGGATCCAATGTTTTCATTCAAATTTCGATTTAAATCTTAATATAATCAATATAAGACAAGGAAAGTATGATATAATATAATCATAATACGACAATATTAACAAAATTTCAAATCCAAATTAATTAGTTGGGATCAGCTAGATAGATCCAATATTTTTATAAGACAAAAAAGGTACGATGTTTTAACAATAGATTTTTATATTTCATAATTAATGAATGTATTACAATATATGATATAATTTTTTTTTTAATATATATATAATCAATACCATCAGAGGAATAAAAAATGTCAATTCAAAACTAAATTTAATATTACCTTACAAAGGGACAAGAAGAGATGGTCTGATAATGATGAGGTACCAAGACCAATATCAGCCCTTTTGTTATCTCCAAAGTACTCCTTCAAAGCCCTGTGCTTCACAAGCAAACCTGATGAAGAAGACCCTTGAACAAATCCAGTGAAATAGCCCTTAAAGGTGTGCAAATCAGTCCCTACAACATCATCAACACTCAAATACTCCTTGAGAAACCACTCAACAAGCACTCTAGGAGCACTAGTAAAGACAACTTTTTTCTTAGAAGAAGCCACAACCTCATATGCTTGTAAATTCAAATCCTCCAAGTAAAACTTTGGCAAAACAGCCCTCCCAACACTCTCCATGTCCCTCAACTTAAGCCCACAAAAAGTGATGAACACCATCACCTTTAACCCTAAAGAGTGGTCCAAGACAAAGAGAATTGGACATGAAAGCAAGAGCAAAAGTGCCCTTAAAATGCTACCACCCTCAAAAGCAACCAACATAAAGTAAGGAAACATGGATTGAGATCTCAACAAAGAACCAAATATGTCACAAAGTACAATAGTACCACAAGTCTCAGACTTTTTGGACTCCAAAACATTGTAGTACAACTTTGACACACTAGGAAATGAGGACACAAGTTGTTGAGATGATGATGAAGAAGATCTAATAAAAGATGAGTTTGGATTGAAGAACAACTTTCCAAAGCTTTTGATCTTTCTACCAATTTTGTAGCATGAGTGACCCAAAAAAAGCCACTCCCCAAGCTTGAAAAAAACCATTTTAATTTCTCCTTCTACTCAAAAACCTTTTTTTTTTTTTTTTGCGTTTTTGGGGATAAGGAGTACTTGTTATATTGGTGAAGATGGAGAAGAATTGAAGAGGGGTTTAATGTTGTGCAGAGATCACATTAACACATGAAGAGAGAAGTGGAGAGCTATAGTAATGGCTAGCTAGTGGTCATGAGGGGGTGGTATGCATTTGCTACATATATATAGAGAGAGATTATAAAGATAGAGAGAAAGTTGACCAAATTAAAAGTTGGCATTTGGTTAGCCACATACCGATGCATTAAATTCAAAACTAGGATGTATATAAACCCATAACATAAGAACAATTCAATTGAAGGATGAAGTTTTAATTGCTTTCTTCTTGGGATTGCATGTTAGGTTAATTGTTGGTGACCGCCATATAAGGGATATTGGCCAGCTTTTGAAAATTGAGGTTTATTTGTGTGAATGTCCAAATAGAAGGCCTGTCCTAACGGTGCTATTACTGCTACGGCATGTGAATATGTGTGTCTCGTATACTTTTGTTTGAAATTATGTGTTGTACGTTAACAGGAATAATCAGGACAAATTAGGCTTATCCAAAAAAAAAACATGAAAAATTAGGACAATAAAAATAACAAGTCTGCATCAGCCCAGGCAAAAGTATTGGTGTATTAGATAAAAATGAATTTGAAGAAAATGAATTAAGGTAAAAGAATTATTATGTAATAATTACAGACTCGGGACAAAGCACAGTATCGTATAATTATTTCTTTGCATAAAAAAAATGAAATATACAACTCAATATATAGCCCTTTTTTATCTTTTCTTCATCAAAAAAGCCCTTTTTTATCTTTTAATTGAATTAGTATACAGAGAAATTCAACTTCCTCTTGAAAACTACCAAATTTCTTCAATCATATCCAAAACCCTTGAAAAATACATAAAATAAATAACAACTATTGTAGCAATCAACTGAACAATTAGCTAGAACATATAAAACTACCTAGAACTTAATTGTTATGCATGTAATCACCACGACTCGAAGTCAAAAGCAACATTATCTAATTTCTCTATAGAAAAAAATGAATATATAACTTAAAAATAAATATTACATCTTTTGTATATCACATTTTTTGTACATATTGGCTATAATAATAAATAAAGTCTCGTGTCTATCTAAAAAATTAAAAGAATATATAACTTAAAATATAAATATGTGCTATGCATAATATATACACCTACAATTAATGTCAGCATTAATTTGGAGAAATTTAAAATTATTATGTAATCTCCAATTAATTTTAGTCAAGAACAATATCATCCAATTTTGTTGTGCTTAGGAAGAAAGGACAATGTACAACTCAAAAAGATATATTATTCCATTTATATACTCAAAAGGACAAGATACAACTAAAAAAAAAAAAAAAAAATAGTTCATTTACATGTATTCACAAAACGATAGTAGAAATTCAATTTCCATCCTACAACCATTAGATTATGAACACACACACACACAAACACACAAAAACAATTAATAGCACGTACGTAATTCACACAATTACAACAAAAATATGTTTTAATTGATAAAGGCCTTGTCTGGTTAGAGGTGAAGTTAACTCCTGGGAGATAACTTAGAGGGCAGTTGAAATCTTGTTTGGTTGCCCAATTTTCTTGTAAGTAATCTTCCAACTCACACTCAAGGGTGAGTAATGAAGACCGAACAAATAGAGAATGCTCAAGGAAAGATTGCTTGCTTAATATGTGAGCATAACATTGTATTTATATTGTGTTCGATTCATTTACAACCATTGATCATTGTGACAGATGTACAATCTGGGCTCACAAGGAATAAATCAAATAACAATATGAGAAGGGCCACTAGAACATTTTTGGCCTTTAATTGAGGTTTTAAAACCCATATTAAATAGAGTGTTATTAAATGTCATGTAAAAACGTGTTACGTTTTAATTTTTAATACATGTATTACATAGAGGTTTTTTAAAACTCCTATCAATTAGGTGTTATTTAATAACACCCCCCCTTTAATAGGGGTTTAAAAACCTTTATTAAATATCGAAATTGTTCTAGTGGGCGGATCCGTTGGTGGAGCAGACCTAGCCGGTTGCAAAGCAGACACAGCAGGTGATAGAGCAGTCACAACAAGTGAGCAGCTAGTGATGTAGAAGTCACAACAGATGATGTGTGAGGACCAAAGAACATTATAGATAATCCACGCTGGAGTCACACATGACCAATGTTGCACTTGTAGCTAGTGATTTTTGCTTACAGTAAGAGATTGTGGCGACCCCGCGCCCCGAGGACGCCCGGGGTGTTGTTGCGTCGTGCGCTCCTCGCTCAGTGGGCCCAGCTACACGTGTCCGACACTGCCCGTCCATCTCATGTCTCGATAATCGTGTACACGTGTGTGATATTAGTCTAGTTAATCTGTTATTCATATTTTCTCGAGTTTTTA
The DNA here is from genome assembly GCA_039657325.1 of Stephania cephalantha. Lineage (NCBI taxonomy): Eukaryota > Viridiplantae > Streptophyta > Magnoliopsida > Ranunculales > Menispermaceae > Stephania > Stephania cephalantha. The sequence continues at coordinate 3,034,555 of CM077578.1, read as the reverse complement.
AATCCTGTAAGTTCAAATGTCTGTAGCTTATTCAAGTCCTAGCCGTGCTAGTGGTTCGTGTATTACAAAGTTGCAAGTAGATAAACATTATTTTTACAGCTGAAGTCTTAAATTATATAAACATGTATTTTCATTAACTCTTAGGTTTTATAGAGCATCAGTCGTACTGTGGAAAACCCTGAATATAACACACTGTATATATAAGGCGACGAAAGTAAAATATACAAGCACATACGTCTTACCAATCTCCCATAAACCCAAAATATGGCAATATACCAAAATAAGCACCTACAAGTATTGTGCTGAATAGTGGACGAGCTTAAAGATAGTCGCCAAGAATCTCCTTACCCTTACTTGTAGAAGGATTTGCACTCAGCCATCACAACAAAACATATGACGAGTTTAGTAAGTAAAATCCCAAAGAAATTCACTGAGCATTCATATGATAAAGTAAAGGAAATCCAATAAATACTGTTAAATAAACATGCATAATGTAAACAGTCAACTGTAAATGGATCATCACACGCGTAAATAACAATAAAGCGCAAACGTGTGTGCCCGTTCCATTCATACTAGACATACTTTGGATACCCCAGGATCCCACCAGTGGGTGCACCCAACTGGCCCAATACTTGGTCCTCTCGGTGGCCGGCGTAGACTCACGATGCACCAACACATGTACCGACAAAGTAGCTTGGGTCTTTATCCACCAAGGACTCCTAATACACATGCTATGGTCAAGCATGCCATAGACACTCAACGGCATACTCGGCGGGGGTAAACTCAACCAACCGTTCAAACAGTGACACAAACATAGATAACTGAAGTAGATAAGGAATAGAATCAAGAATATACTGGACAAGATAGAATAAAACAATAATGAAAGCAAGTAAATACTCAAGTGACGTTCATGTGGGTTTTACAAACCTCAAGACGCTCTCTGACTTCCCTGGACTCCCGAATCCGACCCGATTAGCTCCCCGATACCGAGCTACGGGTCCTTGATGTCGATTTGATAAATTTTTGGTATTTAGATATCTATTTTATTGCATAATTGAAATAAAATTATAATAACGATTCTTGTGGTTTCAAACGTCTCTGAGGGTACAAACGTCCCTGTGAGTACATACGTCCCTGTGGGTACAGACGTCCCTGTGGGTACATACACTTTTATAGGTGCAGACGTCCCTGTGGGTATAAACACTATTCATTGTCTTTTCCATCAGCCCAATATGCATGAGAATGACCATAATTTAAACACCAAATCTTAATCCGAATCATGAATTTCTTGCTCACCGTGGAACTATTTGACCTTAATTACTCTCAATCAACCCAAGACAACTATAATGACCATCTATATTGATAGAATCAATACATGCATTTTCATGATATTAGAATTGAAGAAAGACATGAAAATTATACCTAGTAAATGTCTTTGCTAGCTTGAATCCTTAGTTTGATCAATTCCTCACCAACACCCTCTATTTCTTCTCTCCAGCCACTTTCTTCTTCTCCAAGTTTTGTAAATGAAAATGGATTTGATTGCATGTGTTGATCAAGTCTCCTTTATATATAAGGTGATATTGATTGCTAGCCATTGATATTCATGTGTTTACATATTCCGAGACTCATCTCATGGCCTACAACTTGACACTTATCCGACTAACTCTCCACTAACTCGCTCCTAGTGACACCAATTTGCTACTCACATGGTTCCTAGATATGTCAATACGTATCTATAGGAAAACCCAATGATTTCTAATTTAATTAACCAAACTATAAGCCTTTCTTATTTAATCTAATTACATTAGCTTATGCTCATTATAATACATATGGTTTGTCTTTTATTCACCAATAGCCTATTGTTCTAATTTAATCAAATTAGCTTATGGTTACATTACCCATTTTATTTGATCAATTAGTCATCTTAGCGTGAATTAGTCGAGTTTTCTAGAGTACCCGTAGTTCGCATACTCAATACTCACATTGACACGCATTACGAAATGAATACTCATCACACCAACTCATCCGATAGCAACGTACACACATGCGATGTTACAATAATATAATATTTTAAACATCACACATAAACAACTATCATCCATATATAATATATTCACTTGGTTCTCGTGTCCGAGTCAACCAAGTTTTCCCACGTAACGCCCGAATTATAACTGTTAATCCCCAATATTAACGTTAATCCTAGTTTAATTAATTTGGGCTGTTACAAATATCCCTTTAGGGGAGTTATCTCTCACAAGAGTTTGTTGACACAATTACCTCTCATTAATTATCTTTTATTACCCACATTCATCTCTTTTGTTTGTAGGGTACGTATTTATGTCAATTCATATCTTTTATTGTTTAAAAATTTGCAACTTCCCGCAAGTTTAAAGTTGAACCAAACATGAAAATATAATCTTTCACTATTAGTTAACCCCAAAGAGTTAACTATGTTCACAGTGTAAGTTGACAAAAACACAAATTAGAAGAGGCCAAAATACGTTTTAGCGTGAACGTAGTTTACAATTAATTGGGAACTATTTAATAAGTGTAGCCGCTCCCCTTAATTAATAGTTTTAGCCTAATTAATTGTTGTGTTACAAAAAAAAATATATTGATAGTTTCCTAATGGTGTGTTCGGTTGGGTTGATAGGGTTGTCTTGATAGGGTCGAATTAGCAAACATTGGATTACATAGCTATGGATTATGGGTAATTCGAAGGTGGAGACTTGTTCGGTTGGCATGATATGATTTTAAGTGATTTCATGAAAATAACGATTTTACTTCTCCCATTTAAAACCCCAACAACCGTCCTCACGTTCTCATGAATCAGTTGCATCGTCTTCATCGTCCTCACAACCCCTATTCGAAACCCCTAAAATAGAACTCGATCGAGTGAGTTTCACCCAAATCAGTGCAACCCCAACGATGATAAAGAGTAAGAAGAGATCAAACATTGTGATAGTTAACAATGGTGGAAGAGAATTTAAGGAAGAAGAGCAAATAGAGATCGAGTGGGAGATGAGGCTAGGGGAATGCTGGTGCAGAAGCGTTTCTCCAAGCAAGGAAGAACAGAGAGAGAGGGAGGGAGAGAGATAGAGAGTTTGTGGAGAATGTTTTGGGTTTTTTCTATTTTTGTTATTGTTGTTCTTTGTTGTTGTTCTTCGTTGGGGGTCGAGAGAGAGAGAAGAGAGAGGGAGAGAGAGAGAGAGAGAGAGAGAGAGAGAGAGAGAGAGAGAGAGTAGTGTTTGTGAAAAGGGAGGGGAAAAGGAGGAATATTGAGTAAAGAAGTTGAACTTGATGATAGACTAACTAAGGAAAGGGTAAAGGGTCACTTAGTTTAGTCCATAGTTTGTATGATTAGCTAATCCGTTGCATTATTTAATTATGCGAAGTGAATAGCGGATTACATCTAATCCAATGGATTAGCTAAGCAGTAATGCGAACCGAACACATCATAATTGTGTTAAAATAGCATGCATGACTTTTGTGTTAATTGTGTTACAAATAACGTGTGAATAATTGTGTTAGTGCTAATTTGTTTCAGTTTTCTTAGGCCCAAATAGACGAATTTAATTCATTCATCATCGGAGAGCATTTAATACATGGACGAATCTAGACATCTAGTGGAGGGGTCAACCCTCCACATATATCATCAAAAAAAAGTAAATGATCTATATATATTGAAAAACTAAACAAAAATATACTCCCTCCGGTCGATAATATAAGTCCTTCTAGCAAAAACTTCTTGTTCAAAATTGTAAATCGTTTTCTGAATTCAAGAATGTATTTATTGTTTTTTTTTACCTATTTTACCCTTATACAATTCAAACATTTATGATTCTTCAATTCTTCAATTCATTTAATGTCAAAGGACGTATATGTAAATCACACTCGTAATTAATGATGCCTTCATTATCGTGTCTTTACCTTAAATGACCTACATTTTTTATCGGAGGGAGTAGTAAATTCACATAATTGTCATCAAGTATTAACTCCAATAGTTTGGTATGTACATAAGTTTAAGAGTTAATAATTACTCCCTCCAGTTCACAATAAGCGTCTTTTTAGCTATTTTGAAATATTTCACAATATATGTCATTTGATAGTTTCAATACACATTAATAACTTAATTAACTTTTATAATAAATCTACTTGGACTCGTGAGTCCGGACTCATAGGGAGGTTTTTAAAATTTTTGTAAATATTTAAGGGGTATCAAATGAATTTTACAAGTGATTATGGTTGCTTCATTAATTGCTCGGGGATGTATTTGAAATTAAAAAAGTTTTGAGTCCGGACTCACGAGTCCAAATAGCACTACCCTAACTTTTATACCTTTTATAGAAAAAGAAAGTCTAATAATTACACATTAATAACTAGTGTTTGTAAAAGTGGTGGAGTTAGGAGAGATAAATGAAGATTTAATCATTTAACTGCCACTTTCTCCTCAATCGAGATAATTTAGTGGTTTTCTTAAAAATTATGAACAACCTTATAGCGACACTTAAAAGGAGATGGAAGGAGTAGTCTTGTTGTGTACAATAGTGACAATTTGAGAGATAAAATTTAATTTCTTTAAATGAAGTCACGCACTTGTATGTATGAACATGTATGGATGTCTTTGACTAATTAATACTTGCATATATTTAAATATATATGCATGTACTAGTAGATGTACATGTCCTTTGCAAATCCTGTTCATCTAAAATGAGGCTAATAAAAAGTAGCTATATATTGTTATATCTAATTAAGTTGGCTACACAAACAAAACAGTTGAGAAAGGGGAGGAGGGCCACACTAGTTAAAAAATCAATAAAGGAAAAAAAAAACGCATAACATATAGGGAGTTGGGGTTGGCTGTGGCTTCGTCCCTAAATTTGTAATACATCAACTCACCAATCACATGATAACTTTTGTTTATAGCTTAGGATTCTAGCCTGCATGTATGCTAGCTACTCCATAGGCACGGGACCAAACTGAATAGATCTTCTATTGAGATGTGGAGGGGAGCATAAAAATAATTGGAAAATGATTTTTTTTGACATTCTTTTGTTACATACATTTTGCTACACAATAATGTAGATTCCCTTAAAATTTGTGGAGTCCGCATATCTCAATCAAATCTATACTATTGTGTAGCACATGTATGTCTCCTTAAATGTTAGATTATCATCTTCCTAATTTATAGATCTTTGTCCTTAGCTATATAGGATGCTAGCCAATTCGCTAATTTATTCAATCGGGACCAAACATTCCGAAGTTGGAGACTTGTTCGGTTGGCATAATAGGATTTTAAGTGATTTCATGAAAATAACGTTTTACCCCCTCCCATATAAAACCCCCACAACCGTCCTCACTTCCTCAGGAATCAGTTGCATTGTCTTCATCGTCCTCACAACCCTTATTCGAAACCCCTAAAATGAACTCGATCGTGTGAGTTTCACCCAAATCAGTGTAACCCCAACGATGATAAAGAGTAAGAAGAGATCAAACATTGTGATAGTTAACAATGGTGGAAGAGAATTTAGGGAAGAAGAGCAAAGAGAGATCGAGTGGGAGATGGGGCCAGGGGAATGCTGGTGCAAAAGCGTTTCTCCAAGCAAGGAAGAACAAATAGAGAGGGATAGAGAGAGTTTGTGGAGAATGTTTTGGATTTTTTCTATTTTTTTTTGTTGTTGTGATTGTGTTGTTATTGTTCTTTGTTGTTGTTCTTCGTTGAGGGGGGGTTAGAGAGAGAGAGAGTAGTGTTTGTGAAAAGGGAGGGGAAAATGAGGAATATTGAGTAAATAAGTTGAACTTGATGATAGACTAACTAAGGAAATCACTTAGTTTAGTCCATAGTTTGTGTGATTAGCTAATCCGTTGCATTATCTAATCATGCGAAGTGAATATCGGATTACATCTAATCCAATGGATTAGCTAAGCAGTCATGCGAACCGAACACATCATAATTGTGTTAAAATAGCATGCATGATTTTTATGTTAATTGTGTTACAAATAACGTGTGAATAATTGTGTTAGTGCTAATTTCTTTCCGTTTTATTAGGCCCAAATAGACGAATTTAATTCATTCATCATCGGAGGTCATTTAATACATGGAGGAATCCAAACATCTAGTGGAAGGTTGAGGGGTCAACCCTCCACATATATTATCAAAAAAAAAGTAACTATTCTATATATATTGAAAATTTGAAATACAAAATCTATTTGGACTTTTAAAGTCCGGACTCAAAAATGTTTTACTAGTCATTTAAGATATTTACATAAATAAAAGACTTAATTACCCTCATCTTACCAATACACACAAAAATATTCACATCCTCTACCTCCTCCACTGTCACGATCACCCCCGACGACAATTGCCGCCGCCGACGACGCCGACGAGTGCTGCCAGCACGCAAACGACGCTGACGATCGTTGCAGCGCACCGCCATCATCTACTCAGCACACCTTCATTTGCCATCTCGCTCTCTCTCTCTCTCTCTCGTATCTCTCTCGACATCCATGCTCTCTCTCTCTTCCTCGGCCTCCCATGCTCTCTCTCTCTCTGTGGGCGATCGGATCTCTCTCTCGGCTAGACCCGGTCACTCGACCAGATCTGGCCGAGAGAGGCGACCGGATCTGACCGGGGTTTCCTCTCTCTCTCTCTCTCTCTCTCTCTCTCTCTCTCTCTCTCTCGGCGGTCAGATCTCTCTCTCGGCCAGATCCGTCGTTCGACCAGATCTGGCCGAGAGAGACGACCGGATCTGGCCGTGGCCTCCATCTCTCTCTCTCTCTCTCTCTCTCTCTCTCTCTCTCTCTCGGCGGTCGGATCTCTCTATTGGCCAACGGTTGAGCGACTGAGAGAGATGAGAGGAGAGAGAGAGAGAAAAGAGAGAGAGAGGAGACGACAGAGAGAAGATGAGAGGAGAGAGAGAAAGAGAGGAGAGAAGAGAAAGAGAGAAAGAAGAGAGAGAGACGGCGGAGATGAGAGGAGAGAGAGAAAAAGAGAGAGAGAGAGTGAGACGACAGAGAGAAGATGAGAGGAGAGAGAGAGAAGAGAGGAGAGAAGAGAAAGAGAGGAGAGAAGAGAGAGAGAGAGAGACGGAGAAGGAGAGAGACCAGCGGGGAAGGGAAGAAGAAGAGACGGCGCGACTCGGCTCACGGCCGGCCGAAATTCACAGTGCGGGCGCTGCCACCGAGCAGCCGGAACAGCGGCTTCGCGGCGCATGACAGGACGTGGACGAGTGGCGCGGGCGGCGATTACGACGACGTCGATGGCCGACGACGTCATGGCGTGGCGGTGGTCACTGAGTAAGTGGTGGTAAGTGATGGATTGATGAAGAAGGGTAGTTAAGTCATTCTGTTAGGTTGAGTCCCGACTCATTGAGTCCACCTAGCACTACCCTTTGAAATATTTCACAATATATGTCATTTGATAGTTTCAATACACATTAACAACTTAATTAACTTTTATACCTTTTATAGAAAAAGAAAGTCTAATAATTACACATTAATAACTAGTGTTTGTAGAAGTGGTGGGGTTATGAGAGATAAATGATGATTTAATCATTTAACTGCCACTTTCTCCTCAATCAAGATAATTTAGTGGTTTTCTTAAAAACTGTGAACAACCTTATAGCGACACTTAAAAGGAGACGGAAGGAGTAGTCTTGTTGTGTACAATAACGACAATTTGAGAGATAAAATTTAATTTCTTTAAATGAAATCACGCGCTTGTATGTATGAACATGTATGGATGTCTTTGACTAATTAATACTTGCATATATTTAAATATATATGCATGTAGTAGTAGATGTACAATGTCCTTTGCAAATCCGGTTCATCTAAAATGAGGCTAATAAAAAGTAGCTATTATTATATCTAATTAAGTTGGCTACACATACATAACAGTTGGGAAAGGGGGAGGAGGGCCACACTAGTTAAAAAATCAATAAAGTAAAAAAAACGCATAACATATAGGGAGTTGGGGTTGGCTGTGGCTTCGTCCCTGAATTTTAATACATCAACTCACCAATCACATGATAAACCTTTGTTTATAGCTTAGGATTCTAGCCTGCATGTATGCTAGCTACTCCATAGGCACGGGACCAAACTGATTAGATCTTCCATTGAGATGCGGAGGGGAGAATAAAAATAATTGGAAAATGATTTTTTGACATTCTTTTGTTACATACATTTTGCTACACAATAATGTAGATTCCTTTAAAATTTGTGGAGTCCACACATCTCAATCAAATCTATATTATTATGTAGCACATGTATGTCTCCTAAAATGTTAGATTATAATCTTCCTAATTTATAGACCTTTGTCCATAGCTATATAGGATGCTAGCCAATTCGCTAATTTATTCAATCGGGACAAAACATTCCGAAGTTGGAGACTCGTTCGGTTGGCATGATAGGATTTTAAGTGATTTCATGAAAATAACGATTTTACCCCTCCCATATAAAACCCCCACAACCGTCCTCACTTCCATAGGAATCAGTTGCATCGTCTACATCGTCCTCACAACCCCTATTCGAAACCCCTAAAATCGAACTCGATCGTGTGAGTTTCACCTAAATCAGTGTAACCCCAACGATGATAAAGAGTAAGAAGAGATCAAACATTGCGATAGTTAACAATGGTGGAAGAGAATTTAAGGAAGAAGAGCAAAGAGAGATCGAGTGGGAGATGGGGCCAGGGGAATGCTGGTGCAGAAGCGTTTCTCCAAGCAAGAAAGAACAGATAGAGAGGGAGAGAGAGAGTTTGTGGAGAATGTTTTGGGTTTTTTCTATTTTTGTTGTTGTTGTGATTGTGTTGTTATTGTTCTTTGTTGTTGTTCTTCGTTGGGGGGTTAGAGAGAGAGAGTAGTTTTTGTGAAAAGGGAGGGGTAAATGAGGAATATTGAGTAAATAAGTTGAACTTGATGATAGACTAACTAAGTAAAGGGTAAATGGTCACTTAGTTTAGTTCATAGTTTGTGTGATTAGCTAATCCGTTGCATTATCTAATCATGCGAAGTGAATATCAGATTACATATAATCCAATGGATTAGCTAAGCAGTCATGCGAACCGAACACATCATAATTGTGTTAAAATAGCATGCATGATTTTTATGTTAATTGTGTTACAAATAACGTGTGAATAATTGTGTTAGTGCTAATTTGTTTCCGTTTTCTTAGGCCCAAATAGACGAATTTAATTCATTCATCATCGGAGATCATTTAATACATGGAGGAATCCAGACATCTAGTGGAGGGGTCAACCCTCCACATATATTATCAAAAAAAAAGAGTAAATGATCTATATATATTGAAAAACTAAACAAAAATATACTCCCTCCAGTCAATAATATAAGTTGTTCTAGCAAAAACTTCTTGTTCAAAATTGTAAATCGTTTTCGGAATTCAATAGTGTATTTATTGCTTTTTTTTACCTATTTTACCCTTATACAATTCAAACATTTATGATTCTTCAATTCATTTAATGTCAAATGACGTATATATAAATTACACTCGTAATTAATGATGCCTTAATTCTCGTGTCTTTACCTTAAATTACCTACATTTTTGATCGGAGGGAGTAGTAAATTCACATAATTGTCATCAAGTATTAACTCCAATAGCTTGGTATGTACATAAGTTTAAGAGTTAATAATTACTCCATCCGGTTCACAATAAGCGGTCTTTTTAACCATTTTGAAATATTTCACAATATATGTCATTTGATAGTTTCAATACACATTAATAACTTAATTAATTTTTATACCTTTTATAGAAAAAAGAAAGTAATAATCACACATTAATAACTAGTGTTTGTAGAAGTGGTGTGGTTAGAAGAGATAAATGATGATTTAATCATTTAACTGCCACTTTCTCCTCAATCAAGATAATTTAGTGGTTTTCTTAAAAACTGTGAACAACCTTATAGCGACACTTAAAAGAAGATGGAAGGAGTAGTCTTGTTGTGTACAATAGTGACAATTTGAGAGATAAAATTTAATTTCTTTAAATGAAATCACGTGCTTGTATGTATGAACTGACGAACATGATTGGATGTCTTTGACTAATTAATACTTGCATATATTTAAATATATATGCATGTAGTAGTAGATGTACATGTCCTTTGCAAATCCAGTTCATCTGAAATGAGGCTAATAAAAAGTAGCTATTGTTATATCTTATTAAGTTGGCTACACAAACCAAACAGTTGGGAAAGGGGGAGGAGGGCCACACTAGTTAAAAAATCAATAAAGTAAAAAAAAACGCATAACATATAGGGAGTTGGGGTTGGCTGTGGCTTCGTCCCTGAATTTTAATACATCAACTCACCAATCACATGATAAACCTTTGTTTATAGCTTAGGATTCTAGCCTGCATGTATACTACCTACTCCGTTGCACGGGACCAAACTGATTAGATCTTCTATTGAGATGTGGAGGGGAGCATAAAAATAATTGGAAAATAATTTTTTGACATTCTTTTATTACATATATTTTGCTACACAATGATGTAGATTTTTTTAAAATTTGTGGAGTCCACACATCTCAATCAAATCTACACTGTTGTATAGCATATGTATGTCTCCTAAAATGTTAGATTATCATCTTCCTAACTTACAAACTTTGTCCTTAGCTATATAGGATGCTAGCCAATTCACTAATTTATTCAATCGGACCAAACATGGATTATCAAGGATAGCAGAAATCTCATTAATTAATAACAGGGCCGTATGTGTATTCGTGGGACCAAACTGAATGGGTCTCTTCTCGAGATATCAACCAGAGCATAAATCTCATTAATAATAGGGTCCATGGGTCCAGACTGGCGATCTCTTTCCGGTTAAAGTTTGGTTAGTCGTCTCACGAGGATGATTGGAAGCACATTTCTCAACACTTTAAAGTAGTTGGAGGACACGATGTACTTGTTGCGACTCCAACACACGTCTTAAGCTTGAGTTGCTACCACTACGAAATTTGCATCACACCTGCTCGCGTGCATGGGAAAAGATAAATTAAACTACCCACCACATTAATATCCACTCTCTATGTATATATATCCACCCTTTCCTTCTCTTTTGCACGTCATTAAGGTAATTTAGTAAATAATAATAATTTGTTTTCTTTAAGTATTTAACTTTTTTTTTTTTTGCTTTCCCACGTGGTTTTCGATGCTAATCGTACCGACTAATCTACGCTCAGTACTGTCGGACCTCATATAGAGGACAACCCTCCCAACTTAATTTTTTTCATTCACGAGACTCGAACTCGAGACCTTACTTAAGGGGACTGAAAACAACGTGTGAAAGCAAAAAAAAAAAAAGGTTAGATATTTAAAGAAAATAAATTATTATTATTTACTAAATTATTAGCTTCCTTAAAAGATGATGAAACATTTCTTAAGGAGTGTCACTTGACTCACTTACCATGAAAAATGTATTACTTCCACGTAAGTTGAAAACTGAACAAACAAGGCCTAAGAACACCACAACAATTTTTAATTAGAAAATAATTGAGTGATCTATTTGGACACTCAAAATAGACACTCACTTATTGGTCTACATTGATTTGTGCATCGATATTTGTGTCACACAAATCGATGTGTATTTAAAGGACACCGACAACTGAGTGTCCACAGTTAGTTACCCTAACACTATCTTTTTAATTACAATTTTTTTGTCAAAGTGATTACATTTAATTAAATTTACTTTTTTGGTTTTTTTCCTCATTTGAAGTCATTCTATTATTAGAGCATCTCAAATGGGGATGTGGATTGGGGGAGAATGTGTGACATGTAGGACAAAATAGATATTGAAAGAAAAAAAAAAAGCTTCTTCAATGCAAATGTTCATTCCAGATGCGGAGGTGATGTGGTGAACAAAAAATACGCAATGTCTACTTAATTTGGATGTGAATTTGTGGAGGGTGCAATCGACAGTCACGTCAGATCCTAACTTATTTATTTATTTATTTATTTATTAGATTTTATTTTCACATTTTAAGTAACAAAATTAAAAAAATAAATGCCACATCATCAACGGATGTGCAATCCACATCTACCATTGGAGATTGGTTTTAAAAGCCAATGTATATTTAAGCCACATGAGATTGACATCCTCTCCATATTGATGACGTGACACAAATCTATGCCCACAATCCACATTTTCCATTGGAGATGCTCTTAAAGATGCTTTTAGAGCATCTCCAATGGGATGTAGATTAGATGTCAATATATGCCACTTAAGACTAAATAGACATTGAAGTGAAAAAAAAACCTTTAATGAAAATGTGCCTTTTGAATGTCGAGCTGATGTGGATAGACATTATCGATTTTGAATGTCTACTTTTAGACGGTGCAATCTATAACCAAGTTAGTAATTCTCTCCAAAAAACTGTTGAAAAATAATATATAAATTTTTAAAATAGAAAGTGTAATTCACATTAATTAATAATTAAAAAACATTTTTGAACTTCAATATAAATTTAAGTAAGATCACATCAATTATCAATGCTTACAATCTACAGCTCTAATTAAATCACAAGAATCGCAACTTTCAGTACAGTACTTGCAGGTTCCGTACAACTAATTAAATAATTATATATACATTGTGAAGTATAACTAATTAATGTTGTAAAAGGGCCAGGCGTCGGGCCACACATCACATGGCTATGCCATACCCAAAGTGTACGCACCCATGTCAAAGTGATCGTTCAAAGTACGTATGGTCTTTTTTTTTTTTTTTTTTTTCTCTCTTGGTACAGATGGCCTATATTTTCATGGATGTATAGCATTGCGCTGATAAAGTTTTTTGTCACCCCACTATGATATAATATAATTCAAGAGGTACTAAATAAACCTTAAAAGACTAAGTAATTGGATGATTCAATGATTTAGTATATATAACGTTTAAGAGTAAGAGATCACATGTTCGAATTTTAATGGGGACAAATTATTTTTGTCTATAAAAAAAATAAAGATAAACTCTGAGATTAAAAAGTGTGCTAAATAGCCTCTCAATCCAAAACCATATTCGCTTCTAATGTACCATTGCATTGGGTTGTGGTGTAGTGTTCTAATTTCTCCAAACTTTTGACTTGTGAACTGAGTTAAAATATGGGAACTTGTAATGAAATGTTCAGAATTAAAAAATAAGCTCCAAAACTATAAGAAATAATATGTTTTAATTAAGACAGCAAACAAATGTTGTTAAAATTTAATTAATATTTAATCGATACATTATCATATATTATTAATCTTGAAAACTCACATAAAATGTGTAGTCTGTCAAATAATATAAAACTAACAATGTAGCATGATCAATAAATCATTTTACATCTAATAAAAAATAATATTTATTCATACTTTAATTATTTATTTAGGAAATCTTCTCAACGTATTTATCCGTTTGTTAATAATGACATCCTTATTACTTTTATTACTTGCATAAAAAAAACTTATTACAATTTACTAACTGACAACAATAATACCATGTGATTAGTTCAACCGCGCCGACTTGGAACGCAAGATCTGAGATTTTTTAACTTACGTGGAGGCTCAACAATTATGTTTTAGTGTTGTAAAATTAACTAGAACATAAGGTAGGAAAGTAAACAAAGAACAAGAAAATAGAACAAGAAAATAGAGGAGATAAATGAGAGCTCTTTCATTTCATCATGGTGTATACATTACATGGAGAGAACCCATTTGTAACGGCCCCAACGTCTAAACAGGGCACCGCCCGGCCTAATCCCGTACTCAAGCCTTAATCATAACCACAAAAAGACTTAATTACGTATTAGTCAGCATTTCCTCCCTATATTCCTCCAAATCCAGGTACTGATATATTATTCAATTTAAAGTTAATTCAAATTCCATTATCATGTTAAGCGGAAGCGTTCATTCTCCAAAATTCCTAAGTGTGGAAAACCATGAAAAATACAGCATCACATGCATGTATATATATGAAATTATTCACTCAACCCATTGTACAACCCAAAATGACATAAACAATAATAGTACAACAAAAGTCGAGACATACAAAATGAGTGAGGAGAGTCGCCGAAAAGCTCAGAGGAAGTCGTCGATCTTCTCCTTCCCCCTTGGTTCCTCATTTCTGCTGCTCGACGGACCTACACCCACCGTCACAAACTAGACGGTGAGTATAGTGATATTTAAGTACTAACTGGAGAATTCTATGCCACATTTCCAAAATAAACGAATGATATTTAAAAGCATAAAGTAGCGAAATAAATTGCTGAAACAAGTAATGCAAGTAAATACCATAGGTAAAGATGTAGAGACAGACACATGCTAAGTCGAGATGAACTACGTCCGGTCGGCGATGAGACCTATCACCTACCTTTTTACACTACTATATGGAGCTGCGCTCAACATATTTCACACAACTAGCGGAGCTACGCTCTACGCTTACACAACATTAATCGCATGCTTGCCGACCACCCCGAATCCCATAACTCGTGTGCCGCGCAAGTGTAGTGGTGAGTGCCTGAACCCCGGCAGACCCATGTCCCCGTGAACCGCGCATCTCTCGTGCAATGGAAACTAGATAATCCCTACTTTACTTTCAAAGACAAATAATTCCAAAATTCTAGAATTCCAAAACAAGTTAGGCTACAAAGCCCAAAGGAAATCGAATACAAGTCCAATTAAGTCCAAATTATTCCATTAGCATGTTTTTCATCAATTTTCTTTTCAAGAATGACATCAAGTGTAGGAATCAGAGTCAATGAAACAATTCACAAGACATCATGTCACAATATTCACCCATGAATAGATACAAGAACAACATGATGTGCGAGTTCAAGTAGTAATGTCTACCAATAGACCAATAAATCAACAAAGATGAATGAAATGAAATATAAAATTCCCACAGTTGTACTTACAATTCACACGTGTGTCCTAGTTTATCCGATCCCTCGACAATTTGAAATGTGTGCCCAAACGCATGAGTTCTCCCCTCAGTGCCCTAACATTCAATAATGTCTCAATTTAGGCCAAATCGAAGTCGAGACAAATTTCTAAGTTTTTTATTTATTTTAGGCCAATCCGCCCATTTTGAGATTTTCGAGGTAAAACCCTCGTAAAATGCTCGTCCGAGATTCCAAATATTTTATTTTTCCTAGAAATTCATTACTTTCTATTTATTTTGTCGAAATATAATTTTTCGGAATTTTTCCCAAATTTTCTGAATTCTTTTTTCATTTTTTCTTCTTTTTTTTTCATTTTTTTTTTGGTGGGTCGAGATCCGACCTCGGTCGAGCGGCGGGTCCGCTCGCCCCATGGGCCGAGCTTGGCCTAGGCCCTTAGATCTTTATGTGTACACTTATCCCGAGGCTCATCACATGGAGCACATTGTCCCACTTGTCCCCCAAGTCACTTGTGAGTGACTCAACAAAGTGAAACCTTGCCTCATGATGGGTTAACGCGTGTCTCGATGCACATCAAATGCCTAATGTTTTATTTTCCTAACTATAGGCCATTTAATCCTTTAGCTACATGTGGCCCCATTAAAACCACACATTACCCAATAAATCCACATTTTATTCACATAAATTAACCTTACCCAATATGCCGCTACCTCGGTCCCACGTTGACACGCGACTTAAGGTACGTCCCCGCTTGTCTCGACACCTACACACCCGTAGAAAATTAACTTAATAGTCTACAAACATACAATACACTAGGCATACATCACAACAAATATAAAATGTACCTCGACCCTTGCCTCGGTAATCGTACATATCACGGTGTGAGTTCATCCAAATCCACTACCGATACATGTCCCTCTATCACCAAGTTACACGAGTAGGAACTCCAACTCTTACACTTATGTGACACATTTATGCATTCAATTAGTCAAGTAAAACCCTCGGTGGCGAATTCCATAAACATCCTGGGCCGACATTAACTAGTAAGCCCTCGGTGGCACCACAAACATCTTGGGGCATTTAAATATGATAACTTTCTAATTGGGCCCTCGGTGGGAACACCACAAACATCCTGGGCAATAAATGACATAAATGGGGAACTAAATGCATTCACATTCCATAGATTTGGAGATTAAAACCAGTACCCTGATGCTGATTTGGAAATTCAAACTAATACACCGATGCAACCCTTAACCCAAGTCTTTCATTCAAAGAATGATACTTAAATATCTAATAGCAAGTCATACCTAATGTGTGAGCGAAGCTCTCCACTTACCTAGACTCGCAACGACGCCTATAACAACTCAAGGTACGGTCAGGGCCCGATACGAACCTTCGCGCGACACTATACAACCACAATACATCTTATCAATACATGCTTTAATTTAAATTAACTAAATCTTCTATTTATTGGTCTTTGGGATCCACTAGTGTGGGTCCCGCGGGTCCCTCGTCACCCGATGCGAGGGTCAAGGGGTGAGACCCGATCGATCTCCCTCGGGGACGTGTTGGTGCCCATTCGAAAGCAATTACTTTGCTTTTATTTTGTTATATATATTATTTTATTTATTCATTTATTTATTTTTATATTTATTTATTTTATTTTTTTAGAGTTGACCGGTCAACCAGGTGTGTTTGGTCCCTGGTTTTCAAACTAGGGGCCAAACGCCCCTGGTCTTCTTCCTCACCAGGGAGGGGGGCCCAACGCCGCTCCATGGCCATGGCTGGCCTGCGCACGTGGAGGGGGGGGGTAGTCACGACACCACCCCCTTCCCCTTGTCCATCACATCAAAGGTGGGGCAGCCTGGTGGCGCCCCCACTGTCTCGGTAGCGGTGAGGCCGCTGCCGATGGCGCCGATTTAAGCCCGCCGCCGCCGCTGGGCCTTCGGTCACCTCGTCGATGCTACAAACCACCATTTTTGTCAAATTTCAAGTTTGATTTTAATTTAAAACGTGATTAAAATGATGAGGGAGATGCGTGCACCTTTGATTTGTGTTCTCCCGGAGTTAGACCTCGATCTCCCTTTTTCCTCCCGTAGTTAAAGTTTCAAACAAAAGGAGGCTAGGTTTTCTACTTTAATTTATATAATCGGGTTATTTTGTGTGGGGTTATGAAATTCCTTAATTGCCCCTAGGGCAAGTCTTTTAAGTTTTCTTTTTGGGTCGTCACATGATGCGACATGGTGGGTCCCACAGCGACCTCGGAGTTTGGGGCCGCCACAAGAATCTAATCATAGAAAGAAGTCAAGATAAGGAATGTCATACGACAAGTCATTACACGACGATTATAGCCAAAGAAATCATAGACACGAAAGTATATACAAGGCATGTCATTAGGAATATAAAATCAACACTAAAACAATCAGAATGACTGAATATCAACTCAATAAGGGAAATGAAATGGAAAGAAATGCCTTAACAAGTTTACTTACCTCAAATGCACACAATTCCTAGCCTGTAACAACTTTCAATCACTCCAAACTCTAGTTCCACACATCGTAAATCCTTTCGAAGCTCCTGAGGTGTCCCAATAAATTAAATCTAACTTTTTTTAGGTTGGTTAAGTAGTTGTAAGTTGATCTTCCCAAATCAGCCCCTAATTACTAAATAAAGTTTTAATTTCGGTCTTGTGTTGCAGCGCATTCTTGGGCATGAAAACGTTCGAACCTCAAAAACTTCACATAGAAAAAAGTTGTTGGTGTCTTTCCTAGCTTTCCGATAACGTTTGGTTTGCAAAATTTCGATATAAAACAAAAGAGATATCACAATTTTACCAAAACAGCTCAAATTTGAAACAAATCCGACCAACAAGATTGTAAAAATCATTTCTCCCAATATATAGTTCTAAAAATCGTGATTTTTGATTATAAGTCATCTAACATATCCAACAATAATAGACTAAAAGATCAGCCTAATCCGATAAGTATCGAGGGAGTTACGTCCTTGCAAAATTTGGCCAATTTTTCATTAAAAAGTTCAAGAACAAACTTTAACTTCAAAAATTTATAACAATTTGGTTTCAAATCCAAATTAGAAACTTCTTAATAGCTGGATTATCAGCTCAAAATGAGGAATTCAAAAATGCTATTGGTTTTTGAAATAAAAAACAAATATATATATATATTTATTTATATATATATAACTGAATTTTAGAAAATCAGTTTCATATGATTGAAAACTCGTTTTTTAGCAAACTTTGAAATTTCGAAATTCAATTCTTAAGACTCCATCTATACTTCAATTTTAGTAAAACTAAGCTTAAAAACCTTCTCAAACCAATTTTTAACAAACGCACTTTGATTATCCATTCAATTGCTTCAAATTCAAATTAAAGAAGATGACATTTGTTACCTAGTGTGTGTAGTTGTTCCTAGGACATGAATCTCCTACTTAAGTTGATGAATTCTCCTTCAACTTGATGAATTTGCTATCATCAACCACAATTTCCAGTAGTTCTTAAGCTTTGAATTTTTATTTCAAAGTTATGTTTCTTGCTTGTTAAGATCAATCACTAAGTCTTATTTATATAGTTTTTAATTTTCATCAAGAACACACAGACACACATCTTAGTGCCCATAAATGACTCTTATTAGCTCCTACCTCCACTAATTCTATTATGTTGACACTAATTCCCAATTCAAAACTCATATAATTCCATTCTAATACAAATCTCGAGGCAAATCTATGATGTAGGATTTATTTCCTTAACTTAGGCTTGTAATTTGATTCACATTAGACCATAGGCCTAGCATATATATATATATATATATATATATACATGCATTGATCCCATTGCAATATATTAAAACTCATCATGTCACTCTCTATCCGATTCCCATGCTTGCACGTATCTCAAGGCATGTCTCCGCTCGCACGTCGAACTTACGAAACAATGAAATTGAATAAAAACTCGGGTTTACTAGACACACATACATTACACTAGATATACATCACTCAAAAATATCATACATCTCGGTCTCCAAGCCGAGTGTTAGAATCGCGTACCCGCTCTCGGGCCACGTCACTAAGGGTGTCAATGGGGCGGGGAATCCCTGTGGGGAACGAGGATGAGAAATTTAAATGGGTATGAGGACGAGGACGGGGATGGGGAAGAAATTGGTTCCCTGCACGGGGATGGGGATGGGGATGGGGATGAGGAGGAAAATATCCCCACGGGAATCCCCACGGAGATTACCCATTGGGTATCCCCGCAGGGAATCTCCGTGGGGATCCCCAATGGATACATCCCCAGGAAATTCTCATTTGTCATGAATAGATATATCTTATGTTTTGTATGTACGCACATAAAATATCAATGATGTAACATGTAGGTGTATATATATTATATAGGGGTTTATATATTATCATAAAAAATATAAATATATAATTAAATACACACCAAGAAACATATTGTAGTATAATATATAAAAAAATAAACATATTCACTACAAAAAAATAGGTGATCAGAAACGGAATTAGCAACGGAATTTAGTTTCGTTGCTACGGATAAATAGTTAGAGACGGAATTGAGACGGAATCATTCAGAGACGGAAAAGAGAGAGATCAGAGACGGAAATAAAGACGGAATTAAATTTCTTCTCTAAATAATGGCGCCAACATTGCCACCAAAATTTTTATTTTTTGTAACCGTCCGTTACGTCTCGAGTTTCGTGCATGCGTCGATGCGAAGAATTGAAAAATGAGATAGATGTTCAACCCCCCTTTCTCTCTCAACCCACCACGTTCTCCTCCACGAGACCCCTCTCTCCCTCCTCAAATCTCTCTCTCAAAACCTCAACGATTTCTTTCTCTCTCTCTCGCGACCGATCTCTCTCTCTCTCTCTCTCTCTCTCTCTCTCTCTCTCTATCTCTATCTAAAACCGCCCGATCGGCAACTCTCTTCGACCTCTGCCACCACTACCGAAATCTCTCTCCGAAAACCCATAAATCGCCGCACTGCACCGCCGTCGTCGCGAGTCGTCGCGCGTCCGCCGGAGGTGGTGCTTGTCTCCTCGCCGCCTCCGGCCGCCGCAACCGTCGCCGCCGCAGACTCGCCATCGCCCTCTTCTTCGCCATTGCTGTCTGTGCAGCCGCCATTGGTCGCGATCGTTCGTCGCCGCTGAAACCCTCGCCGCAGTGGCCCATCGCTCTGCGCTGCCCTGTAGCTGTCCTCCTCATTGTCGCGCTCTTCGTAGCTGATCGGCAACCATCGCAGCGCGCTGGTTGGTCGTCGTGTTCGCCGCAGCGTCGGAAACCTCGCTACGATCGCCCGACCGTCGCAGGCTTACTGTCTGATCCTCGCTTGTCGCTGCTCTTCGTTGGCCGTTGGTTCTCGGCAACCATCGCTACAAGACTTGGCTTGTCGCCGTGTTCGCCGCTTCTTTGTCGCTGTTCGTCATTTGCCAGGTGAGGTAATCTCTCCATTGTTATACCCTTTTTCGATCAGTTTATGCAAATAATAGAACCAAAATTTTTTGTTCATATATTTTGGCTACACTATAGAATTTTTGATACCCTTGTGCCCCTTTGTCAATCATGTTAGGAGAAAGCAACTGAATAAGATCAAAAAAATAAAGGAAATGATGATAAGTTCTTTACAATTTTAAGCCTACTTTCGACGTACACATTAGTTTTGGAGTCATTAACAATGACTTTAAATGTATTGTTATTTTGTAATGAAGATTGGTTCATTTTAAGCAAACACTTGCATACGTTTTTTTAATTAGATCCCTTAAGAATCCTAAATACACTTATATCTTGAAATATAGGAGGATAACATGTTAAGAAACAACTGAACATTTGGTTAAACTTAATCAATCATTGTAATATCTGGTAAACCATTCAATGTCCTAAACTAAACCTCATTCCAAAATCATGGTTAGCGCAACAAGCCCTTTACAGAAAATGAGTCTAGCGTTTATATTAATTATTCTTATAAATTTATACAATTAAACTTGACACTCAACAAAAGCATTTTACCCACAAATAACAAACCACTGCCTTTCGGTTGAATCATCCTTTGTTGCTGTCAAAAGTAAATAGACTACCCTGAGTACATTTACTATATGCCAAATTGTATACTAAGTCTTTGCATTGCATAATGTTTTAGTTCATCAAAATCTCAAGTACACTCTAAGGCCTAGTTGTCATTTTTTTATAAATTAAGGTTCATTTAGCATACATAGACAACCGCTCATGTTTGTACTCATTCACACATCACTTTGTAAATTCAACAAAAAAGAGATTTGATGAGAAAGTCAACAACTTGTTGAAGGAAATATTTTTAGGCTTTGGTTAGAAAATCATGAGTTTTAAAGTTAAGATTTAGTATTGAAAACCACATGACTAACGTAAAAAAAAAGTTACAATTAATTTTGTTCAGACATTGTTGGAGCTTGAAGATGACTTACAAGGTGTGGAACTAGAGTTTGGAGTGGCCGAGAGCGGGTATAGGTTACGAATTGCGTGCATTTGAGGTAAGTAAACCCTTTGAGGCAATTCTCTTTATTTCATTTCCATTACTGAGTTGACATTAAATCATTTGGATTGTTTTACTACCGATCTTATATTGGTAATGTCATGCATTGTGTATTACTATCTATGATTTCTTTGGCTAAAATAATCGTGTAAAAAATTGGCGCATAACATTCTTTGTCTTGACTTCGTTCTACCAATGAATTCCTTTAATGTCGTTGATCTATGAGATATCAAATTTCTTTCTATATAACGTACTATGATTTCTTTGGCTAACATACTATGATTTGTGTTACTGTATTTATTGGTGAATGTACACACGTATGTCAATATGTTTATGGTGTGATGCTTGTTTGTAAATTCCAAAACATGAAGTCTTCGATAGGAATGATTTAAGGAGCCAACCTTTGTACTTGCCCTTACTTAATGAGTTGCAGTGTGTTATGGCTGATAGTAATGTGGGTACATCTATTCATGATTTGTTGGAAATGAAATACTAGGTGTTGGGCCTTAAGGAAGTTGAAATCAACAAAAGGAACATAAGCCACAAACATACTTGAAGTTAGAAATTTTTTTCCTGAGATTACGACTGCTACATTCAATCCAAAAACAAACATGAAGTTGGAACTCAACAAATGTAAAGTTTGTTTTGTTTTATGTTATTTGTATCAAACCATATGTATTCAATGCATACAAATAAAACTTTTTGTTCATATGGTTATGGAGGTTCTCAGATTCCCCCTTCTAATAAATTGTGTAAGTTGGACACACGAGTAGACCTAATGGTCGGAACTAATTAAACTACTTGACTAATTTAATTGCACAATTACAATAGGAATGTCGTCTATAAGTCGAGACTGGATGTACAACCGTCTCGACAACGGCTTCGTTCGAATTGAATTCGCAGCGAGGGTTAAAGAATTCATAGCATTTGCTAAGCAACATTGTCATACCTACCAAAGTGAAAGAAAGATTAGATGTCCGTGCAATTATAAGAAATGTCGACTTGTACCATACCTGGACGTCGAAACGATTGAATACCATATATGTAGGTACATATTTGTTTCGGGATATCACTGTTGGTACGAACACGGTGAACATGAGGATGAAGACCCGCAAAACTTCTACCAATTTGATAACCATATTGATGATGCTGATGTGGGAGGTTTTGATACGACAACTTACCACGAGATGGTACACAACGTGGCAGGTCCAAGTTTCAATTGGAATCACGTGGAAGAATCACCAAACCCCCAAGCACGCCAACTATATGACTTGATTGAGGCTAGTAGCGAACAATTGTGGCCGAGGTGCGAAACCATGACAACGTTGTCTGCAATGGCAATATTACTTGCGATCAAGTCAGAACATCATATCTCTGAACGAGGGTATAATGAAATCATAAAATTCATGAATGATTCTTTGCCAACTGACAATTCATTGGTTGAAAATTTTTATGCCACTAAAAGACTAATGCGAGGTCTAGGACTAATGCGAGGTCTAGGTCTACCTGTTGAGAAAATAGATTGTTGTGAGGACCAATATATGATTTATTGGGGAATGGACTCTGAATTGACATCATGTAAATTGTGTGGGAAATCACGCTACATTGCACAGCGACTTGGTCGTGGACAGAATACCAAAAAATGCCCTTGCAGAAAAATGTACTACTTCCCTTTGGGCCCTCGATTGCAACGATTGTATGTGTCTGAGTCAACGGCAAAACATATGCGATGGCATGGAGAACATTCATCGCCAGAAGATGTTATGCAACACTGTTCTGATTCGATAGCTTGGAGGCATTTTAATGATGTCAACCGAGACTTCGCCGCCGAGGTTCGGAATGTTCGTTTAGGATTGTGCACTGATGGCTTTCAAGTATTTGGGATTTTAGGAAAATCGTACTCTTCATGGCCCGTAATTTTGACTCCGTACAATCTTCCACCTTCGATGTGCATGAAATCTGAGTTTATGTTCTTAACGGTTATCGTTCCTGGTCCGACCAACCCAAAACAGAAAATCGACGTGTTCCTTCAGCCGCTTGTGAAAGAGTTGCAAGATTTATGGAACAACGGGGTGATTACTTACGATGTGTCCACAAAGATGAATTTTTTCATGCGAGTGGCCCTTTTATGGACTGTTAGTGATTTCCCTGCGTATAGCATGTTGTCCGGTTGGAGCACACATGGTAAGATGGCTTGTCCATATTGTATGGAGGATACAAATGCATTTCAATTGCGAAGTGGTGGAAAGACATCGTGGTTCGACTGTCACCGTCGTTTCTAGTCGAAGGCCTCGCCATTCCGGAAAGACGAAAAAAATTTTCTTAGAGGCAAAATGGTACTAAATGACGAATCGTCCGCTTTGCGATCTGGTGAAGAAATTTTGGCAGAAATTGAATCGTTAGGCTTGATGAAGGTAACCGAAATCGGAGCTGATTATGTGAATGGGCGGATAGCTAAGAATTCGGGATGGAGAAAAAAAAACATTTTCTGGGACTTGCCGTATTGGAATACAAACTTGATTCGACACAATTTAGATGTCATGCATATCAAGAAAAATGTTTTCGACAACATATTCAACACTATTATGAGTGTACCGAGCAAGAGTAAGGACAATGCGAAAGCGAGACAAGATATTCGTGAATATTGTCACCGACCTTCTCTACACATTGATTCGGCGACAAATACTTACATTCTTGGATGCTATGCTCTCGACACATCAAAAAAACAAAAATTGTGCGAGTGGGTTGAAAAGTTGTGTTTTCCTGATGGTTATGCTTCGAATCTTGGTCGATGTGTGGATCCAAAGAAATTGCGAATGTTCGGCATGAAGAGTCATGATTGTCATATTTTCATGCAACAGTTGATACCAATTGCATTCAGAGAACTCATCCCAAACCCGGTTTGGGTTGCAATTAGCGAACTAAGCATTTTTTTCGATCCCTAACTGCGAAAAGTGTCAGTCTCAAAGATATGGAGGTCTTGGAGTCTGAAATACCAAAAATCATTTGCAAGTTGGGGAAAATATTCCCTCCAAGCTTATTCGACTCTATGGAACACCTACCAATCCACTTGGTCTACGAGGCCCGTCTGGCCGGTCCAGTTCAATTTCGATGGATGTATCCATTTGAGAGGTAATATCTTGACTTCCGTAAAATTGTGCTCCCATTCAATAAGTTTTAATTTAACTGAAACTATACTTCAATAGGTACCTTAAACATTTGAAAAACAATGTTCGGAACAAAGCGAAGGTTGAGGGCTCGATGTGTAATGCTTATTTGGTCGAAGAAGTCACATCGTTTTGTTCTTACTACTTCGAAGATCACGTCTTTACGTTGCATGACAAAGTGCAACGAAACGACGATGATAATGCGGTGTCGGGCCCACACCGCATTTTGTGGGCAATTTCTCAAATTTCACTTATCCTGGTCGACCCATGGGCAAGTCAAAGGAGCGGTACTTAACAGAGCAGGAGTATAATGCCGCTCATTCGTACATACTGCTCAATTGTCCAGAGATCGCTCCTTACATCCAGTATGTCCGTCACTTTCATTCAATAATGCACTACATTCATTATTCATCTTTTACTAAGACATGATATTTACATGTTCGTTTCTCCTAGGATCTTCATCGATGAAATCACTCAAGCAATAGGGGAGTCGGAAGTCGATACTAGTCTAGAGCACAACTTCCTCATATGGTTTCGAACATATGTAATGTTATTACTATTGTAGGTTATCGCTTCATTAATTTCTTTCATACGTAATGTGTCTTACATTTCTAGATTTTCGTAAATAGGCTCGGAATTCTATCATAGATGAGACGCTTGTTGATCTTTCGGTTGGTCCTAGTCGATCTTGTAATGTGTACCCTGGTTACCTAGTGAATGGGTATAAGTTCCACTCTGCAACATATGGTGTTAATAGATCGACGCAGAACGGCGGTTTTTTGGTGAAGGGGTCTAACTATGCAGATGTTTCCCATGACTATTATGGTTTCTGCAAGAGGTTGTAGAGATTGAATATACCGGCCTCAAGCGTGTGGCCTTGTTTAAGTGTGAATGGTATGACCGTACACCGAATCATGGTGTGAGGACTCACCCGACACTTCAATTAGTAGAGGTTCATCGAAGTCGACGATATAACAACTACGAGCCATTTGTCCTTGCAATGCAAGCCACTCAAGTGTACTACCTTTCGTACCCTTCTTTGAGGAACGAACGACAAGAATGGCTAGCAGTTTGTTGCTGTCAACCAAAATTCGCCGACGAGCAAACAAGCAAAGACGATAATGACCAAGGCTCAGCAGAGATTGCATTCCAAGACGGCGAACCCACCACGTGCGTAGTGGACGATGCAATTCAGGATTTCAACAATCTGGATGAGCCAAATGGGACCCGCGTCATTGTCGAAGCTGGTCCAAGTCAAGAAGACAATGACTTCAATGTCGATAGTGGAGATGATTCAGAAGAATAATCATCAACTTCTAGTCATGAGAGTGAATTTGAAACGGATGACAGCGAGTAATGTATGTCTATGTTATGACAATGTTTGATCGACGTTACGTGGATTTTCTAAACCTTTCACACAATTGTTTAAGATTGGTGTTTTTTTAGGTTTCATGGCTCGCAGTGATCACCCCCCACTTCGAGGTCGCACATTACCTCAGGCCAGTCGAGGGATACCTTTAGGGGGACATCGTCCAGTCATAAGAGGTGCGGCACAAACCTCTGGAACCGATATGCAGATCGAGCCTCATGGTCCGACCACACGAGGGGTCAAAGAGGTCGTGGCGGCCGAGGTCGTGGGTCGATTCCTGTCTTATCGATTCCGACTTCGCGTTCACTTGATCATGAGTTACAGTCAGCGTCACCTTCGCCTTCCATACCGTCCGCGTCGCCTGTACCATCGACATCGTCATCTAGAACTATACCAAATCGCCTGTTGCAGTCACCATCGCCGATATCGAGACATGACACTCCTGTACCGACGAGGCCTGCGCCTCCAGCCACCGCATCACCAACAGCATCCCCATCTTATGACGGTAGAGCAGGCTTGCAGGTTACAGGCCCTCCGCGGGCACCTCAGAGGACAGGGACCGAGCCCCCTTGCGTGCATAAGATCTCGATCACACTGATTGCCAATAATACGTAAGTTTGTATTAAATTCGTATATGTATTTCTAATTATCGTTTCGTACATTATTAAATAAGTTTTTAATATGATATGCATTTTTATGAAACACAGGGAATTGCATCCTTCTCATTCTTGTGCACGGAGGATGACAAAAGTTTTCAAGAGATGGATGATTCCAGAAGGGTATTGTTAGAAGTCGGTACCGAATCATCATAAAGACCACTACTGGCGCCTATGGAAGGTACGCAGGACTAATAAATGTCTTAGGATTTATACTAGTTTTTCAATGTCTCGTAACAATTGCACTCGAAATTTTATAGGTATATTTTAGATGGGATGACGCGATTCACGAGGATCTCATTCGTGCGGCGTACGACACGCATGCAGGCACAAGGTACACCGCGTTGATGCACAAGTTAAAGAAGATTCATGTGCAACCAAACTTTGTTACAGATGTGGCGTGGAGGAGGTACTTGGAGTACTGGGAGAGCGATGACTTTCTTGCCAGGTCTAGGCAAGCGTCTACGAATCGGAACACTGAGGTCGAAGGACCTGAGACTGGACCCTCGAAGCACGGTGGTGGCTCGGTGTCTTTTGTTACTACCAATGAAAGATTGGTAACTGTTTTTTGAACTCTTGTTTATTTTTTTCATTTCTACACTTGTTCACTATGCTTGTGTTTGCTTTTAATCTTGTTTTTTTTTCAAAAAATTTCTTACTACTATTTGACATATTTAACATTCGTATAAATTTTGTATGCAGACTAATACATCCGAGACGCCACCTACGGTGAATGAAGTGTATTTGCATCTCCACACCGTAAATCACGACGGGGTGACATTTATCGATACTAGATCAGAGCGGTTCTATGTAAGTATAGAAATACGAGTGAAATAGTACTAAGTTTACTTTAAAGCATATAATTTAAGTTGTTTATTGTTGATCCATGCAGGCGAAACTCCAGAGGAGACGTTTGGAGCTGACCCATGCTACACCGGACCAGCAGGTGGATGATGAGGCAGTGTACTTGAATGTGGCGGGTGAGTGTCCCAAAGGACGTGTCTACGGTCTCGGGTCTTTAGGGAGAAATAAGATGAGATATGCAGATCCTGGTGCTAGCACATCTCAGATGCCGGAGATGGTGCCACGTTCAGAGTTCGATAGTGTTGCAGAGCAATTACGACATGTTGTGGCGTTTATGCGAGAGAGCAATTCGGGATGACCATGGACGAGGCGCAGCCTATCTCAACCACAGCCACCACCACCACCACCTCATGAGCATCAGCAGCCCCCGCAAGTAGATCCCGCCGATCCACCACAGCAACAGGACAATGTTGAGCGAGAGATGCAAGATTGGCTTACGAGAGATGAACATCTTGGTGATACTTAGGTATTTTCCTTGTTGTTTGTGTAACTTTTGAGATTATAATTTTGCTTTTGTAGATAACTTTTATAGTTGTTTACATAACTCTTAGATTGATAGTTCTTTTTTTACATATTTAGAGGATTGGAAGTTTTTTGTTGGTGGTTGTTGAACAATATGATTGGTGGTTTTTGTGAATCCTTCGAAATTTGGAACAATTATTATACTTGACAAGCTTTCGTGGATATATAAATCTTTTTGGGGGCTTTTGGTGTACATTTTTTTCCCTCATTTGAATCTTTGTTGTTGATATATGTTGTTGATGTATGTATGTCAAATTTTGCTTTTTTGGGGATGTTAGCACCCCCAAGGAGTTGTTGGAGGGGGTGCAGGCGATGGAGCAGGTCCTATGGATGTATTTTCAGGTTTAGAGGTTATGAAGAACCATTTGGATTGATCTTAGATGTGAAAAGTAAACAAAGCGTACACACGGAATTGAGACAGATTAGCAACGGAATTCAGAGATTCCGTTGCTATTCCATCTCTAATTGCCGAGGAAATAGCCGCGCCAAACTGGGTAAGACTAAACTTCTCGTTCAAAATAGAGACGGATCAGAGACGGAATTCTTTATCAGAGACGGAAATAAAGAATTCCGTCTCTGATCCGTCTCTGATTAGCAGCGGATCAGAGACGGAATGCAATTAGAATTGTCCCCTTAGGAATAAATTCCATTTCTGTTCCGTTTCTAATTTCGTCTCAAATCCGTCTCTGATTAGCAACGGAACAGATTTCCGTTGCCGATTTATTTAGCGTCGACATACTTAGAGACGGAATTAAATCCGTCTCTTTTCTGTTGCAGAATACAGTTAGAAACGAAATTTATGCAAATCAGAAACGGAAATTTTCGTTTCTGATCACCTGTTTTTTTGTAGTATAATTAATCCAAAATATATAGTATATATGTTTCCTAATATATATATATATATATATATATATATATATATATATACTATATATGCGGTAATTCTACAAGTTCCCATGCGATGAATACACTATAGTAGCCATTGATTAACCTTGGTGTACGCATGACATTGTTTGCACAGCAACTTTAATACTATATGTATATATAGTATTAGAAAATATGTAATGACACCCGTTAAAAATATTGTGCTTTTGATTTTATTTAATATTACTATATCAGAACTTATAAGAGTAGGAGGACCGAAAAAATAAAAATAAAAAATTATTACTTGACAATTATTTGAGAGAGAGGGGGGAATATACATAATACTCCACCACTAATATATGCTTACAACGAAATAAATTTATTAATATATGTCAAATATCAAACATATTTACTCGTGCTATCTAGAATTTGATAAATATACATACGAAATATTTTTATTACAAAATTGATTAAATATATAATTTGAATTGTTTGTCACCATATTATTAATTGAACGGGGATTCCCCGTGGGGAACTAAATGGGAATAAAAAATCTCCACGGGTATTCCCCATCATCGCGGGGATTAGACGGGGATGAGGATGGGATAGAAATCCATCCCCGCAGGGCGATGGAGATTCAAAATTGACACCCCTACACGTCACGGGTCGGTGACTCTGATTAGGGACTAGTTTGTTATTAGTATGTTTTTGGGCCGTTACAGAGTATTAAATGATTTATTGCTATTTTTGCTATTATAATTCCTTATATTCCCCTAGATAAACTTCGTGTTTTAGTACGAAATCTCAAACAAATTGATTTATCATTGAACATAGAGAATTAAATTTTAAATTGTGATTTGAAAGTAAAAGGTCTTGAGTTCAAACCTTGGTGGGTGCAAAAATTGTTTCTCTCTTATAAAAAAAAACTACATTGTTAAAACTTAAATCATACATAATGTAATATAATATGATATATTTATAACTTTAAATTTAACATGAAATGGTATAACAATTAAAAAAACTATATAATAATATCACTTCATTTGACATATGATTATATGTTATTTTAAAAAGGAATTATTAAGAGTTAAATGTGTTCCGATGATAAGTTTTAACAACGTAATATCTAAAAAAAATATCAATTTTGTAAAAGTAAGTTTTCTTATAATGATAACTACTATATATGTTTTAAAATTTTTTAAATCAATTTCTACAGTGTAACTCTAAAATCTAAAAATATTTTGGTGTTACAGATAAATTCTATAGAATAAAATAAATAAATCATTGTGTTAGTCATAAATCTCAATAGTACATGGTTGTCTATGAATAAAAGTATTAATGCTTACATGGTATCAAATGAAAGACATAGTGAGATATAATGAGAGCAACCAAAATAAATACCACTTGCTATTTTACCTTTTTTGATTTCCTTTCCAATTGGTTCCAAATTCACACTTCTCAAACTTTAACTCCTCCACCTTTATATTGATTTTTCTGTCAATTCTTCCTTTTCAACCATTGTCTCGCAATTCTCTTCTGAGTTAGATTTTTCTCACAATCCTCTTTCTTCCTCTCATCGTGTTGGGATTGAATTAGGGCTTGTCATCCATTATGGTATCTCTTCTCACATTATTTATGATATCTCTTCGTATTGGCGCTCAACATCTTCAAAGAGCCACCAAAATTGTTTGTTATTAATTTATTTAGTCATTCACTTCTCAATTACCCACTTCGAATTACAATTTAGTCATTCACTTCTTGATTATCCTCTCTCCCTTCCGATTTTGATTCTCTACACTTGTAACGATCCAATATATATATATATATATATATATATATATATATATATATATATATATTTTTTGTGGTTGATGACGTGAACTACCTATTTATACCATGTGTGCAAATCTTAATAAAATTTACTGCGATTTTATGTGTGAGATGTGTTCTCGAGAAGTGTGCTCACTACGAGTATGTGTAGGCTGACAGTTAGTGAGATTTAAGCTAATTGGGAATTTAGTGAGACTTAAGTTACTACATGACTTAGGTGTATTAAGTAAATGGTCAAAATAAATAATTGCCTATGCCTTTAAAATTATTTTTAAATGTACCCTATGATTTAAGGGATGAGTTAATTGAATGTTCAAGAAAAGTTAATTGCTAAATAAATAAAAAGTATGTGTCAATTGTTGTGGAACTAGAAGAGATAAAATTAATATTTTTAAATAAAGAAAAAAATAGTTGAAAATCATGTGGTAGTTGGAGCATGCTTTCTAAGCAAGTGAATGAGAGTCTAAATAAAGAGAGATGATTTGCTCTTTTATGTTCTATGAACTTGGTTGGGAGAGAGAGAGAGTTAGAGTTTCATATATATATATATATATAAAAGAACGCAAGTAAAACACCACCATTTTAGAAATCATTCCTAAATGTCTCATTAAATCTCTAGTTAGTGTATACGTTGTTCTTAAGTTGAAGCACATGTACGGTGACATCAACCATGTCTTCATTTCCACTAGGCAATTTTTATGGATGCTAAATTCATGATTGAGATATTTAGTATGAACATTGGTGATATCAAAGAATGTCATGTGTGGTGGAAATTAGTAATTAAATCTGTTGCCTTGCTCCTTCCCATGTTAGGCTTGAACTTTAATGATGCAATTGGACTAATGATTTATAAATGTCTTACTTTTATTTCATCAATACCTTATCATTAGGGTTTAGGTCATGTTTCTATTTATATATGATCGGAATTACACATTTAGGTGTTCTAAGAGATTTTGCCTCATCTTCCTAGTGATGTCCTTAGTGGTGATGCTTTTATTCAATCACTAGCCTAAAGTCACAACTTAATATATCTAAACAGAAGTTTGAAAATAAATATATTTAACTTTGGGTGTCGCCTAATATCTCTACATTAGCATTAACTAGATTTTTGGGTTAGGACTTCCAGCTTGATAGTTAAATTCTATTATTTAAGCTGGATGTTGTGGAGCTTGGGTTTTTACATCGTAAAGCGTGTTACTTAATCAATTGCGCCAAGAAAATTGAGATTTTGAATTGGTTGTATTCTAACACATGTATTAAAACATGAAATAGGGTACCAAGAGCTTAAAAACCATCAATTGGGAGTCGAGTGTTCATTACGAGGCGTGTGAGTCTTTTTAGGTGCACTTCAATGTGTTTTAAGGTACGTAAATCGATTGAGGCCTTAACATGATTTCATTTGTGCATTTATTGGTTAATTACCTTTTTGTTGAATTTTATCCGTTGTGGATCGATTGAATTGAACTTCCATTCATGTCATCCTTGGTAAATTGCTCTCCTTGAGTTATATTGTCTTCCTTGTGATATTTTTATGGATGAGTTGTTCATTTTCTTATCCGTGAAAATATCACAAGGAAGACAATATAACTCATCCATAAAAATATCACAAGGAAGACAATATAACTCGTCCACTTATACCCTAAACCCCTAAACCCTAGGCCACTCATTAAATTTTTGGTTATGCATTCTTTGGATTCCGTAATGAGTGGCCTAGGGTATAAGTGGACGACATGGTAGTTACGGGCGCAGTGGAAATGCTTTGTGATCTTTTCCTCCATTGTGACTACACGGACTGTTGGACTTACTTAAGGCTACAGTTTATGACTGGGGAAAACCAAATTGGTAGAAGTGGATGCGGTCTGCCACAATTGATGAACCCGATCTAAACTGTCAGTCAAGTGACTTAGCTAAGTCCATCGACTGCTTGAAAGTCAAGTTGTGGTACTTTATCACACTTGATGGACTTGAAGCGCTTAGATGTCATTGTTTTGTGTACTTGACACTAAATTACTCGTTGATATCTATGTTAAATTGAAAATCATGCTTTGTTCATTATTTCGTGATAATTCTTACATGATTATTCAACTAACCATTTATTTGACATTTGAAATACTGTTAAGACTCATATGGCTTTACTAACTGGAATTGTCTACGTTTTTGTGATAATTGCAGGTCCCTCTAGTAGCAAGGCCAATGAGCCAATACTTGGTGATTTCATCTGAGCTTTCCTCATAGACGACATCTACTTTTGCTACTCGTAGGTATATTTTGTGTAGATATATATGAGTGCTTTGGGGCCTTATTTAGGGGAAAATCTTCAAGTTAAAGTAGTGGTATTTAAGGGAGAATGTTCTCTAGCTTGCTCTGATCAGATGACATCTAAATCTTAGACAAGAACATGATCATCGTTAATATGTATGGGATGCATAGTAAGTTGGTTCACTAGCAAATTAGTGGCATGATTTTTTTTTTTTTATTTGTAGTGGCATGATTAGTTCTAAGTTAAATTAGTTTGCCTACTTAGTTGATAATTAGTTACAGTTACTGGCAAACAAAACTAGGATTAATTTACATGTGCTTGCGGAACTCTTTGATATAATTATAAGAATCAACTTAATTATAATTTAATTTAGTTTTTTCTATGCACTACTAATAAGGGTATTTAATTAATTAGTTCACATGATCAGATAATATCATATATATATATATATATATATATATATATATATATATATACGTTAATTGGGTGTTAATTAAGAATCAAAAGAAAGGTTTTTAGAGCAAAAGGTAGAAAAAATTTTCAACAGTTAATTGACGGCTTAAGTCATGCCATGCCTATATCACAGAGATCTCGAGGTGTGATGTTACTTTATCCATCTCTAAATTAATTATGTATATATTTGAATAGTTTGGAAAGCTCATAATCAATTGCGCGCACTTAATCAAGCACAATGGAAGAGTTTGATCGATGTAGCAAAGTGATAATATTAATTGGTGAATATACTCTTCTCGATTTCACACATTGATCAATTTACTAAACAAGTAATACAAAATAGAGAAGATATTCTCTAATCTTTTTACATTCTATGTTAAATTCCTGCAAGCGAGCGAGCTCAATCATTCGTAGCAAATGCATCATTTCTCTTTCGACCTATGGGTTATAGTAATAGGGGCACCTTCCTAACCCTTATATATAAAATTAGTCGGGCTTTAATTGGGAGGACCTGAAGCGGTTCGAAAACCCATAATTAAAAAAAAAAATCACCAAGAATGTTAGGTTAGCCCAATTTTGACACCTATACATTTTACGCCTAGCTAGTTGTTGTGGTCCATTATAATTAATAAAGGCTTAAATTCTAGCTAGCTAACTAATTAAGTGTGGATCTTAAAAAAAGGAGCGACTAAATGAACCTCAATTTTTACTTAGAGGACCCACTCTAGTGAAATTATCTAACTACCCCTTCATATAAAAGTGTTTTTACTCACGCATACCCCACTCACCTATACCCCAGCGATCACCCCTTTCTCAAATCGCATTCTTACTACCAACCCAAATCCGACGAAACTTGAAAAAAATCACATCGATTCGACGCCATAAGTGCATTCCTCATCTCTTTTAATGTCAATTTTGAGGTTTTTTTGGGTTTTTTTTTTCTTTTTGAGTCGATATTGCTTGTTGTTTTGTAATTGAGTTTAGGGCTTTGATTTTTGTGGCCTAAATCTTGCATTTTGGGTACAAAGTTTCGATGGAATCGAAAATATCAAGCGATTCCGAGCAAAAGTCGCTATTTTTTCGTCATTTTCATGTATTTTTTAGGAGTTTTAATATTTTTTTGTTCGTTCTTATTACTCGCGGGTGTCGGACACACATGGTCGACAGCTACGAAGAGGTGTCGGACATACATGGTCGACACCTCTAAAAAAGTCATCACCGGATCCCTCCATCACCCACCGAGACGAGTTCTCTTTGTAATCTTGGTCTGAGTCGGCCAATACCTCTTTAAAGGTCTCAACCTTATGCGTCTGAACCCCGCGGGTGACACTTCTTTATTTCTAAGATACGACACGACCACATTTGACCTTGTTCAACGAAAAAACACTCATACGACATTTGATTACCTTATACAAGTGTTCTACAATGACTAAAACTAAGAAATAGAGAGGATCGAGGTGTGTTGGGTGATGATGAAGGTAATGAGGTGAGCAATGGTATTTTTGAAAGTTTGAAAAAAAATTGGGGTAAACTAAGTAAAAAATGGGGTTTGAAGAAGTAAAAATTCAAAAATGGTCTAAGCAAAAATTGATGTCCGTTAAGCTGCTCCCAAAAAAAATTGAGTTTTTTTTTTCTTCTTTTTTTTTTGCAAAAGTCTGAAAGAGAGTTTTTTTTATACTAATGTGAAATGGAAGCTTTATTTTCTTAATTAAATTATATAGTGATTAAAGTTGCGCCAAAAAGTTGATGGTTTTGGTTCAAAGTGATGGTCCGCGACCCCTGCTTGGTCAGCTGTAGCATGATTCAAATCAAGTCTACGACGCATAACTTATATTGCACTTGCAAAGACAACAATTAATGACTCGTATTCGAATCTTGAGAATGAAAACACCAACATTAAGAGTTCCCCTACCTATAAAGTGCACAATTCGATAAAAACAATTAGTACACAATTATAGTTGTGGACTTTTAAATTACTTAGTCCTTCGCCCGCAAGTAAAAGCCCGTAATTATAATGGGCTGGTTTTTTTTTTTTTTTTTTTTTTTTTTTTTTTTTTTTTTGAACTCGAGCCAATCCCAGGCCTGGCCCGCATAGCACATAAACTCTTAAATTTATATATACAACTTAAAATAAAATAGATGGTGGCTATGAGGACTGAACCACGGTCTTGGTCTTGGAATTCACACGAAGCTCCTACACCACTAGGCCACAAGTTTGCTTTTGTCACTTTTGTTAAATTTATAATTATATAAAACAAGTTAACTATGAATATTAAAAAACTATATCCGCTATAAATCTTATAATATCTAAATTAAATCCTTCGTATAGTATCTAATTTCTAAGAATTTAACTAAACCGAAAAAAAAAATCTAATCTCTAATAATATTTATTTACTTTAACCAAAAAATAATTCTTTTTCATCAAAAAATAAAACAATACTTTTTTTGAAAGTAACACTACCATGTTGTAAATTGAGTTGAAACTTGCTAAGAACTAGAGAAGAAAAATAAAAGACTAAGAACTTCTACTACTACAAACTACTACTACAAAGGAGAAGAGAAGAAATGAGATAGTTGGAATGAGAAGTTTTCATTCAACTTGGTGTGTGAATTACAATGGGGTTGGCACCCTTTATATATGCCATTTGGTGATGATGATAATTGTACTTATACAATGTGTACAAGTTATACATACACCACAAGTCATACAACACATCACAAGCAACATAGACAATA
Organism: Stephania cephalantha; assembly: GCA_039657325.1. Taxonomy (NCBI): domain Eukaryota; kingdom Viridiplantae; phylum Streptophyta; class Magnoliopsida; order Ranunculales; family Menispermaceae; genus Stephania; species Stephania cephalantha. The sequence continues at coordinate 2,998,417 of CM077578.1, read as the reverse complement.
CATGAAAGAGTTGGTGTACATTGGAGAGGATTACAAGTTACATGACAATACATAGACAAGTGGAGGTACTATTAAGCGAGAAATACAAGTTACATGACTACACAATATGTTGGTGTACATGCATGGTCATCCATATTCCACAACACTCCCCCTTGGATGCACTTGCTTAGAGATTGTGCCTCGTTAAAACCTTGTACTAGAAAAACCCTGTGGGAAAAAATCTAGTATAGGAAAAAGAGTACAATGTTCTCGTCAATCTTGATTTGTAGTATAATATTATTGATTGCCTCATTAAAAACCTTGCTAGGAAAACTCAATGGGATAAAACCATAGCTAAGGAAAAGAGTGCAACACATCGATACACTTTGAGAGAATATATATATGCCTCATTAAAACCTTTACTAGAAAAACCCCGTGGGAAAAAATCTAGTATAGAAAAAAGAGTACATTATTTGCTTTCATAATTTTTTTTCTTTTTATATGGAGTATAATAATGTTAGGATCGCCTCATTAAAAACCTTGCTAGGAAAATCCAGTAGGATAAAACCATAGCTAAGGGAAAAAGAGTGCAATGCACTAATCAATAACTCCTTTTGATTCTCCCCCTCATGTTCACATGGGTGAGACATCTTGTGCATTTTGTTGCACATGGACATCATTTTCTATATGAACCATTTAATGCTGAAGCATATGATTGTCACTCTTTTGTGTATAGTACTTGCATCAAGTAATTGATTCATAACTTGTTGCTACTGAATGATCATTTGAACTTTGAGTTCATATTAATTTATACATGGATCATAATACAACAAATTTAATGCAATTTGATGTGTTTCAAGCAATTAAACGCAATTCCTTTTGAATTGAATTATATCTCCCCCTAATGGTGGGAAAATTGCTTCATCAAAGTGACAATTAGCAAAACTTGCTATAAATAATTTCCCTATTAGGGATCCAAGGCATCTTATAATATAATTAATGGAGAGTTAAATCAATATACGTCTCCTATTGATTTGTCTTGAGATAATCTCCAACTGATAAAAAAAATCAGTTCGATAAAGGATGTCCGTGCGAATTTACGATATTTTCGCATTATCGATGATTATGGATAATCAAATAGATCTTTCCACAAAATGAATGTCATTTGATTTATGACGACATTCGTTTTAATGTGCCTTATATATTCCGAAGTTAAAGCCAAGAATATTATACTCAGATTAAATCATATTCATATAGATAAATTTTCTATTATTCTTGAGTAGACTTCTTTTGAACAAGACATTAACAATAAAATTGTTGTACCAGATATTGCATGAACATTAGCCTCCGCTAAGTTCGAATTCGAGAAATATTCATTTTTATATTATAATGTACATGCATGTAGCACGATACACAAGACATAAACTCATCGCCCATATTTAGGTCACGATTTAAACACATCTCGATGTGCTGTTTTATCGAGCCATTTTCAATGATAAAATTCATAATATTTTGCCTTTAATTTTGAAGGCATGGTAAATGTCACAAAAATATTCGGGTATATATATGACAATATTTAGGCAAAATAGTCTTTCATATATGACCAAAAAATGTCACAATTATGAGCGCTCATTGTCAATAATTATTTGCCATTTGTAGTGGTGCACCACTTTTATTCCAATTTTTGGTGGAATTGTCAATACGACATTTACCTGATATTTTCACCTTTTCCACGTCCATAAATTTATTATTGCGATCATGATCATTATATGCAACATATGCTTCTTAATTTGAAGCTGAACTAATTGGACGGGAGCGATATTATATTTATAATATCTCATTATTTTACTCAACTACCATGAGACAAGAAATCAATCCTTAATATTTATTGGATTGACATGCGCACTCGATATTTGTTGCAAAGAATAAATCAAGGCGGGCACGTGACCTTATTTTTATTGTCTCATCAGTCATATTTCCACATAGCCTCAACATAGAGGTAATTAAAATTGCGGAATTATAATTAATATTTGATCGATTAAATTTTGTAGCTTGAGACTCAACCGCTCATTTTGAGCTTTTGAGCATTACCTTTTTTTGGTATTTATATATTTATAACTCCATAAGGTGAAAATATATATAAAGTGAAATATTCACTTTTCAAATCTCTAAAGAGATATTGGCAAATGATTGTGTACAACATACAACCTTGCATAGATGCTAGCTTTATTCATAATTTGTAATATCTAATTATCATGACAAGAATTATAATAAGGTAACAAATTCAAATATGGTTTATTAATATTTTGAAAGTAAATGTAATATAAAATAATTTTCTCTTTTCTTTTATGTAAAAAACATAACATATGATTAAGTATATGTTCACAACTTGATTCATTAATAATCAAATGTACTATTCGTATGAGTTGGTGGGACAACTTCCAGTTGGGTGGCGAGACAAAGTCTGCTTAATACCATGCCTCCTCGAACGGGATAACCGTCTCCTTTCAATGTTTAGCTTTACCTGGGGACAAGGCTTACCCACTATCAACTCAAACTTATAGCATTATTTGTATTATAAAATCAAGAATAGAACAATAACTAATCGTTTGTAGTTTTAAGAGAAAACTATATGTCACACATTGACTTTTGATTTCTGATGTAGAAGATCGTACAAGACGCAACTACAGAGCATACTTTCGCAATCGGTGACGTTATAATGCATAGTATATGAATAAAGTATGCATATAGAAGTGATGCATGTAATAAAGGAAGCAACCATGATAATATAGAAATAAATTGAACTTATTTAAATAACAAAAGTTATACCTTCCTAGCTTTGTCTCCTTAACAAGCCTTCTTGAACTTCAAGATCTCCTTAATGTTAGAGCAAGCTCGTGCTGATAACGTGTTGTAAATTGAGTTGGAACTTGCTAAGAACTAGAAAAGGAAAATAAAGACTAAGAACTTACTACTACAAACTACTACTACAAAGGAGAAGAGAAGAAATGAGATAGTTGGAATGAGAAGTTTTCATTCAACTTGGTGTGTGAATTACAATGGGGTTGGCACCCTTTATATAGGTCATTTGGTGATGATGATAATTGTACTTATATAATGTGTACAAGTTATACATACACCACAAGTCATACAACACATCACAAGCAACATAGACAATACATGAAATAGTTGGTGTACATTGGAGATGATTACAAGTTACATGACAATACATACAAGTTATACATAAAGTGTAGGACTGAAATTGAAACTTAATTTAGTCTTTAGGGGCTGATTTAGGAAGATTGATTTAAAGTCTATTGAACCAATTTGAATACACAATAAACACCACTAAATTGAGCTTAAACCCACTATACTTGAACTAATGAGATACCAAACTCAGGAACCTAGGAAAAGGGTACGGGAGAGCGAACACAAGATTTGGAGTATCGGGAGGCCAGTAAAGTTAGGACTTTACTTTGTTGTTGTGAGTATACCCAATGGCAAATTTACTTGGCATCTCATTTCTATTAATTGTTGTCCTTGCATAGTCCTTTTGACTATTTTGCCTTTGTATTCTTATATCATGTGTTCTTTGTGTCTATGCTCACTTGATGAGTCTAGTTTGCATGATATCCATTCATTTGATTTGATTCGTTGATTCTATCCCATGCTATGTCTATTCTTGTTGTTTTACATGTGAATTGAATGATAAATAGCATGCTATTAGGCTAGTGAATATCTTATAAATGTTTAAGAGGACTTGCATTCCTTATTTGTTTAGGTGTGTAGATGTGCCTATGCCTTGACAAATCCATACTTGGTATTTCTTGAAATTTTAAAAGTAGTTTTTGCATTTAGGTCTTGTACTCGATCGAGGTGTGCGCGACTCACGGGGTTAGAGTTCCTGGGGATGTCGGCACATGTTACTTAACACTGTATGACACTCGGGGTTAGAGTCCCTGAGGCGGTCTACACACCGGGATTAGAGTCCCTGATAACACTTGGGTTAGAGTCCCTTGTGCTATATGATTATTGAGTCGGAGTGACACGTTTCACTGCCGACCGGACCTAAATCACCACTACTTAGCCTAGTGTCGATATCACTTGTTTAACTCTGGTATTTACTCGCATATGGTTTATTTTCCAGTTTTCCCATTTATATGCTTTTAAATACCATTTGAATATTTGGAAATGCAAATTAAACTTGTCATCGGGGATTATTGTTTTATTCTTGTACTCACCGTCCTTTTTATGACGGTGGGTGCAGAGCCGTCTACCAGCAGGCCTGGCAAAGAGAAGATCGGCGATTATCCCTGAGCCCGCGGCGCGTCACTTTGCATCGATTGTAGGTCTTCTTTTGATATTTTGATTGTATATGTTATATACGTCTTTCAGATACTATTTTGGGTTGTATATTGGGTTGAGCGTTAGTTCCCGACTTGACTTAGACTATTTTGTTGTTTTACTGCATTTTGAGGACTTTATATATGTGATGCATTTCCTGGTTTTCCACACTTAGGGTTTTATAAATGGCTTCCGCATAAGTTACTTATTGTTTTTTGCATAATCAATAAGACTTCCGCTAATTAATTAATTTAATAAAAAGTTTTAATTAACTCTAAATTTTATTAACTGGTAGGACTAGTGTATTACTTATCCTGAACACGAGAAAAGAGGTGTCTAGGTTGTAAAGGCTAACTAATACGTAGTTAAGTCATGCGTGGGTATGATTAGGGCTTAATTACAGGATTAGGCCGGGCGGTGCCCTAGATTAGGAGAGGGCGTCACAATGTCTCAATCAAGTCTCAAAACACAAAAAATCCTAGTAATATGTTAATTCCTAAAAAAAATGCTCAAATTACTCCAAAAAACATAATCCATAGTCAAACCAAACAAAACTCGGGGTGCTCCAAGTTTTTCGGTGCTCATCAAACATAACATACCACCCGTAAAAATTCAAAAGACCAAGTTATTATTTATTAAACATAACAAAAACTAAAACTAAACTAAAAGAGGCCCGCTAAGGGCACCCCCACCATTTCATGATGGCACCCTATTGTTGAGGGCACTAAGCATTTTACCCAGGGCACCTAGAATTTAGACCCGAAATTCCCAAAATACCCTTCGTTCAAAACAGAGGCACCCCACCACCCCCACCACCTCCACCACCGAACTCCTTGAGCAACCACGAAATCGTTGAGGATCGGCCATTGCGCGGATTCCCGGAAATCATTTGTGTTCGTTCGTCTCCGTGTTTCTCCTCCGTTGTAGGAGGTTTTTCTAGTTTGAAGGCTCGTGGTGTTGGGCGATTTCGTCTCCAAATTAGGGCTCGGTTGAAGTTCGTCGTACACACACCTTTGGCATGAAATCGATCGTTTGAAGGTACGTTGATAGTCTAATTAAGTTACATTTGGTAGAGTAGTTGTAATGTTTGTGTGGCGGTGTATTTAATGGTTCCATTATTGGAAATTCGTGGTTCTCGGCCACACAGGCCAGAGAGTGTTTTTAATGTCTCGGCCAAGCATGGCCGAGACAGATGGTAAATATTTGGGAACTCGTCGTTCTCGGCCAGGCAGGCCGGAAGAGTTCATCGAGTCTCGGTTACGAACGGCCGAGATTAATTGTGTTATCTCGGTCGAGACATCACGAGAGTTACATTTAGTGTTAGTTAATGTTGTGTCGGTGGTGTACAACCGAGAATGTACTCTACCTCTCGGTTGTACAATGTCGAGAGGGTTAGAGTCGACGCGGTCTGCACATCACGAGAGTAAGGTGAATTGAATAGGTTATGCCATGTCGGTGATGTACAATAGAGAACGTTATATTGCTCTCGGTTGTACATTGCCGAGATCGTTGATCCATTTTCGGTCAGGAGTGAACGAAAGTATGGCGTATTTCACGAACTCGCCGCTTGACCAGAGACAACATAAATGGATGAATTTGATTTTTTTTTAGTAATATTTTTTGGTTACTGCCTGTGCGCTTAAATGTTGTAGTGTTTTCGGGTATGGCTCGTTCGAAAGCACCGGTGACAAGGAGGAGGTTGGTGTTGAGGTCTCGAGGGCTAACAGAGGCGAGGCGGCCGGAGACCCCCGACAGCATCTTACCGGAAAGAGAAACAGAAAGAGAATGTAGATGTTAAGGGAAAGGCTAAGATAGATGGAAATCATGCAAGGTTGCATAGGAGTCTAGTAGCAGTGACTCATCAGCGGCGGGGAACACGATGAAAACTGATCGTAATGTGGGCGGGAGTAGTAGTGGTGGAGCTGGCCATAATGAAGGAGAGCCAGAAGTGCCTGTTGAAATGCGTGCTCCTTTCCCCGGTGGTCCTATAGACGGTGCCTTGTTGAAGAGCTTTAAGGATCATGTCGCATTAGCGATTTGGAGCAATGAGGTAATTAAGATTTCATTGAACGGAGTTATTTAAAACTCAGGGTTTTCACAAACATGACGAGATATTTTTTTTGCGGGAGCGTCCAGATTTTCAAATGTATCAATCACGGAGCTCGGATACAAGAATGGGATTTGATCGTGCCACCCAGGACGGAGGGACTTCGAGGATTATTCGGCGTTCGGGTTGAATACGCTCGATAGATCGTTCATACTTGCAAGGCCAACAAGGAGGTTATCTCTGCATTTGTGGAGCGGTTGCGGCGGAGACGAACACATTTCACTTACCATTTAGTGAAATGTCTATCTCCTTAGAGGATGTGAGCTTCCTCCCGAAGATTCCCGTGACGGCAAAGTCGTGGCGCTTGAGAACTTTGCGAGGTACACGGAGGAATCTCGCTCGACGCTATTAAGATGGTGTCGAAACTACTTGGGGTTAGCGTCGAAGAGGCGACGAGGAGGTGAATATCGCCGGGGCTCACAATGCGCAAATGTTGGTTGAAGAGTCGATGGTGCCCCAAAGTCGGTGCGAGACACACAATTATCCTCTCTGGAATGCACACCGCCGAGCGTACTGTTGTATATTCTGTCTTGCACCTGTTTGCCGATAAGAGTGGGTCTCGGTGTCTATCGCGTTGTTGAAGCTTCTTGAAGACTTGGACGACGTGGGAAAGTACGCGTGGGGTGCAAACTGCGTTGACTCTACTTGTATCGACACTTGGGGTCCGCCACCGCATTGCAAGTGTCTCGAGTCTTTGGCTACCTCACATTGCTTGAGGTTTGTTATAAATTAGACTTACATTGTTTTTGGTATAATTATTACTAATATTTGCATTTGCGGACTAACTAACGTTGTATGTATTTGCGGGGATGGGTGTATGACCATTTCAAACTTGGTCTCGCCACACCCATGCGAAATATATGGACTACGTGCAACCTCGTGTCTCGAGATGGATTCAAAAGCACGGACCGTGTTGAATGTTGACAAGCTCGGGTCCATTAGGAGAACGTTGGATAGGTTGCGCCCAAGTGAGGTGAGATGGTTATCCAAATCCTGTGATGAATGATGTTTTTGTTTTTTTTGGTTACTAACAATGGTTGTTGCATTTTGATTAGGTCACTTGGGACCCATATGTGAATTTAAGGGAAAACGGAGTTGTGCACGCGATGGCATTTTACAGTGGGACGATTAAGTACATGGATGTGGTGGAGCCCTACCATCCGGAGAGGATTCTGAGACAGTTTGGCCACGTGCAATCTATATCGGATCCTCCGTACCGACCTTTGGAAGCACATCGAGGCCCATCTGCGAACAAATACTCGGTCAAGTATGGGTTCCAACAAGACAATTGGGAGCGATGGAGGAACCATTTGTTGGCTCCCGAAGTTCGTGGTGACAAGGCAGAGTTCGAGTTTTTGGCTACACCGGACTACCTACCTTGGTTCCTCAAAGTGTCTCATCCTGTGATCACCAATCCGAGCTTTGAGGACTTTGACATGGTCGCCACAACCATCGCAGACAACGAGCTACTGGAGGTAAGACAAAGTGTTATATGTATTATGCATGCCCACATGCCATTTGTTTTCATCCCGATATGTTTTACATTAACACTAACCCGATTATTTTCATCAGCGTAATAGGCGTGCGTTGGACGCGGCATTACGATGGATGGACCTCCCGCCGGAGTTGTGTACGCTTGAGTCTGCGAGGAAAATGGCGAGTGATATCGTCAATTTCCTTTCGGGAAGGAGTATAGGTCCCACCACTACCACTACTACCACTCCGCCACCGTAACCAAGCACAACCAAGCACATCCGCCCTACCAGAAGCAGGCCCTGGCAGTCCCCAAAGATGGTAGCACTTCTACACACTCCACCCTGCTAATGCTCTCCTGCCTACGCCACTTGCCGATGCTCGCCCTCCGAAGAGAATGCTTGGCAAGGAGTACAAAAGGAAGAATTTGAAGAAACCAAAGCAATGATTGTTTTAGGGAACATAGATATTTTATTGTTTGAGGAACTAGGCCCACATTTATGAAAGTTTGGATTTATTTCGGGAACTTGGATGTTTTATTGTTTCATGAATGTTTTATGACAGTTTTGATACTTTGATGAATGTTGGATGACAGTTTGGACTTATTCTTGAATGTTAATTGATGTTTTACATTTGTTATAGTTTGGACTTATTCATGAATGTTACCTGATGTTTTACATTTGTTATAGTTGATATTCAGGATGTTGGCTAGTATCTTGCTGATTTTGGTTTAGTTAACATAGCTTTTTTGGTACAGATGGTGTCTCGGTCATTCAAAGTCCGACACCTCTTAGAAATCTCGGTTTCAACCAACCGAAACAAAGGCTAGTTCTCGGTGTGGTCCGTAGAGAACGTCCATGATCATATATTATCCAATGTGTCGGTCATTTATGGACGAAAATTATATGAGACACTCGGTTAGTCACAACCGATATTATTCCAAAACGTTCGGGCACTGGTCGAAGAGCTATTCCTGTGCAGTTGTATGAACATGGCGACCAAATGCTCTCGGTGTGAAGGTAACGAGATCCGAAATGAACTCTCGGTTCTTCATGTCCGAGAATCCCTGCGTATGGTCGCGCACAGGTCGACGAGACGTTACGGGACGACGTCGACATACATTACTTTCGGCAATGCGTTGCCGATGATTCACGTTAGTGCTCGGTTGACTACGGCCGAGACTATGTTGGGTGTCACGGACTTGGTGTGCCGAGACGATAATTTGCACGAAACTTATATCATTTTATATCAATATAACATCCAAACAAAGTTTACAAGAAACAAAATGTACAACAACGTCGTAGCTAGGTACAAGTTTTGTACTACTGTACTAAAATCTACCACTTGGTTACGGTTCCTTCATCAACAGGGCTTGCAAGGGGCGCGATATCTCGAATTACGAATCCATCTCGCCAACCTTTGGCGCACTCTCTCAACATACCGGTCCCACGATGGATATAAGGATGGCGAAGGTGCATTCACACGCAACTTCACTGTCAAAGTGAGCAGTAGAACATAGTAGATATTGTCACAAACCCGATTAGGGGGGGAAACAAAACAATTCACAAAAAATCATAGAACTTACCCTAACCCAATGGATATTCCTGTCATTGATCATGACAATGATAAGTCTGTTGTGCAACGACAACGGTGGAGCACTACGTAGAGGTAGAAATGTCGAGGCACTCCCATGCGAGAGGTTTACAAGAATGACATTGAATGTCGTTGATACTAACAATCCCATGTCTGGAAGTGTCAACCATTCTTTGAAAGATGCACCAATTTGATAATCTGGACAATGCACAGCAATCTTGACAGTCTCGTAACTCGTTCCAAGTACTTCCCGCCAAAGGTTTTCATACCCGATAATCTCATCATATATCCTTCTACGAACAATCCTCCAACCGTCTACATCGGCAAGTCCTAGCCCAGAGACAACACACCGATATCCACAATTTCCATCGGCTAGCACATTGATAGTGCTCTCAACATATGCCAACCAATCTGGTTCTATGCAATGAGCATAAGCCATGTTAGATGCACTTTGCGTGCGTCGACTGGCACGACGCATTTTAGGAACAACTTTGCTTTTCTTCTTCCTCGAACTATAGGCCTCTTCTGTGGAAAGCACGTACTCAAATCCACTCGGCAATCTAGTCGTGGAAGAATCGTCATTATCGTGTTTTCTCTTCGATCCTGCCTTACCTCCGATTGAAGACCCCGATGTCCTTCCCTTTGTCTTTATTTTCGCCGGTGGCACAACACCCGGTGTAAACGATGGTCGACTAATCTCCCTGAGTTGCTGAATAATCCTGAGGCGATCGTCCTCATCAGTGCAAGCATGAAACTTTTGCAACACCCGTTCAATCTCATCGTGCACGTTGTATCCAGACCAATCCACATGATTCTCAGGTATAATACTCAACTTTCGCCAGTAAACATGAATATCCTCGAGAGGGATGGGCGACCCAGCAAATTTATGATGGTTTAGCTCGTGTGCACAAGGAAGGCCATGTGTCGTACGTATCTCGCAACCACAACGAGTGGAGTCGTGACCAACATGCTCTCCACGTGTCAATTCATCTCTAATTAACTTAAGCGTCCGTTGAGAGACATAACCGCGCAATCGTCGATATAACTCATCAATGTATTCATGTTGGACCACATTCAAACTTAGCTCAAACGATGCCTTGATGTTGTTGTGTTGGATTCTAAGGATGCCATCAACCACATTCCACAAAGTCTCAAAATTGGCCTGATTGTTGCCAAGTTGTAGCTTCTGAGTGGAATGCGCGACTCAACCTCTCGCGTTGTTGTTTCCCAAAGTGCGTAATTCGATTTGTCCATGCGGTTACAAATTTCTCCTTGTAGTTCTTTACCCATGTGTTGTCCAAGTAATCAGTAAGACCCTTGACATTCTCAAACTTACAACGTAAGTCATTCATCATAACTTCGAATAAGGCATCCGATTTGGCATACATAACGCTCGTCCACCTATCCATGAAACGACCAAAACCATCGTTCTCCCCAAACATCTTCTTAGTCTTGGCCAATACTACTTTGTTGATGTGCCAATAGCAAAGGAGGTGAGACGATGACGGAAAAACTTCTTCAATGGCACTAATAAGGGCTAAGTCCCTATCGATAACAAACACGTCAAGTTTAGGCCACCCATCCAATACAGATCTCAAATTCTCAAGTGCCCAAACATAATTTGCATGACTCTCTGATGATATGAATGCAAACCCAACGGAGAACGTCAAATGCGTAGAAGTGATGCCAACAATCTCCAACAAAGGCATTCGGTACCTATTTGTTTTGTACGTGCAATCCATCAAAATTACCGATGAGAAACACCTTAGCAACTTTATTGAATCGGGATGTGACCAAAATAAATCGGTGACAACATTCGTATCGGGATGCTTCCTATTCCACGACATCCACTTATTTTTCTCTAAGATGTGCAACATTTGTTGCATTTGAGTCCTCTCACCCGCATCCTCAATTCGGACTTTTTGTCTTGCATTATAAATTGTCCGCATTGTCGATACATTTCTAACATCTCTTTGCTTCAACGTATTTAAGATGTCTCTTGGCTTCACATTCCCCTTTGTCATCTGCACCACAACCTCATGCTCCCCCTTATCCAATCTTCGGCAAATGAGTGGTCGTCCAAGTTGTTCGCGGGGTCGTGATTGTGCCTCCCACATATGACAGTGACATACCACAAGGAGTCAGCATTTTCCTTTATGTTGATAAGGAAAGGGCATCCACATTTCTTCGTACTGGTTTGAGTCCTCCCTTTTCATATTCTTCTTCATTTCTTGGTTTCGAAGAAATTTTTGCCGCTTTCCCTTGCCAACTCTTTGAGACATTCCCTATATGTTCCAGGACCTCTCACACGCAAGTTTCACCCTTCCCTCGCGCTTAATGCCCCCGCATCGAGTGCTTCGTCACTTATCACAAACATGCTCTCCGGCCTATCATTTGAAGCCATGAAATAACCGCTTCTCGAGAGGGGAATGGCCTACAAGGTGTAAACGTATCCTTGTAGTCCTGAAATAAGGTAGAAACCGGCATTACCCGCAATACAAACAAGTGTAACATTATAATCAACCAAAATGTACAAAGCACAATCACAAAAAAATCCCAAAAACACAAGTTTCGGTTGTACAGTCCGACACTATAAACGAGTTTCGTTCATGTACAACCGAGAACTCCTTCATAGTCTCGATCGTCCTATACCGGAGATCGCGCACACTTTGTATCGTTCACTCCATTACGTGAACTACGTAGAAATCTCGGTCCTTGCTTGACCGAGACGTTTCTCACATCTCGTTCTCGTGGCCGAATCAATAGCGCACATCGACGAGAAAAATTTTATGAACCGTATAAAAAACACATTAAATTTCAAAAATTACCTCAAGTTCAACCTCCTCTTGCACCATGTAGCAAAGTACAATCTTCCATTTTATAGTGCAAACAACTTCGATTGGTCGAATTTACCAAACCCTACGTTGACAAACAAATCATCAATTTCACAGCTTTAATCAAATTTACGGTTCCATCGAAGCATCGTACGGTTGTCAAACATTGTTACCTCGTTGTCGGATGATGTTAAGTCGCAAGAATCGATAAACGCTCGACAAACACAATTGTGGCTTTATGGTTCACTTCTTCCACAAGGTGGTGGGGTGCCCCAATTTTGAGTTGCAAATGGTTTGTGGGGTTTGGGTGTGTATATATGAAGGGGCAAAATAGTCTTTTACATTTTAGATTGGGAAATGAGAAAAATAATGGGTGCCTTTATGAAATGGTGGGGTGCCCATAGCGGGCCTCAAGAAAAAGGTCACTAGTGTTGTAAACTAAGTTGTAAACTAACTAGAATTTAAGTTGGACTTGCTAGAGACTTAAGCATAGAAGACATAAACTAAGAACTACTAGAACAAGTAGAGAAGATGAGACAAGAGAGAAGAGAGCTAGAGATAAGAATGTAGATATTTCATTCGTACATTGGTGTGTGAATTATAATGGGGTTGACACCCTTTATATAGGTCATTTGGTGATGATGATAATTTTACTTAATCAATGTGTACAAGTTATACATACACCACAAGTCATACAACACATCACAAGCAACATAGATAATACATGGAAGAGTTGGTGTACATTGGAGATGATTACAAGATACAATACAATACATAGACAAGTGATTATATATTGGAGTTGAATACAAGTTATGTAGAGTGTACAAGTTACATTCAATGTAGAAGTCATACTTGATGTTACAATTCAATGTGAGAACCATGCTTGACAATGTGATCATTCATAAGCTTGGTTAAAGGGTCATCCAATTTACAACACTCCCCCTTGGATGACTTTTGTTGAGAGAATATGCCTCGTTAAAACCTGTACTAGAAAAACCCTGTGGGAAAAAATCTAGTATATGAAAAAGAGTACAATGTTCTCGTCAATCTTGATTTGTAGTATAATATTGTTGATTGCCTCATTAAAAACCTTGCTAGGAAAACCCAGTGGGATAAAACCATAGCTAAGAAAAAGAGTGCAACACATTGATACACTTTGAGAGAATATATATATATGTCTCATTAAAACCTTTACTAGAAAAATCATGTAGGAAAAAAATCTAGTATAGGAAAAAGAGTACATTGCTCTCATAAATTTATTTATTTTTTATATGGAGTATAATAATGTTAGGATTGCTTCATTAAAAACCTTACTAGGAAAACCCATTGGGATAAAATCATAGCAAAGGAAAAAAGAGTGCAATACATAACCAATAACTCATTTTGATTATCCCCTCATGTTCAAATGTGTGAGACATTTTGTGCATTTTGTTGCACGTGGACATCATTTTTTATATGAACCATTTAATGTTGAAGCATATGATTGTCACTCTTTTGTGTATAGTACTTGCATCAAGTAATTGATTCATAACTTGTTGCTACTAAATGATCCTTTGAACTTTGAGTTCATATTAATTTATACATGGATCATAATACAACAAATTTAATGCAATTTGATGTGTTTCAAGCAATTTCACGTCATTCTTTTTGAATTGGCTTATATCTCCCCACAATTGTGGGAAAATTGCTTCATCAAAGTTACAATTAGCAAAACTTGCTATAAATAAATTCCCTATTATTAGGGATCCAAAGCATCTTATAATATGATTAATGGAGAGTTAAATCAATATAAGTCTCATATAGATTTGTCTTAAGATAATCTCCAACTGATAAAAAAAATCCAGTTCGATAAAGGATGTCCGTGCGAATTTACGATATTTTCGCATTATTGATGATTATGGATAATTAAATAGATCTTTCCACATTATAAATGTCATTTGATTTATGACGACATTCGTTTTAATGTGCCTTATATATTCTAAAAGTTAAAGCCGAGAATATTATACTCAGATTAAATCATATTCATATAAATACATTTTCTATTATTCTGAGTAGACTTCTTCTTAACAAGACATTAACAATAAAATTGTTGTACCAGATATTGTCTGAACATTAGCCTCTGCTAAGTTCGAATTCAAGAAATATTCATTTTTATATTATAATGTACATGCATGTAGCACGATACACAAGACATAAACTCATCGCCCATATTTAGGTCACGATTTAAACACATGTCAACGTGTCTGTTTTATCGAGCCATTTTCAATGATAAAATTCATAATATTTTGCCTTTAATTTTGAAGGCACGGTAAAGGTCACAAAAATATTCGAGTATATATATGACAATATTTAGGCAAAATAGTTTTTCATATATGACCAAAAAAATGTCACAATTATGAGCGCTCATTGTCAATAATTATTTGCCCTTTGTAGTGGTGCACCACTTTTGTTCCAATTTTTTGTGGAATTGTCAATACGACCTTTACCTGATATTTTCACCTTTTCCACGTCCATAAATTTGTTATTGCGATCATGATCATTATATGCAACATATGCTTCTTAATTTGAAGCTGAACTAATTGGACGGGAGCGATATTATATTTATAATATCTCATTATTTTACTCAGCTACCATGAGACAAGAAATCAATCCTTAATATTTATTGGATTGATGTGCGCACTTGATATTTGTTGCAGCAATAAATCGAGGCGGGCCACGTGACCTTATTTTTATTGTTTCATCAGTCATATTTCCACATAGCCTCAACATAGAGGTAATTCGAATTGCGGAATTATATTAATATTTGATTGATTAAATTTTGTAGCTTGAGACTCGGTAACATTTCATTTTGAGCTTTTGGAGCATTACCTTTTGGTATATATATATATAACTCCATAAGGTGAAAAGATATATAAAGTGAAATATTCACTTTTCAGATATCTAAAGAGAAATTGGCGAATGATTGTGTATAACACACAGTTTTACATATATGCTTTATTCACAAATTGTAGTATCTAATTGTCATGACAAGTAATTCTTGTCGATAATATAATAAGGCAACAAGTTCAACTATGGTTGAATAATATTTTGAAAATAAATTTAATATATAATAGTTTTTCTCTTTTTATGTAAAAACATAACATATGATTAAATATATGTTCACAACTTGATTCATTAATAAACAAAATGTATTATTCGTATGAGTTGGTGGGACAACCTCCAGGTTGGGTGGCGAGACGTAGTCTACTTAATATCATGCCTCCTCGAACGGGATAACCCGTCTCCTTTTCAATGTTTAGCTTTACCGGGGACAAGGCTTACCCACTATCAACTCAAATTTATAGCATATATTTGTATTATGAAATCAAGAATAGAACAATAAATAATCGTTTGTAGTTTTAAGATGAGCAAAACTATATGTCACACATTGACTTTTGATTTCTGATGTAGAAGATCGTACAAGACGACTACGAGCATACTTTCGTAGTCGGTGACGTTACAATGCATAATGTATGAATAAAGTACATTTACATAATTAAATATGCATGTAACAAAAAAGAAATTAACCATGACAACATGAAAATAAATTGAACTTATTTAAATTAATAAAAATTATACCTTCTTAGCTTTATATCTTTGAAAAGTTTCTTGATCTTCAAGACCTCTTATAGAGCAACTTCGTGCTGATAACGTGTTGTAAACTAAGTTGTAAGCTAACTAGAACTTAAGTTGGACTTGCTAGAGACTTAAGCATAGAAGACATAAACTAAGAACGACTAGAACAAGTAGAGAAGAGGAGACAAGAGAGAAGAGAGCTAGAGATGAGAATGTAGAGATTTCATTCATACATTGGTGTGTGAATTACAATGGGGTTGACACCCTTTATATAGGCCATTTGGTGATGATGATAATTGTACTTATACAATGTGTACACGTTATACATACACCACAAGTCATACAACACATCACAAGTAACATAGATAATACATGGAAGAGTTGGTGTATATTGGAGATGATTACAAGTTACATGACAATACATAGACAAGCGATTATATATTGGAGTCGTTGAATACAAGTTATGTAGAGTGTACAAGTTACATTCAATGTAGAAGTCATACTTGATGTTACAATTCAATGTGAGAGTCATGCTTGACAATGTGATCATTCATAAACTTGGTTAAAGGGTCATCCAATTTACAACAACTGACTATTTGTACTCCACATTTACTGTAACTCATTTTTTATTTTTTTTATTACTTTTACCTCACTTTTTTGTAAATTATTTCAAAATTACCCTTCACTTTCAACGAATGTTTACCCCATCGCTTACCCTCATCTCAACACCTTTCAATTTTCTCCATTTCTCGATTTTAGTTGTTATACAGCACTTATACTAAGTCACTAAGTGTTGTAGGAGTTTTTTTTTCGTTGAACAAGGTCGGATGTGGTCGCGTCGTGTCCAAGAAGTGAAGTGTCGCCTACGAGGTTCGGTCGACTCCGATCGATAATGCGAAGTGAACTCAATTTTAATTGGTAATTAAGGGATCCAACCGAGACCTCCAAAGAGGTGTCAACCATGTGTTTTCGACACCTCTAAAGCGGTGTCGGCACTGTGTGTCCCCTCGTGGCAACATCCGCCGGTAACAAGAACGAATAAAAAAATTTCAAAACTCCTAAGAAATGCATGATAATGACAAAAAAAAAGTTGGTTTTGCTCGGAATCGCTTGATATTTTCGATTCCGTCGAGACTTTGTACCAAAAATGCAAGGTTTAACCCCTAAATCGAAGTCCTAAACCCAACAACAAAATCACAAATAATATCGACTCAAAAAAGTAAAAACTCAAAGAAAAAAACCTCGAAATCGACATGAAAAGAGATAAGGAATGCACCCACGGAGTTGAATCAATGTGGTATTGCTCGGATTTCGTCAAATTTGGGTTGGTAGTGAAAATGCAATTTGAGATAGGGGTGACTGAGGTATGCGTGAGTAGGGTGAGTAGGGTATGAGTGAGTAAAAACTCTTTTATATGAAGGGGTAGTTGAGTCATTTCATTAGGGGCTGAAAAAAATTCAAAATGGGGTAAAATGAGCAAAATGTGGGGTTCGAATAACCTGGACCAAAAAATATTATAGGTTGAGAGAGATGGCCCCTTAATGAGGCTTGATAACACTACTTGAGCATGAATTAACCAGTAAGATTAGCGTTGGATACTATGTGGGGATGGAAGCGGCCCGGAGCTAAGGGGGGAAGCCATCGTACTTAAAGAAAAATTTTATTATAAGAATAATATTTTTTGGTATCTAAGATCTGTCTTTTTTTTTTTTTTTTTTTTTTTTTTTTTTTTGGGTAGAAGCGCTGTCTATTTTTAATCTCTATGAGTACTTCGTTTAGCGGTAGGAGGCTCAACAATTACACAAGTTTAGGATAAACCTTTTAATAGTAAAGCAAAACATTAGAAATCTATACAAATTAATTATAGGTCATGATATATATACTAGGCTTAATAGGAAAATATACCTTAACGTTTCAAAGTTTTTGCAAAAATATCTTAACCTTTTGATTTCTTGTAAATTATATACTCACTCCCTATTTTTTAGTGAAAATTACACTTAAAATACAATAAATTATGCATACGAGTGAGAAAATTATTTCATATAAATGCAATTGACATGTAATTTAGTGACCATTCATCACTTTGATTGTTGTTTGATACATAATAATTACAAACAAGTATATAATTTGCACGAAACTAAAAGGTTAAGATATATTTGCAACAATCGAAACGTTAGGATATTTTTGGAAAAATCTTGAAACTTTAGGATATTTTTGCCTATTAAGCCTATATACTAAGACTTTATTTGTGCAACACCATACCATTACTGAAACATCAACATATTGGATTTTGTAAAGTAACTTATATCAATGCTACCCATATTTGTTTGTACACCTCTTGAAGTGGATCAATTTGTCTACCCTTTTGCTCTCAAAAGCACCATACAAGCTTTTTTATGATCCAAATATGGGGTGTAAGGTAAAAATAGAGCTCTTACCAAAAAAAAAAAAAAAAAAAAGGTAAAAACGGAGCATGTAACCCAAGAAAAATTAAGCGGGGTCCAATTAGCCACACCCTAAAAAGTTGATGTGTTGGTGCATGTTACAAGGATTATTAGCCTTGACTGCAAACATACAAGTTAGTTTGAAAAGTATTTGTCTAAAGTGTGTCAATCATAGGGATGCAAATGGGGGTGGGTTAAGGATGGAGGGGATGGGGACCCCATCTCCATCCCCATCCCCGCTTAAGAATTCATCCTCCATCCTAGAGATGCAAATGGGAGTGTAGGGGATGAGGACCTCATCTCCATCTCCACCCTCATCCTCGCTTAAGAATTCATCCCCCCATGCTCATACTCATCCTCACGCGGGGATGAACTTTCATTCCCATCCCCGTCCTTGCAAGGATGGAGAATTCCCATGATTTTTCCCATTGAAGATCCCCACGGGGATCCTTGCGGAGATTTTGCGAAGAATCACCGCGGGGAAATATTTTTTTCAAAAAGATCTATAAAAAGTATGGTACACATACATAGTATTACAATTGTTTAAAATTCCAACCAAATAAAATATAACATATAAATATAATTGCAAACAATTCAAAACAAAACATATAATTAACCAAACAAGTTAAAATTATAAATCACATTAGAGTTTGTTTATCACTAGTCTTGTGATGGCCCCAACTACTAAACAGGGCACCGCTCGGCCTAATCCCGTAATCAAGCCTTAATCCAAATCACATAAGACTTAATTACGTATTAATCAGCCTTTCGTCCCTATCTTTCTCTGATTTCATGTATTGATCTAAATTATCATATTCATGTAGTTTAAAGATTATGCGGAAGCCATGATAATTCAAAATTCTTAAGCGTGGAAAACCAAGAGAATACAACATCACATGCATGTATATATATGAAACTATTCACTCAACCCAATGTACAACCCAAAATGACATAAACAAGAATAATACAACAAAAGTCGAGACATACAAATGAGTGAGGAGAGTCGCTAAATTTCTCGAGAGGAAGTCGCCACGATCTTCTCCTTCCCAGATCTGTTCTTTGCTCGACGGACCTACACCAACCGTCACAAACTAGACGGTGAGTATAGTGATATTTAAGTACTAACTGGAGAATTCTATACCACATTTCCAAAATAAATGAATGGTATTTAAAAGTATAAAGTAGCGAAATAAAATGATGAAACAAGAAATGCAAGTAAATACCATAGTTAAAGATGTAGAGACAGACACAGGCTAAGTCGAGATGATCTACGTCCGGTCGGCGGTGAGAACTATCACCTAACATTTCCCACTACTATATAGAGCTACGCTCAACATATCTCACACAAATAGCGGAGCTGCGATCTACGCTTTACAACATCAATGTCATGCTTGCCGACCACCCCGAGTCCCATAACTCGTGTGTCGCGCAAGTGTAATGGTGAGTCTTAGGAACCCAGGTAGACTATGTCCCAGTTAACGGCGCATCTCTCGTGCAATGGACACTAGATAATCCCTACTTTACTTTCAAAAACAAATAATTCCAAAATTCTAGGATTCCAAAACAAGTTATGCTACAAAGCCCAAAGGGAAATCGAATACAAGTCCAATTAAATCCAAATTATTCCATTAGCATTCTTTTTATCAATTTTGATCAAGAATGACATCAAGTGTAGGAATCAGAGGCAACAAAACAATTCACAAGGCATCATGTCACAATATTCATCCATGAATAGATACAAAAACAACATGATATGCGAGTTCAAGTAGCATTGTCTACCAATAGACCAATAAAGCAATAAGAGAATGAAATGAAATATAAAATTGTCACAGTTGTAATTACAATTCACACGCTTGTCCTAGTCTATCTGATCCCTCGACAATTCGAAGTGTGTGCCCAAACGCCTGAGTTCTCCCCTTAGTTCCCTACCAGTCAATAATGTCTCAATTAGGCCGAATCGAAGTCGAGACAAATATTTTCTTTTTATTTTCGGCCAATCGACCCATTTCGCGTTTTTTGAGGTAAAACCCTCGCAAAATGCTCGTCCGAAATTCCGAATATTGTAGTTGTCCTAGAAATTCATTATTTTCTATTTATTTTGTCGAACTATAAATTTTCTAAATTTTTCCCTTATTTTATGGAATTTTCCCAATTTTCCTTTCCTCAACCGACCATGAGAGATTAAAGAGATAGAGTTTGGACTTTGAGGTTAAATTTGACCAATTTATATGGTTTGGGTTGACTTGAATGTGAGCCACACATCTCAACTCACACACGTATCTCGAGGCACATCTTGTCGTCTTCAACACCACACTTGTCCCCCAAGTCACTTGTGAGTGACTCAAAACCTTAACACACTTGCCTCATGATGGATGAACGCGTGTCTCGATGCACATCCAATGCCTCATAATTTTTTTCCAAACTATAGGCCCATTTATATATAGTAGTAGATGTGGCCACATTGCAACCACCCATTACCAAAAAAGAATCACATTGTATGTAAATAAATTAAACTTACCCCTAAAATGTCGCTACCTCGGTCCCATGTCGACACGCGACTCGAGGCGCGTCTCCGCTCGTCTCGATACCTGCATACCCGTAAATGGCTTAGTCGTCTACACATATACAGTACAATAGGCATACAACACACAAATATAAAATGTACCTCGGCTCTTGCCTCGGTAAACGAACATATCACGGTGTGGGTCCCACAATACGGGTCGTTAAGCTTATGTAAAGACAATAACACAGTTAAGAATTTTGGACCGTTACAAGTCTTTTGAGTGAAAGCCTTGTAATAATATATAAAATTGATATATACAATATATATATAGATGTATTTCATATGTACGAGGATCTCCGTGGGGATCTTCGATGGGGTTACCTACGGAGATCCTCATGGGTAATCCTCACGGGGATACCCACGGATATTACCAATGGAGATTCTCAGCGGAGATCCCCGCGAATATATTTTTTTTCATCCTCGTACTCATACCCACATGGGTATAAGATTTTATCCCTTTCCCTACTTCCATCCCCATTTCATTCCCCATTGGAGATCCCCGCGGGGATTCTCGAGGGGATTTTACGAAGAATCACCGCATTCCACTTAATTTTGTTCAAAAAGATTTTATAAAAAGTATGGTACACATACATAGGATCAGAATTGTTGAAAATTCTAACCAAATAAAGTATAACATATAAATATAGTTGAATCAATTGGATAGCCCAATAATTTGGTATGAACTTTGAAAGTAAGAGGACTTGGGTTCAATTCAAACCTTGGTGGGAACACAAATTGTTTCTTTCTTATCAAAAAAAAAAAACATATAAATATAGTTGCGAACAATTTGAAACAAAACATATAATTAACCAAACAAATTAAAATTATAAATCACATTATAGTTTGTTATCACTAGTGTTTTAGATGAAAGCCTTGCAATATTATATAAAACTAGTCGTAGACCAAGCGTTTCGTGCACGGGCAAGATGGAGTGTCGATATATTATAAAAATAAATATATTGAAGAATAAATATAAAAGTTGATCGAGTAGTATCATATGAAATTGAAACTAATAACGATATAGAAAAATGGAAAATATAGAATTGAAAAGATTTTCTTTTACATACATCTCGAGTGGACATTTGAAAAAATTCAATATCATTTTGAAAATCACCAGATTGTTTCTATCACCTTGAAAAACACAAAAACAACAATTATAAGTAGCATATAAAACTCACATAATTGAAACAAAAGCACGTAAAAAACACAAAAAAAGCACGTAAAAATAACTAATATATCGAGGAAATGTTTTATAAACTCGACTCAATATCTAACATTGTTCATCTCAAAAAACTGTCTATTTTTTCCTAATTTATTAGTCCATAATTGATTTATTATTAAATTGATTGAGAAAAGGTTATTTGTTAATATTGCATCGCATATATATACTTGAAGTAAGTGTGTCCTCCCGTCTTGGGTTTTTTTTCTTCTATTCACTTGCAAAATAAATTTTAGATAAAAAAACTATAGAAAATATATATTAAAAGATTACCTCATTAGCATCATCTGAAATGCTAATATTTTGGAAGATCTCATTAAGTCTTTGAATGGAGTAGAGTGTCGCATCACCATTCCACTGTACTCTTATCTATTGCACTCCTCTCTCACTATCATTACACCTTTCACTACACATTTCATGGGACCCACAATCACATCACTCCATTCTTTTTTTTAAAAAAAACAACACATCATACAAAATCACATTACATATTTATAATTAACCTATTAATAAAATAACAATTATGTTCATGTATTTAAATATCGATTTTTGAAATTTAAAAAATTACTTAATTAATTTTAAGATAAAATAATAAAAAGTCTTACTACAACAACACGAAAATCAATTTATTTAAATATATTAGACGCTTTTTAATATATTAAAATAGTAATTAATTAATTAATATTATGTGTAAGACATTAATAATACGATAAAAATTACGAAATTTGCATTACTACGTACGAGTAATAATTGAATGAAAGATAATATTAATTGTCATCATCAACATTTTCAATGTGGCTCCATATATGCTCGATCAAGTCTGCTCGAAAATGTTGATGCACTTCTTGATCACGTAATTCTGCATTTATTTAAAGATATTGGCTAAAATCTTGAGTGATCCTTTAAGTTATGACAACCGGATGATTTCCTTCATCATCATCAAAATTTTCAATTGTGTGGTCTTCGTCTTCAACAATCGTGTTATGTAATATTATGCATGCATACATTATATTTTTCAAATGTTCTCTGTATCATCATCAATGGACCATGATACACGCTTTTCTGCAACGACTTCAGTTTCTTCGTCTTCAGCTAATGGTTGCGTGGAATATAGACGAATTTGGAAGTCAAATAACGAACCCGTCTCATTTTCGCTATCTTGATCATTTTGAGGAGTATTATCCATATTCTGCGACAAATTTTGGACATTTGTCGGGAAAAAAGGGAAATAAAAGATTAGGAGTGCTTGAAAAGATAGGGGTATTGGAGAAATTAGGGATGTTTGAAAAATTAAGCATGTTTGGCGGAATAAAAATATATGGAAGATTAGGAGCATATGGAGAATATTGAAAATTTTGGGGAATTGAATATATTGAGAATTTTGGAAATTTGGAAATTTGGTGGAAAAGCGGGTTTGAAAAATTTTGAGAAGATGGAGGATTTCGCAAAAATAAAACTTATGGAGACAAAAGAAAGTAGTAGTATGATAGAGAAAATCAAGAAGTTGAAGTGTGTTAAGTGAGTTGTGTAAAGAATGTAAATATGGGTGTGTATTTATATAAGTTTGAAACTATTTTTTCTTAAGAAAGTAAAAAAAATTATAACAGTTTTGGAAAAAAAAAACGGTAATAAAATCATCACATCGATCTCAGCGGTAACAAAAAACGATATAAAAACATCATCTCATTTGGACCGTATTAATAAAAAAAAAATTAACAAACACCTTTTTGTGGGCCCTACACACATCTAATGCTTGGAGGACCCACTGTTGTGTACATTCAATCGCAATTTTCACTGCGATTGAACGTACTACCTACTCCACGCCCATTACAGTTACTCTTATAAACAATATTGTCTTAAAATTCATCATATTAAAACATATTATATATTTGCATTTAATATTGACGTGACAATGTAAACAGTTAAAACAAATATATATATATATATATATATATTGTTGAAGAAACAAAGTAGTTGATGGAATAATAATTGATGTTGGTGTTAGAAATCAAAAAAAAAATGATGCTGACTTAATTGGAATTCGTGATCGACTTAAACACAATTAATATTAATAATTTGTATAAATACGAAACTTTTTTGTAATGGTGTGTATTGTAAAAGAAGATGAAATGTAGAGTTGTATGGAAACATTTTTGCTAAAAAAGACAGAGAAATCACGAAATTGCATGATAGATAATCGAAAAACAACCAAAAACTAAAAATAGAAAGTGACAATGTGGCGCGCCACGTGTTGCTCTATTAATTAGAACAAACTTAATGTAAACTGGATTCAATGATATTTCAAGTGGTGGACCACCTTCTTTATCAAAAAAAAAAAAAGAAGAAAATCAACATACTAAGGGGTTAAAGGCTAATTAACCCTTAATTGAACCTGGCTTCTGATGATCATTTTTGTTTTCTAATTAATGGAGCAACGCCAAAGCAAGAAAGTAGGAGCTCTTGAATACAACTCTTGACTTCAAACGGGTAACTAATTGCCCGATACTAATACATGAAACAAAATATCGAACACAACTCCAAGACTTTGTGTATTGAACTGATAACCTAAAGAATTGTAAAATTATAATAATTGTTAAATAGTTCAATTAGGACATATTCTAATTGTCTATTAACTTTTTGAAATCAACTAATTAGATTCTAATTAATGGATTGTGTAAGCTCGTCTAACAATGTAATAATTAAATAGCACGGCTAAAGGCACCCCAAAATCTTTGAGGTGCCTCACGTAAAAAACGCATGTAAATTGGAGTGCCTCATATAAGATTGAGGTGCTACATGGTGTCACTCTAATTAAATAGTTCATTTTTTTTTACTTCAATAAGAATCGAACCCCACACTCTTCCCAAACCTTTTTTTTGGCAAGTGATCTTTGTCCATTTCATAATTAAGCACCCAAAAAAAAGTGATGTAACATGGCTAAAGAAAAAAAACTAATACAAACTATGACTTTTTTTAGTAGGATAATATACATTATGACTAATAATGGTATCATATTGTAATTGTGTTTTTTAAGATATATATATATATATATATATATATTGGCTTCAAAAAGAGTAAAGGATATATTAATTTGTTGTGGAATATGGATGACCATGCATGTACACCAACATATTGTGTAGTCATGTAACTTGTATTTCTCACTTAATAGTACCTCCACTTGTCTATGTATTGTCATGTAACTTGTAATCCTCTCCATGTACACCAACTCTTCCATGTATTGTCTATGTTGCTTGTGATGTGTTGTATGACTTGTGGTGTATGTATAACTTGTACACATTGTATAAGTACAATTATCATCATCACCAAATGACTATATAAAGGGTGTCAACCTCATTGTAATTCACACACCAAGTTGAATGAAAACTTCTCATTCCAACTATCTCATTTCTTCTCTTCTCCTTTGTAGTAGTAGTTTGTAGTAGTAAAGTTCTTAGTCTTCTATTTTCCTTCTCTAGTTTTTAGCAAGTTCCACTCAATTTACAACACGTTATCGGCACGAGCTTGCTCTAGCATTAAGGAGATCTTGAAGTTCAAGAAGGCTTGTTAAGGAGACAAAGCTAGGAAGGTATAACTTTTGTTATTTAAATAAGTTCAATTTATTTCTATATTATCATGGTTGCTTCCTTTTATTACATGCATCACTTCTATATATGCATACTTTATTCATATATTATACATTATAACGTCACCGATTACGAAAGTATGCTCTTGTAGTTGCGTCTTGTACGATCTTACACATCGAAAATCAAAAGTCAATATGTGACATAACTAGTTTTCTCTTATACTACAAACGATTAATTATGCTCTATTCTTGATTTTTTCTATTGCAAATAATGTTATGAGTTTGGGTTGATAGTGGGTAAGCCTTGTCCCGGTAAAGCTAAACATTGAAAGGAGACGGGTTATCTAGTTCGAGAGGCATGGTTTAAGTAGACTTCGTCTCGCCACCCACACGGAGGTTGTCCCACCAACTCATACAAGTAGTACATTTTGCATATTAATAATCAAGTTGTGAACATACATTTAAT
Source organism: Stephania cephalantha (assembly GCA_039657325.1). Taxonomy (NCBI): domain Eukaryota; kingdom Viridiplantae; phylum Streptophyta; class Magnoliopsida; order Ranunculales; family Menispermaceae; genus Stephania; species Stephania cephalantha. The sequence goes on along the minus strand of CM077578.1, from coordinate 2,972,197 downwards.
CGTATATTATTTATTTTATATAAAAGAGAAAAACTATTTACTCGATTTCTTGACATATTTTGGACTATGACAAACCTTGAAAAACTTGAATTTGTTGCTCTTGATATCACTTGAAATAATTATTTGTCATGACAAGCTGGATCTTGAGATACATCTCCAAGCTAAAGACTTAGGAGAAACTATTATAGAAGGAAATGAAACATCGATGCAAGGCCGTGCGAAAGCAACGATATTCCTTCGCCATCATCTCCATGAAGGCACGAAAAGTGAGTATCTCATTATAAAAGATCCTCTCACCTTGTGGTTAAGCTTGAAAGAAGCGATATGATCACCAAAAGACGATGATATTTCAAAAGCTCAAAAGCATTTGTGAATCTTAGGCTACAAGATTTCAAAACGATCAGTGAGTATAACTCCACCATGTTTAATATTACCTCTATGTTTGAGGTTGTGTGGAGAAAATATATCGATGAGGCAATGATGGAAAAAACATTAGATACTTTTCATGCCTCGAATTTGTTGTTGCAACAACAATATCTTTAGAGGCATTAGCGTCAATTTAAAAAGTACTTAGTAATTAATTAATTTCTTGTTCTCATGGTGGTTGAACAAAATAATGAGCTTCTATTGAAGAACCTGACTCGAAATCATCATTGGTTTAGAGACCAAACAATACATGAAGCCTTCAATTAATGAAGCAAATGCGAAATCATCCTATAATGACCATAAAAAGGTCGAGGAAAGAAAAACCACGGACGTGGAAATGGAAAATGATCAATCGAATAAAGATCGTGAACAAGCCATATTCATAAATTTTTTCGTGGCAATAAGTTCCAAAATAAATGGAATAAGAATGCGTCGTTCGAGAATAAGGGAAAAAATCTGTGAAAATGGGCATGCTCGTAATCGTGACCAACCATGTCACAGTGTGGTCTAAAAGGCCCTTTGGGCTCATGTATGCGCATGCGCCTAAGCATTTTATTGATCTTTATCAAGCCTCCTTAAAGGAGAAAGACAAAACAGTTGAGATGAACTTCAGCATCGGAGATGGCTCGTCGGACATCAATTATATGGATGTCCCGAATTTTCATGATGATACAAACATTAATCTCGATATTTTTAATGATCATATGTAATGATTTTCAATACTTCTATGTACTAGTTTTTGTTATGCTTCTTAGTTATATGTACTAGTTCCTTATTATGAATGAAATATGACTCTTTTTCTAATTTGCCAAACATTATTTGTCTAGATGGATCAACAAATCATGTGTTCAAATCATGAATCAAATAAGAGCGATATATGTCTTGTTGATTGTGCTACTGATGCACACAATCCTTAAAAAACAGAGAATATTTCTCCAATTTGAACTTAGTGAGGCTAATGTTCAAACAATATCTGGCATCTCCAATTTGATTAATGGCTCAGAAGAGCAAATATTATGTTGCACAGGGGGAACAACAATTCATGTTGACAATGCCTTATACTCACGAAAAATCAGGAAGAAATTTACTCGAAGCTTTAAAGATATTCGACAAAATGGATATCACATTGAAACCATGAGCGAAAATAATAGAGAATTTCTCTATGTCACATTGGTTTCAAATGGGAAAAAAGAAGTGTTAGAAAAATTCTCAGACTTTATCATGTGGATTATATTTTACTCATATAAGGCATGTCGAAGCGAATGTCGTCTTAAATAAGAAAATTAATGATCCAAAGACATTCATTTTATGGCATGGCCAGAAACTTGGTCATCAGGGGATCATCGATGATGCGAAGAATAATTAATAATTCGCATGGACATCCTTTAAGGAGTCATAAAATATTTTAATTGGTGATTATAATTGTGCTAGTTGTTCTCGAGGTAAATTGATAGTTAAATCATCCCAGAAGTAAAATTGTTGTGGAATCCCGAGTTTTCTTAGAACGCATTCGGGAGACATATGTGGACCTATTCATCCTCACTTTGTGGACCATTTAGATATTTCATGGTTTTGATAGATGCATCGACTAGGTGGTCACATGTTTGTTTGCTTTCGACCATGATATTTGCATTTGCTAGACTTTTAGCACAAATCATTAAGTTAAAGCACAATTCCACGACAACCCAATCAGACCATCCGTCTTGATAATGTTGGAAATTTCAATCTCAAGCATTTAAAAATTATTGCATGTCATAGGAATTACCATTGAACATTACATTCCACACGTGCATACCCAGAATGGTTTGTGAGAATCTACGATCAAACGCATTCAACTAATTGCGACATTTAATCATGAGAACTAAGTTATCAACTTCGGTTTGGGGACATGCGATCCTTCATGCGACATCTATCATTCGTTATAGGCCTACGCATACCATGAACATTCCCCAGTGCAACTCATTTTAGGTCAACAACCAAATATTTCACACTTGAGAATTTTTGGTTGTGCGATATATGTTCCTATACCACCTCCCGAATAGAACTAAGATGGGTCCACAACGAAAACTTGGGATTTATGTTGGATTTAACTCATCGTCCATTATAAGATACCTTGAGCCATTAACATGAGATTTATTTCTTGCGTTTTGTTGATTGTCACTTTGATGAAGCAATTTTCCCGCCATTAGGGGAGATAAAAGCGAATTCAAAAGGAATGGTGCGAAATTGCTTGGAATGCATCAACTTTATCACATTATGATCAGCACAAATCGGTGTGAACTTGAAGTTCAAAAGATCATTCATTTGCAACAAATCGCAAATCAATTACGATGCATTTAATGATGCAAAACAAGTGACAAAATCACATATTCATTTGTAAATGCTCTGCAAAAATTGATGTCTACATGCAACAAAATGCACAAGAACCAATAAAAAACGCTTAAAGCGTGGAAGACCAGATTGGTTCAAAGGATACAATTCCTCGAAAGAGGAAAGCGAGAGTAAAAATAAATACAAATCAAAATACTCTGAAAAGCACAAGAATCATTTGATAAGGATTTGTCGAAACAAGTTGATTACGACGAACAAGCGCCTCTAGAAAAAGAGGAAAAAGATGAAAATAATGAGATCTCGATAAATTATTTAAACTACTGGTAAGATTTGGGATCGAAATAAAATTGTTCACGATGATATATTTGCTTTCAATGTGTCCTTTGAAATATGTGAAAATGATGATGATCGAAACCACGATCAGTGGACGAATGTCGAAAAAAGACTTGATTGGCAAAAATGGCAAGAGGCTATCAAGCAGAGCTAAACTTCGTTAAGGAAGCGAGGTTTTTGGACCAATTGTTCAAGCGCCAGGATGGCGTAAAACACATTGGATATAAATGAGTATTTATACGAAAGAGAAAGCGAAAAAATGAAGTTACAAGGTACAAAGCAAGACTTGTAGCTCAGGTTTCTCACAAAGACACGGAATCGATTATGAGGAAACATATTCTCTTGTTATAGATGCAATCACATTTCGATTCTTGATAAGCCTTGCGGTTTACGAAGGGCTTGATATGCATTTAATGGATGTCGTTACAACATATGCATGTACGGATCCACTAGACAGTGAGATATATATGAAAATCCACTGAAGGATTTGTAATATCAGAAGAAATAAAATCAAAACCTCATAACATGCATTCTATAAAATTACAAAGGTCTTTGTACGGATTGAAACAATCAGGGACGAATGTGGTACAAATGTCTTAGTGATTATTTCTTGAAAGAATGATATGTAAATAATCCGCTTTGCCCATGTATGTCTTCATTAAAAGATCATCAACATGGATTTGTGATTATTGTTGTATATGTTGATGATTTAAATATAGTGGGAAACCACGACGACATCGTTAGAACATCAGAATACTTGAAAAAGAATTCGAGATGAAAAAACTTGGAAAAACAAGACTTTGTCTTGGTTTGCAAATTGAACATTTTTCAAGTGGAGTACTTGTCCATCAATCAAATTATATTGAAAAAATATTAAAAAGATTTTATATGGACAAGGCACATCCATTGAGCTCTCGATGGTTGTTAGATCACTTGAAGTGGATAAGGATCCATTTCGACCTCATGAAAGTGATGAAGAGCTAATTGGTCAGGAGGTACCATATTTAAGTGCAATTGGTGCACTTATGTATCTTGCAAATTGTACTGAGACATGACATTGCTTTTTGATGTCAACTTACTTGCAAGATCTGACTCTTCACCAACTTCGAAGACATTGGAATGTGTTAAACATGTTTTAAATATCTTGAGGAACAAGTGACATGGTTTATTTTACTCGAGAGGGTAAAATTGAATCTCCAGTTATCTTGATCTTTGGATTTTTATCGATCCCATGAGGCTCGTTCTCGAAGCGGGATATGTATTCACTGTGGTATCTTGCTTGATGTATCATGGAAGTCGGTAAAGCAAACTATGGTTGCTACTTAACCAATCATTAGAAGTACTTGCAATTCATGAAGCAAGTCGTGAATGTGTATGGTTGAGAAACATGATTGAACATATTCAAGAATCATGTGGATTGCCTTGATAAAAGATTCTCCAACCATATTATATGAAGATAATGCGGCATGTATTGCACAATTAAGTGAAGGATTCATAAAAGGGGACATAACAAAACATATTTCACCAAAATTCTTTTATGCGCATGAGCTTGAAGAATGGTGAAATTGATGTCAAGCAAATCCGATCGAGTGATAATCTTGTTGATTTATTCAAAAGCCTTACCAACTACGACATTTAAAAGGCTTACATATGGTATTGGCTTGCGTAAACTTAAAGACATTGCAAGTAAAGAAATTGAACAAGTTTCACCCATGTTCACGTGAGGGGAGTTATTGATTAGTGTATTGCACTCTTTTCCACTTAGTTATGGTTTTATCCCATTGGGTTTTCCTAGCAAGGTTTTTAATGAGGCAATCTTAACAATATTATACTTATCTTAATATTTATGAGAATAGTGTACTCTTTTTCTTTTACTATATTTTTTTTTCCATGGTTTTTCTTAGTAGAAGTTTTAACGAGGCCTGATCTCAAGCAAGTGTCATCGAGGGGAGTGTTGTGGAATATGGATGACCATGCATGTACACCAACATATTGTGTAGTCATGTAACTTGTATTTCTCACTTAATAGTACCTCCACTTGTCTATGTATTGTCATGTAACTTGTAATCATCTCCAATGTACACCAACTCTTCCATGTATTGTCTATGTTGCTTGTGATGTGTTGTATGACTTGTGGGGTGTATGTATAACTTGTACACATTGTATAAGTACAATTATCATCATCACCAAATGGCCTATATAAAGGGTGCCAACCCATTGTAATTCACACACCAAGTTGAATGAAAACTTCTCATTCAACTATCTCATTTCTTCTCTTCTCCTTTGTAGTAGTAGTTTGTAGTAGTAGAAGTTCTTAGTCTTCTATTTTCCTTCTCTAGTTCTTAGCAAGTTCCAACTCAATTTACAACATTTTCTTTACATGCAGATCTGCTTCACAAGTATCGGGGGCCATCAGATTATGCTTAGATGCCAATTGCACATCCCAATGCATACCCAATGGACACCAACAGCAGCATAGCTATGTGTGTCAAAAGCATATTCCTTCTAACAAAACCTCTCTGTATTAAACGAGTCAACCATTGACAACGGTCTTGAATTTTTTCTCTATAACTCCAACAAGAAGAGCAGAAGAATTGCAATGGGAGCTCTTACAAGTGCAGTGATAGCCATTTCAGGGCTGGTTTTGGGATGGATTGCTATCGAGATCGCGTGCAAGCCCTGCCTCGACAAGGGCCGAGACGCCATTGATCGTTCTCTCAACCCTGATTATGATCCTGACGATCACAACTCCATCACTGCTCCCCTCAGTGCTCCTCCTGATGCTGGATCAACCAGCACCATTGATCCCCCACCAACACCTGCCAAAGCCGTCTGATCATCGCAGCAATCACTGGTGCATAGGTTATGTAATATGAGTGAACTATTTTTGTCATTGATAGTACTGTTATTAATTTCTTTTGTTTATGAGATTGGTTATTGAAAATCCATTGATGGGTGGAAATCTGAGGCTGTTTTCGAGCTACTTTGCTAAATTAAGAAAGAAAGTATATACCTTGTTTGATCATGTTTGATTTTGATGAAATTAAATTTCATTAAGGTTGATTTGGTTGGTCATCATTGTTCATGGTTTGTTCAGTAGCATCACCGTTGTCCGCGTCGCCTTCTGCTTCTTCTTCTTCATCATCATCGTCGTTTGCATATAGTTGGGAGCTCACAACTTGGCCTAGCAGATCCTTGTGTTTCAAGTTCCCTGTGATGCATAGGAAGACAAAGGGTTGGTATGGTTATGAAGTGAGTGCTTAATCAATAAAAATTGATAAAAAGATTTTCTCGAGACATCGAAAAATAGCAATGTGATTTATTTGTATGGCTGTGTAATGATTTGAATTATATTTAAAATTGGAAATTCGGAACCAATGTAGTTGAAAACGATATCAAATCTAGGTATTATAGAAATCTATAGAAGAGCATGGATTTGGTAAAGGAAATTACCCATCCAAAATGTGCATCCACTTGATGTATTATGAAGAAGTCCTTTGACCCGAAACAAGAACCGCTCCATGGACCGCTTCGTAGCAGGGATTCTGGATGTTATCGCAGTCCGCCTAGAGCCCTAAAAATATTTGCAGCTTCCATATTATGACCTAGACTTTTCCAAAAAAAAAAAAAAAAAAAAAAAAAAAAAAAAAAAAAGTTCTAAGCTGTTCACAACTAACCTTGGCCTCGGAGCAAAGAGTCTGCATTATTCTAGTTGCCTTCTGTAGTTCTTTAACCTGAAATGCATTTTTGAGTTTAGGCTGTGGCGCCGACATTTAGGGATAAAATATAGTCTAGGAAAAGGCGGTGTGTCTGGCTTACCAATTGGATTATAACTTCACCGTGCGATTCAAAATGAACTTGCAGGAAGTCAAAAACTGGATCATTGTAGAATTTTCAGTAAACTAAAATAGCATTAATTAATGAGCTTGTAGGAAATCAAATTAAAGCAATGTAGAAATTCTTTTTCGAGAGTTTTACAGCATCTACCTTTAATGAAAGAATCGACATATTTTCCACCATGTTTGACTGCCATTGCATGCACAAGTATCTGCGTCAAAATATTTGTTTATTTCGTGTCATGCAAAGGTTGAGAGGGGCATAGCAGTGAGATAAATGGAAAGTAAATCTTAATCTCTCCATTAAATTCAATTTTTTTCAAAATAAGAAGTCTTTAATTGAAGGTTTTATCTGACTGATTACCCACCTTATCGTGAGTCTTGCACAAATTGACCAAGGAAAGCGACTACATTTACCGATTGGCGTAGTTTTGTTAACAACCCTTTCACAGGCTCAACTTGAGCATTTGCCCGAGGTCTTCGTAGCATAGAAGCTTCCTTTACCTAAAGCAGCAAGGCAAATTGTAGAGCATGTTCTCAATGAATTTGATTTGGTTTTTCAAGAAAAATGAGACTAAGAGGAGGGCACCCACCAACTTGTTTAAAACTGCAAGGTTCCTCTCATACTGCACAGAATAAAATCAACAGTTAACAATTCTTGAAAAACATTTAAATGAAATTATTTTTGATAAGACATTTAAATGAAATTATGACTAAACTTGCAAACATAGGAGCACCACATACCAGCACCCGACACCATACTGTGAGTGTTGATGGACACAGAGTTGGGTAACCATGAATGGCTTCTTCTGTGAGCCTTGTTCTGGATGAAGGTACCTAAGTAAAACATTATCACTAGTCATCTGATGAATGAAAGGTTCTATAGGTATGAAAAAGACCACATGGTCTGCAATATAGATCCAACTTCTTTGTGTCATTCAAAATTGAGGAGACAGGTGGTTAAAACAAAATATCAATTATCAGTATTTTTAGCTGACGACTTGAGGCCTTAATCAGCATTAATAAGGATTGCCCATTTCCTCTCAAGAACAAAAAGAAGAAAAACCAACAAAGCTCAATTCCAAACTAGCTGGGGTTAGAGCTTCATAGATCTAACCCTTCTACTCGGCTTGATTTAATGTAGTTAATGATGTATACTTTTAATCCTTTAACACTTTCCTAATTAATACATCCAAGATATCTTAGGTCTGCCCCTAAACCGTCAAGTTTCTTCAATTTCTATCATACAGAGTTTTTGGTTGGGGCATATGTACGTTGTCTTGGATGTGTCAAAACCACCCCGCGACCTTCCTTTCCTAATTTCCGCATCAATTGGTGATACTTCTACTTTTCTTCAAATATTCGTATTTCTAGTTCTATCTTTACGAGTTTTACCACATTAATCTAACTATCCTCATTTCCGCCACACTCATTCTACGCATGTTTGTTTCTTTACTGCCCCGCATTCACTCCTATAAAGCATTGTTGACCTAGCTGCGGTATAGTAAAAGTTTTCTTTTAGCTTCAGAAGGATATTTCAATCACATATCACACATGTTGCACTCCCTCATTTCTTCCATCTAGCTTGAGTTATATCTATACGTATCGTCATCATCAATATCACTGTCTTTGTGTATGATTGATTATAAATATCTGAAATATTACGCCTAAGAACTTCAACTTCTCCTAATTTTATTACTGCAAATTAATCTCCTAAAATGGTTCACCTTAATATGAGACTAAAATGCACATTTTTGTTCGTACGGTAATAAGAAATGCGGGAAGTTCTGATAGAATTTGCACTTCTTGTTTTAAATCCAAGAATATGTGTACAATCAGGCAATAATAGAAAACTCATGCACCGGCACACCCTTAACTATCCACTAAGATTGTTTAAGCAATTAAATGAGGGAATTTGGTTTTTAAATGTTTCCAGGTGCTAAGAATGTTTAATTTTGAGACTTATGCCAAAGGATTCATAGAAACTTAACAAGAAACTGCATACCTCTGGCAAGATAGAGCAAGCAAACTCTTCTAGTAGATTTTCAGCGGATTCACTATTTTCAATGTAGATATGAAGTATCTTCTGTATTGTTTCTCCCTAAAAAGAACAAAAACATTGTGATGTCAGGAACCTGCTGAGGTTACTCTCTTACTAATAAAACATCCATTCCACGAGAATGACAAACAGATGCATCCAAAGGATCCCTCACTCTGCTTTTCCAACCATCATCATGATCTTCAGAATTCAAGTTTTGCATTAACAGCTTCTGTGCACTCGTTCCAAGCCTGGTACACAGCAAAGGAAGCACCTTCTGAACACATTCCACCTGTATACTCTTGTTATGGCCATTGGATAATTCAGCATAAGACCGAGCAGAAATAACAACGGATTCAAGTGTAGAGGGACATCCAATGCCAACAGAATAGAGATAGAAGATGCTGCAAATAAAAAACTAATATAAGCTCCTTAAAAACTTATAAATGGTCCATTAGCTGTATGAATATGAATATTTAGCAAAGGCAATTCATTTACCAGTCTCTAGAACATCTTCCAAGAATAAAAAAGCACCTAAGTACATGTAATCTATGTTCCCAGGAACCAGTTTGTTTTCTGATAGTAGAACATCCGGAATACAGTTGGGCTGAAAGGCTTCAAGGAGAGCTGAGAGCACTGATATATCCCCTCTGAACATGAGCGAGGGTTTAAAATCTGCATTGTTAATAAAATTACTTCCAACATGGAATTCTTCAAGAAAAAATATTAAGGGAGCGGAAAAAAACTTTGGCCAACCTTGCTAAAGCAGCTAAGAACTTCCTTGAAGACCGATCCAGCAACTGAAGATTTTTTCATCACAAAATTAGGAATGACAGGATTCCCAGCAAAAAGGAAGATCGACTTTCCCAATGGTCTTCACAAGTTTCTTCAGCTGCAGCACTAATGGATGCATAGTCGCCCAAGAAAAATTATTAAATTCAATCTTCAAAATACAGGAGTATCTACTTACCTTCCCCTAAGCATATGTACAGAACAATTCAGTTGTTTCTTCATGCTTGGAAAAATTTGTCTTGTCTTGCACAAGAATTCACTATTTTCCATCATGCCTAAACCAGGTGCCATCCTCGAGAACTCAGCTTGGAAATGTTTACTTTGAGGAATCAAGTAACTCAACTTGGAGGAAAGATCGCAGTAGCAGGTAAAGAAGCAAGGGTAACTAGATAGAAGACAAACATCAATTAGAAGTTACACATTAAACTTTTATCATAACTTTCACTGAATTCACAAGCGTACCTCGGCAGCAGGATCCGAACAACAAGATTTTGGAAGCTGCAAACAATAAAGAACGTCTACTAAGTTTCAATGATTTGGTTCGTGAAGTCACAAGTACTGCAAGAACCATCGATATTTATTGATCCTTGATGCAATCCTATAGTAATGGAAAGTTCTTTTGTAATTCCTCCAATTAATTTTATACTGGTTACCACTCCTTAGTGCATATCTTCAATAATATTGTATGAGCATGCACTCCTTTTCTTTATAACAACCACCAAAAAGGACATCTCTAGGAATCCTATCATATGCTAGTTTGCTGCAAATATCAACTATTCAGCGACAACATTAACAAAGAGAAGGTGAAGATGAAAGATGTGCAATTAAAACATCGAGGAAGAAAAAAAAACACATTTTTATGCGATCCCCTTCCAGTTATTTTTCTAAAGTGGCAGAAATTTAGTGAGTTTGAATAATAAACTCTTGAAAAAATAATAATAAACAATTATGTGGCTCCAAAAATTTTATTTCCCACACCTCTGAGTTGAGCTGGAAACTGTCAGGTGTGAAAATCTCTCTCCCAATTCAATTGATTAGATATTTGTCAAACAACACAGCATTTTAACTGGAAAATCCAAGTTTTATTCTGTAAAAGAATCACCCCGACCCTCCATTCTCTAACTCCATGCTTGTTCTATGCTACTCATTTAGGTGAAGCCATAGGCAAATGGCATGTTAGCTCATTTCCTCATTTCACTGACCAATTTAGAGTTCAGAACATGCACAATTCAACCAAATTAGTCTACTGCAGACCTCAAATAAAATAAAATCAGTCTCCGCATGTCCAACTGAACCAACATAACCTAGATAAAGTATGCAGCACACTCGACAAGCATTATGAAACCAGTAAAGAGGTATGGGTAAAACAATTGTTAAAGCAGAAATGGGCAGCAAAATCACAGCCAAAGAGTGGCAAAAGAAATCTAAACTTTTTGAGTGGCAGCATTCAAATTTTATACGCACCTCTGAAAAAGTAAATATGGAGAAGCAATCAATTAGTAGAGGCCTGCATTTCAATTTCTGTACATCAAAGATACTGGCAGCTGCCAGGAATTTCTACTCTCTCTGGGTCATTAGAAGCACATTTATCATGTACAGATGGCTGAGATACTTTTCCGCTGGATGGAAGACTTGATGGTTCTTCATTTGGAACTTCCTGACTCACAACTCCAGCTTTTTTCAGCATGTCCAAAATAGTAGGCTGCTTGAGCTTATCAGTTGCTGAAGCTCCTCTTGGCACAGAGCGTTTGTGCTTTTTCCTCGATGAATCTTTCTCCGGTAATATTGGTCTTTCATGCTTCTTTTCCATCAAACCATGCTTAAGGTTTGCTCCCATGAGAAAGGCCAAGAATGTTCGATGAAAAGGTTGAGCTCAGGTAGGGATACAGGATAAAGCTTAAGTGAAGCATTGAGTAAGCTCTCCAGCAGACTGCATTGTTAAGATCATTTTTTTTTTTCAGCATGTTGACATAGAAGTGATATTATATCCATAGACATACAAGGACTTAAAGATTCAGTAAGAAATTGTTAAGCACTAGTTTCTGTCATTATAAATCTGACTCGTGTCTGCCAAAATAAATAAATAAATAAATTGACTCATATAATCAAACGTGTATATTGTATTTAAAAACACATACTAATGGATAAATTAGGCCATAATAACATCATTTGTACCAACTACCAAACCAAGTAATGATTTAAAAAACTGAATACCTGTGAGTTTCAAGTTCAATTAAGTTATCACTAATAAGCTTCTTAAAGGGTGAAATATTTTTCATTCAATCTTTCATCTTTATTAAGGAAACTATCAGTTAAGGAAACTCAATATTACGTTTAACAGTTATGGAAATTAGTATCTCGTGTAATTAGTAGTTTCCTTTTGTGATTGCACTTTCCTTTTGTATTCTAAGACTTGTGCGTGTATATATAGATCACCATGTACACAAGATAAGACATACAATAAACTTATTCTCTCGAGAATCTATCGTGAGTATCGAGCCAATTGTGGTTTCTTTGGTTGTGCGAGACACGGCTACTCGTCCTCTCAGTTTGTGCGAGACACGACTACGACCCATCTGGTTGTGCGAGACCACGACAACATCCACCCACATCCTTTGCTGCATCGGCAAAAAACCTACGCCACTTCTTCTTCCTCTTCTTCTTGTCACTTGCCTGCATGCTTTGATTCCAGTTACCGTCAAACCGTCCCAGTCATGCCATTGCTCGCCTCGCCAACTGCGTCGCCACCTTGGAGGCTCGCACAGATCCACTCAACCTTGCCATGACACTTCAAGCTCGGCCACCATCTTCCTCGGCATCACCGGATCCCAGAAACCCCACGCCACTTTGCCGCCGCCATTGCACTTGCACATTCGCCCTTTTTAAACCCGGTCACTTTGCAGACACCATAGCCTGCCATTGCGGCATTTGCTACAACCGATGCATTGTGACAATCAAAGTGCGATCCAAATTGCACACAATGATATTTTCATGAGAGAACAAAACATATTGAGAATGATTGTCCCACTTCATCCCGTCGACATCTAGTTAGGGGCACTCTTGACTCTCTTGTGTTTCCTCTTTGATCAGAATGGTGATATCTTCACTAAAGCTCATCTTCTAGGAATTAGCTTTCATGCCTTGGTTGACAAACTTCAAGTTGATTTACGAATCCACCTTTAGTTTGAGGAGGAGGAGTGTTAAGGAAACTATCGATTAAGGAAGCTTCGATATTACGTTTACTTGATTATGGAAATTAGTATCTCGTGTAATTAGTAGTTTCCCTTTTGTGATTGCACTTTTCTTTTATTCTAAGACTTTTGCGTGTATATATAGATCACCATGTACACAAGATAAGTAATACAATAAACTTATTCTCTTGAGAATATATCACATACAAAGTAGATACAAAGAACTGAAATACTCGATAAAATGCTATGTTGATTCTACTTAGCAATTAAACAACAAATTTACAAATGCTAAAAAGTTGGGCAGAAGTTGACCAGATTTAATAAACAATCACAACTGGGCGTGCAGGCGGTTTCAGATTACAGAACTCAATGGGGGTCTTCAATTTTTATTTTTTTTAAACAGTCTTTATTTTTTCAGTTAGCAATGTGTGTCTTCATGTTAATTTATTAGGTAAAAGGCAGAACTCAGTTAAGGACCTAACTTTCAAACTCAATGTCACCACTTGCCAGCATAGAACAAAACTACTACATCATGACAAGTATGGTGCACTCGACAAAAGCAGCTTTCAACAACAACCAGATAGCACCGAGTCCCAAATTAATTGAGAATTGACTACGTGGATCAAACTTTTTCATTGTTTGCTCGATTAAGTGCAATTAATGGTGAGCTTTCCAGACCATTCAAATCCCTCTCATTAATTAATGCATCTCGTGTTAACTTTAGGTCTACTGCTTCCTCGTCCGAATTTCTGAGGTTGCTATTGAATCAAGTTTTCTAGTGGGGCATTTGTAGGTCATAACTTTAAGGTGACCAATCCACCATGCTCCGCCACTTCCCTAATCTTTATATAAATTGGTGTTATTCCTACTTGTCTTTGAATTTCTATATTTTTTATTCTATCTTTACGAGTTTTACCACACATCCCAACTAAAGCATCCTCATTTACTGCTACGTTCATTTTATGTAATTGTTGTTGTTTTACCGCCTTGATATTCACTTCCATAGAGCATAGGCTGATCTAATTGCGGTCCTATAAAATTTTCCTTTTAACTCCTACATTTGGATCACAAATCACTTTGAGTTGCAACTCAGCCATTTCTTCCATCCAACTTCAATTCTATGTGTCACATCATTCTCAATATTCACCAATCATTTTGTATGATTGATCATGAGGTATCGAAGTGGTTCACCTTAGAACTTCTACTTCCACTAATTTTACCACTCATCATCTCGATGTCTAGTATTTCTAAAATCGCGATAGGTGCATGTATTCGGTCTTAACGTCCTACTCAACTTAAAGCCTTTAGATTCTAAAGTATTCCTCTAGAGTTCTAATTTCCTATTCACTCCATCATTTATCTCTCACAGCTAAGACAATATCACTGCCAAATAACATACAACGATGGTACATCCTCTTGAAGATGCATAGTTAGTTCATCCATAACTAAAAGTAAATAGATATGAGCTTAAAGCCCGATCCAAGTATGGTGCACTAAAAAAGAATAAAAAAAAATGAAAATGTCACCACAAGGTTGTAAACAAGTTTAAACATATCACTTGATTTCTAGCATTCATGCATGAACTGATATAAACTTGCAGCTAATGCCTATTGTGAAAAAAAAAAAAAAAAAAAAAAAACTCAAGTACAAAAAAAGAATTATTGTCATCCAAAAGCAAAATCAATTCACAAACGAAAGTATTGGAAAACATTCATGCTTCTTGTGCAACAATTAATAAAATAGATGAGTGGAGAAAACTCACACCAGGTTCCTTAAGCGTTTCAGTAACTTCCCATAAATTTCCTCTTTTGTTGCTTGACTAACACAATCAACTCTTCCAGAAATTTGTGTACAGAAAGCATTGAGCTACAAAATAGCCATCAATATTGACTAGCGTGTCCCCATAGAGATTGGAAAAACAACCATGGTAGAGGAAAATCAAGAATTATGTCCTACCAATTCCCTTATCCAATTCACTGCATAGTAGAGGGATAGACATATTGCTTCTTTACTAACTCCTACTTTCAATTCAAGACAGCCATTCAGCTCGTACAAAATACTGTGGTAACAAATTACAATGACCAAGCCCATGTTAGAGAGAATTTCTTTTCCAATGATCTTGATTTCAACATTCTGCAGTCCACTTGCATGATACAATGCTTACAATTTCAAAGATAATTAACAGACATTATTAACCACTCTCGAAAGTAAATAGCTACAAATGTAATGCAGCAAACTCCCATTATTTGCACTAGCACAATTTGGAGCTGGAACAGAGTTTTTGGAAAGTTCTATTAATCTTCAAGTGTTTGGCACTTCTGGCAAATAGCAAAATTTCCGTGCTATTTATACTAGTTTGAAGTTGTGTTGGCATTCGACAATCTCACAAATTAGACTACCAGTAAATTTTAGTAGTGAACCAAATGATTTATTGGTGTACCAACACGGTAGAGACACTTTACAATTGACATATACAATTTAAGAGAAACTTCTAATTTTGAGTTGGTCTTTGGGAAAGTTTTCTTTTGCGCACAAACAGGATGATCTTTTAAGAGGTTTGAGTGATTTTAAAAAGACTTAACGCAAGGGGGTCTCAAGCTTGGTAGCATTCTTGAGAGAGAGAAGCTTCTTTTTTTTTTTTTTGAAGTAAGAGGAAGTCTTATTTTCTCCGTTCTTTTCACACATTTTTGTGCATTATTTCTTGGAGTTTTGCTTCTCTAAATTCGACTGGTTGTTAGGGTTTCACCAAGAGGAGCTTGGGTATAGTTCCACTTCTGCAAGAAAGATTTAGGAGTACTCTAGGAGATGGGTTTTCTTCTTGAAGGAATTTTTGTATATGACCGTGTAATCGTGATCTTGATTTTAGTGGAAGGCACACTGTACTAGGTGAGGTCCCGCAGACGTAAGTCAGTGTACCAAACTGTCTAAGTAGCTTGGTGCTTTTTTAAACCTCTTTACCTGAAGTTAAAGCTTTAAACATTCTTTATTTAATGAAAGCCAAACTATGATGTGATCTAAGGCAATATAATGTTTCTTTCAGGATAAAAATGAGCAAAAAAATGGATTCATTAGTTGGTAACTTATTCATCACTAACCTTAGGGGCAGGAAGATGTAAGGGCAGCCAGAAGTAATGCATCTATACCTCCAAGAGAACCCTGATTTGTCAACCTCTCAACCTTTTCATCAAGACCCAAATATTCTTAGAACTCACAATTGTGATTATACTAGTAAAAGAAACTGAAGTAATCGTACTTACAAACAGATAATAATAGAAAGTAAGCTGGAAGAACTTGTAAGGATGGCGAGACTCCTGAACTAGAAAAAAGATGAAGTTCAGAGGCAACTGCCCTTGTTGAAACAATCAGAGAATGAAACTACTGAAGAAACAAACTTTAAAAACTATTAAAATATCATTACTGCGTTGAGAGCGGATATGAGTGGAAATATATTCACACAAATAGGAGATAGATCACCATCCAAGTTCATCCATAATTGTCCTAGCAAATAACGAGGACTCAATTTAGCCTCATCAGCTTCGGAAACTTGAAAACTGAACACTATTATCAACAAAACAAATAACTACACCAAATAGTTTCTAAGCTTACCTTCCAAGCCACAATATGAGCCCTCTGAAAGTAATTTCCCTCCCTCAGAGGTCAGATAAAAATATTGATTCAGAAGTAAACGCCAACATGTTTACCGATCCTAAATAGCCATTTTTGGTATAGATTCAACTAAATTAAGATGAATATGTAACACAAACTAGCACATGAAAGATCAGTAAAAAATACAGTATATTAATGATGTTGGGAAAAATAAAAACAAGAGAAAAGAAGAAGAGAGAGAGAAGAAGAGAGCAATAGGTTATCAATATTATTTTGAATCACTGACCATTCCATAATTGTTGGGTGAATACTAGTTACTCTCCAACAAGTTAATCAATTCATCATGAAAGAGGATTGAGGGTAAAGGCAGCAATTTGCATGATTCTAGAGATGCTTTCAGAAGTTCTAGAGACTCCTCACAATTTTTGTGCTGTAGAAACATGTATGAAAGAGAAGTTACTACGTCAAACAACTTAATAAATGAAATATGATATCTCATAGTTGTTCCTCTGAAAAAGCATAAAACTAATTTTGAGTTAGAATTATTATTTTTTACCAAAACTCATGATAGTACGTGTACAAGTTAGTAAATCTATTTGAAGTTTATGTGACTTTCTCCACAGTCCACACAGCGCATGTTAATGCAAGTGACAGCATTCTAAAGTATTTCTTCTAACATGTTCATTTTAACATAGTAAATATTTCTAGATTTTCTATTACATACATGGCACAGTTACAAAAAAGTAAAGATAAGTATTGGTATAAAATGGATGACGTTTCTATTCATCAAAACCAAAGAAACCCTGGAGGCCGAAATATTGTAATTTACATATCAAACCTTCAAATTAATCCTTCCACCTTCAATATTTTCAGCCAAGTCACATGCTATAGTTAGTAATCAATGTAGCAGTTTAGGTAATGGATTCTGTACTAGCACTCAGTTTGACCCATGGCAAACATTATCAACAACATTTAATCAATAAATGATTTCTACATGAGCAACAACGTTTACCCATATTACTAGCACACTAGAATCTAGATATGAACACTTGAGCTAATTGCCTTCAAACATTCAGAGCTACCTGAGGCATTAAATAGAAACAATGAAAAACAAAACAACAACAAAGCCTCAATCCCAAATTAGTTAGGGTAACAATGAAAAATAAATGAAAAGAAAAGAAAAAACTTCATTTTTTTAAGGAATATTATCCTTAGTTAATTTAACAACCACTGTAGACTACCCTAAAATTGTCCCCTTCAATGAACTCATTGCAAGGACCAGTGTCATCACATAAAATTAACTTATTTATGTATCACAATATCAAATTCCACAAATCCACTTCACATTAACAATTAATGTTTCATAAAATGCACACATAATAATTATGCAACTCAAATGAATATGTAAAATATTTTTGCCAAAATGTACCATGCAAAAAAGCTAATCAGAGATAGTACCTAGAAAACAAATTGGCAAACTAATCAAACAAACAAATTACGAAAAGATGGAGAAAAAGGATCATTAAAAAAACCATTAGCAATACCTGAGATGTAGGCTTGAGAGTTGACATTGCTTATGTTCCCAAGGTAAGAAACAATTTTTTAGAAGCTCCCACTAGACCCATTTTTTATACTTCAAATCTGGACTACTTACCTGAAATAAAAGATACAAAAGTGCAAGAGAATTATGATATACAAAAATTCCCAAATAAGTGAAAGAATGACTTGGAGCAGATATGGTAGAGAAATATAATGTCTAGCCGCCATTTGTGGAAGTGGGATTGAAAATGATTGATATTAGCAAAAGGGGATTGAAAATGCAATATTTTAAGTAAAGCTTCTGTATTAAAATATCTTTTGTTAAAACAACGCTATACACCATCACTTGCACTAAATCGAGCGCAATGGAAGAGTGTGATCCATGTGATCGAGCCCCAACTAATTTGGGATTGAAGCTATGTTGTTGTAAAACCAACACTGGCAACTCACCAGTGATGAGAGGAAGCAAAGAGAAGGCCTTCAAAAACAAGCAAGGTCACTCAGGGAGCCTAGGAGACGCGATAAATCCCAGTACACATAAAGAATTTAACTTCACTAAAACAAAACAAAACAAAACAAAACAAAACACAACAAAAGTCACCATGAAAAAGACTAATTTCTCCTGTACCTTGCTTTCTCACAATCATCAAGGTTCATTAGCAATAGAAGAGCCAACGGACTTTGCATTAGATCGAGCTGACAGGGATAACAGACTAAAGACCTCATAGACCTACAGCAAAACACCAATAGTTAAAATATGAAATAGGTTCTTAATAGGAAGAAAAACGGTTGAAGCAAAAATTAACAGTAATTTCAATACCTTGTGAGAATTTTCAATATTAAATCCCTCCAAGTAATCAAGGTACCTGAATACTTGAGAATTGGGAGAAGGTAAACTTGCAAATACTATCTGATCATTAAAGAATAAAAGCAGATTTGAAGCACATACCATTAATATGAGAACAAAGTGGAAGCAGTTCATCTGCATACTTTCTAGCCAGCAAAGCCATGGTGTCCAAGAGAAGAGCCGACTTCATAACTAATGCCCAGAACCTATATGAGCAACTAATGCACCAAGGATCTGTAATCAGACAAAACAAGTCACCCCAGTAGCAGAAACAGCTGAGATGATTGAATCAAATAATAATAATAATAATAATAATGCAGAGCTCTCATTTCCTGTCTTGAGTACATATCGAGTAATATGACTCTTCATCTTAGACATATGATGGCTAGAGATGTATACAAGTGAACAGAAGAGACCCTTAATTTTTTGTTCTTTGCATGCCAACAGTACTCACATAAAGAAGCGAAATGATGGAAAATATTCCTGGTATTGTAGCAGAAGCAATTTGTCAAAATATTGCTCATTTTACATTAAAGGTAAAGATTCATGTATGATAAATCGCGATACTGATAGAAAGGTTTCTTCTCTCTGAAGGACCCCAAATTTGATAAATTTATTATGAAACATAACAAGATGTCTTCCTTGAAAATTATCAGATGATTGGAAAGTTAAAAAGTTGAGACAACAATCAAGAGAGGAGAAATAAATTCCATTCTTTTTTTTTTTTTTAAATCATTAAAGCTAGTAGGGGGTTCAAACTCAACGCATATGCATCTCTCACAGGCATACCAATTCAAGCATTTTGGTCATGTTCATTAACCATCAAGTAGGGGAGGCAGATCTCTCCGCGATGATTCATTTTACCACGTCAAGCTATTATAGAGTATTCAATTTGCAATCGTAAGATTCCAAATAAAACATCCATCATAATAATTTGCATTGTATGATTCACTCGTTTGAATTTTACTTTATTTTTTTAAAAAAAGTAAATAGTATGTTGAAGAAGATACTTGCGTATTATTTCCCGGTGCTATGAATGCATAGATCAATAGAGATTCTTGCAAATGATCATCCAAAATCTTCTTCACTTCCAAAATCTTCCTCCACAACCTTTTTGCAACGCGACCTTGGTTGGTGTAAATGAGCTACAACAAACCATTATATCAACTTATACCTTATGGTCCTGGGCTTGTGTCAGGCTCTTGGTTCATTCAACCTTCCTGGCAAAGATTCTGCAGCAAAGGAAAGATTGAGCAGGTGAGCCAGCATTTCAGCAAACAATAACCAACGCAACCTAAACTCCATTTTAAAGCTGAAGCTGATCTTAATGCCTCGAAAGGAACCAAGCCACATCAGCATTCTCCTGATGACTTCACACCTGAAGTTTCTTCCCTGCAGCATGGGAGTCTAACGCTCACAAACTTCAAATGCTCATGAGACTGAGAGTCTCTTCTACAGCATTCCCAGCGTACGAAGAGCATCAAAACTAGAAGGAGTGCAGCATTGATTGAAATCAAGCAAATCCTATTCCAGAACCAAGCAACAGCGCAACTGTTTCCTTGCTGCTGATGTCAGGTGGTCCCAGAAGGCAGTATCGACTGTGAGCACAGCCAGTCTCCAGAATATCTCCAGCAACCTCAGGCAGATGCAGCAACAGCACTTGTGCCTCCAGTCCCCAATCATCTCCCTAGGAAGAGACCAATAAGTCTCTTTTTAAGCCTCAAGGGCAAATTAAACAACATCAACCAATTTCACTTATAAAACCCTTTGGAATCCACAACGAAATCCAGCCAACAGGCTTGACAGAATAAGTACCCTGGCGTGTCCTCGAGACAGAACCTGCCCTCGTTATTTTCAAATACTCCAGGAGCTTCTCTCAGGAGGCTGGGCGCAGTGAAGAGGAAGGACCAGCAGAAGGCGAGCAGGCTTTGCGAAGACGGAGAGGAGAGGAGGAAGTCGACAGCAATTGCGAGGGGATCTAGTCTGCAGGAATCGAGAAAGCCAGGAGGCAGAAGTCAGGAAAGGGAGGGAGGAATTGATGGAAAGGGTTGGAGAAAAGAGGCAGGTGGGCAGCGACAGGAAGTTGCTGAGATCCCGGCCGAGAGGGTTGGAGGGAGTGGGGTTTGTTTGGAGGGGGTTTGCACCAGTTAGCGAAGATTGGTCATCTTGTCTTCCATTGCTGATCTGATTTGTCTTGAAAATGAGTGCGAATGATAGTAATTGGGAGAAGAAGAAGCCACTGAGTTCGATATTAAGTGCGCTTTAAAAGCAGGTTCATTCCACCAAGCCAGCCTTGGTGAGGCAGGTGGAAAGATATCTGAACTGCCTACCAATAAGGCCTTATTTGGTTGGAGGAAAATGGGAGAAATGAATACTTTTATCAGAAGTTGGCAATAATCTATGTTGAATTCGCTTTAAGGCATTATGTTCCCTTCTAGTCGGCTGACTTGCCATTGTTGAGCGTGAAGTGTTTACGAGAACACTTACAAATTTGAGCTGAAATCCAAAAATGCTGGGTTGCTGTGAGGCACTTACCTTACTGCAGTCCTCTTCAGCGAGCAACACTGTTATGATCAGCAATTCGGTAGCGATCCAAAACTACGTTGTCTTGATTCCTATAAATCTCTCATATATGCTAGCAATGAAAATGTCAGTTTGAGCTTTAGGTTTATTCCATTTTAAATCGCGTTAGACTGGAAGTTCTAGTTTTCGTTCTGCTCAAATGAGAAAATAAATGAGTTAGATATAGTTCATTAAATCAATTAAATTGCATTTGGTAGAGTGATTGTTATGTTTGTGTGGCGTCACATTAGTGATTATTTATTGAAAATGTGATTCTAAACCACGGGCAGAAGATTTTTAATTACAAGTCTAAGCCAACATGGCAGGCTGAAAATGCAAGAACTTCATTAGTTCTGACAGAACAGGAGCAGAAATAGTTACGATATCCAGCGACGATAGTAAGAAGTATTATATTATCTAAAATTTCTTACTTCCACAAAGTAACAATTAATGTCATAGTTTATGTCATATAGGTTGATGCTGTGAGAAAGTAAATATCTAATTTTCTATGTAGAACATTGTCATCTGCGATACTTCTTCGAGTAAATTAGTATATAGTTTATATCGTATGCAGTGATGTCAGTAAGGCTTGTCTTTTCTCTGATTATCCATTATTACGATTTTGTTCCTATGGTGGATGTGTGGGCATTTCTCTTCTCGGTCTACCAGGCAGATCAATCACTTGGTAAGCGTCTGAAAATTTGAGAAACCTAGTTGACGTAAGCAAATCATCATTCTGATTTTGATCCAAAAATAGTTCCTTTGAAAGCTTATGGTTATTAATATTTATTTACCTCGTGGATGAGTGTAAAGAGGCATAAAAGAATGATGCGCTGGTAAACACAATTGTAGGCTTTTGGTTTAACTTGATCCAGGTGGTGGGTGCCCAGTTTTGCTTTAAAATAGTTTATAGCAAGTTTTAGGTGAGTATATGTGAAAGGCAATAATCGGTGGCATTACATTTTTCAGATTAGGAAATGAGAAAAAACCTTATAAGTTGTCTTAATGAAATAATTGAAGTCTGTGTGATCTCTAGCTTTATCTTCCTAAGCCAGCTTCTACATTGGGGATTGTCTCATCCCTCATTCTTTAAAAATATACTCAAGAATGATTTGCAATGAAGTACATCTGGAGTTTAGAAATGATTTAAGATACAAATTAAACAATGTAGAAATGTTAGGATATAAAAATAAATCTCAAAATATTAAGATATAATAACAATAATTGTAAAAAATTAGAATATTTTAATCAATTTGACATATCGTTTTAGGAGATGTTGGGAGTTATGACCCAATAGCCCTCTCTTTTATATTTCTCTCTCTACTTTTATGGGTATTTACATCAATTGCATATTTTATTATTTTTTAAATATCTAACGTTTAAATTTAATCGGCAAAATGAACCAAACAAAAATTGATCAGCAAAATGAACCAAACAAAGCCTAAGTTTCAAACTAATTGATTTTGTCGCGATTGTAACCAGTAACTCATGAAGCACTTCTCCTTGGCAGGGGACAAAATACACCAATTCTACGTTGCCCATGCCCATTGACGCTCACCCATAGACCGCAATAGATAGTCACGAGCCCCAACAAATTTGGGATTGAGGCTTTGTCGTCGTAGTTGTTGATAGTCTACAAGAGTAATCGAAAAAGAGGGCCGAAGAGGCCGACAAATTACGGTTTACATTGTTGAACGAAAACTAAAACTGAACTAATTACTTGCTCCATTCCTGTACATTGATCCTGAAAATGATTTGATGAATGTCTTACCCCTATAAAGAGGATGCCAGATTCCCATATACAAAAGAGATTGCAAAAAGA
Organism: Stephania cephalantha; assembly: GCA_039657325.1. NCBI lineage: Eukaryota > Viridiplantae > Streptophyta > Magnoliopsida > Ranunculales > Menispermaceae > Stephania > Stephania cephalantha. The sequence continues at coordinate 2,948,874 of CM077578.1, read as the reverse complement.
ACAACAACATGATGATTAATATCTAACAATTGATCATGCCAGATAGTTGTATATCTGAGGATTGCTCTTGTCTCTCTCGAGGTACTCTCTGTCGATGAGGCTTTCGATTCTTTTCTTCAAATCGGCCGGCTTTATAGGGAATTTGAGCTGCAGTATGGAACCAAAATAAATCATGTCGCGCGCTCCAATTCATCAGCACATATTCAAGTCAAAAACAAATGGAAAATAGATGGAACTGAATCAAGTCACCTGGTGGAATAGCTCGGTTATTAAGAGTGTATGGCTCAGAACTTTTCGTCTTCATTATGCGAACGATGGCGGCATCAACCTACACCAGGTCATTGAAAAGAAGTGTTTCAGATTCATTTAGAACTATTAATATGTGCGCTCGTTTCTCAATGTGCAAGTCAGAATAAACCTGATATTGACGGTCCTGGAACACTCTTTCGGTCGTGCTTGTGTTTTCCTCCACAGTTTCTTTCATCTGGATTGCATTTACCTGGAACAAGAAGATGGCGTTGGGACCTTTCTAGTACTTCAGGGATTCAGGGAAAATAAGTAGCAAAGATGCTTCCCTAAAGTAATAAAAGACAAACCTTTAGACGGTAGAGGGTGCACTGAAGTCGGTCGTTGAATACAAAATAGTCGTCATCCTCGACATCTCTCCCTTTGGGGAACTGTAAGCAAATTTAAGCATTAACTATTGCACGCTAGAGGAAAAAAGAACCAAAAATGAGACTTCAATCCACCTTTTGTAGCACTCGAACTTTTCCACATGCAAGCGACTGCAACGTCCTTCTCAACTCCTTATCTTCAATACCAGAGGAATCCCTGATATCTTGGAAGCTAAGCTTTTGGATATCGTTAAACAGCATCAAAACCACAGTCTGGTATATTCACCAATTAGTACCAACAGACAAAAGACAAAGATCAGCACAATGAAATGAGGATGAACATAATGATCAATTAGTAATAAATAATGATAATGAGAGGAAAAGGATAAGACAAGACTTGAGAACCAACCTGAAACAGTGACACGGCGAGTTCCTTTTTTACCTTTTGGGAACACAGCCTTGAGTACACAGTGACCTAAAGAATTTTGCCACATCAATCGTCTTCCACTATACTTGCTCAAGTAGAACTCTTTGAAGATGTCCTGCGCAGAAAAGACGAATAACGAGTAGGGTGAAAAAGACTACCTTCAGCTAAAAAAGAAGAAACTATGCATCGTAGCTCTGCACATTTCCAAACCTGGTACACAATCAGCTCATGAGGAAGCCGAATGTCCATGGGAGGATATGTTGGCCAGTACCTGCATACCCAACAATATAAACAAAATGGAGCAGCAAAAAATTGAATTGCGATAGACCTCCGCACTCCAAAAGAAATAAAGCCAATAAAATGAAATAATAACTCTTAAACAAAGCTCCTACCCAGTTGTTAAGACGTGAACACTCATCTCTATGCCAGAAGGAGTTTTGTCCTTGCTTGGGATGACTGCTTGAAGGAATCATTTATCTCTTTTGATAGTTCTATATCCTGAATAACAAAGAATGATCCTTAAATTAAAAGATATGCAGAAGAAAGCAGTAGCCACGAGCATACATTTTTCTCGATTTGGAATCAAAGATAGCTAGTACCAAAGTTACATCCATAGATGAATATAAGTTAATGACATGCTATTTCAGCATAACAGTATACATTATTACAGCTAATTAAGCGCTAAGTAACATTCAATATCATTCCACTGCTACGTTTATGTACAGGTATGGAATCCTTGTCCATGGTCATTTCACCGAGGAGAGACACAGTTATGATTTTTTTGAAAACACACTTTTGTATTGGTAACGAGGGTTGGTAGGTATGAAAGTGGAAAAAAAGGCAATTACAACAAAATCCATCCAAAATAAAATAGAAACATCATGAAAGATGGCTTGCATGCTTCCAACAAAAAAAAAAACGCTCGAACTCTTATGGCCAGTCAACCATAATGCAACACTATCCCTATTGGGCCACAGGTTTTCCATTTTCATGAACTCCTCAAATATCTGTCTATTCCGTTCAAACCATATATACCATAGAGTAACACAGTTACAATGAGATCTAAGGATAACTGCCACGTATCTGAAACTGTGATACCTTCGAGGAGCCAATCATCCGCAAATTGGTGTCATATCTCCAGCAAACCTTTAATGAGAGAGGAATCCTGAGCCTTCATTATTCTACTAAAACTATTCGACACCAATGTGAACACGAAAAGGGGGAGTGGGTTCCTTCCTAAGTTTACTCGAAGAGATTAAACTTCCTCCTTGCTTGACCATTGATATTTACAGGGTATGACGCCAAGGATGAATACCCTGTAATCCGACATGTCCATCTCTTACCTCTTCCTTTCTCTCCATAACAAAATATGAAAAATTCCAAGCCAACAGATCATGGGCTTCGGACAGGTCAGTCTACAGCTGCTGCTTTTGTCTTATCGGAAACAGCTTTTGTATTAGTAATGAGAATTTCCAATTACATATGCAAAAGCAAGATAAAAAATGAGAATTTACAACATCAGCTGCTTCCTTTTTCCTCTTCTTGTAATATTGCAATACTTCATTTGCAATGAATGCTGCAATGAGAATACTGCTCATCTCTAACCAAATTTGAGCCAAACAAGCTAAAGGCTGTTCCTTCCAAGTCTTTCCCATTTGAGTAATTAGTTTCACAAATTCAGCAGCAAAAAATCATAAGGCTGCTCCTACTAGCGTGTCCACAGAAATGCTTAGTACTACTATGCAGGTACTACTGTTATACAGTAAGAAAAGCCTATTGATGCTTGAAAATCCGTTACAATAGTTCTCCCCTGTAGATACTTTGCAAATATTCACTGCCCCTCTTTATCATGCATCTAAAATCCTTTGAAGTGCCATTCGAAATCATAAAGTAACTTCAATTATAATGGTTGTATGATTGATAAAAGTAAAGAATGACCTTGGGGCTTTTACACGAATAAAAGGACTATTTGAGGAGTTCAATACAAGAGAAAACATGAAGGGGATTATTAAAATGATTTTTTTACAAAGTAGACACAGCACCCTAAAGGCAGTAAGCAAATAAGTACGCAAAACACTTTCAAGCAGACAGTCTTTCTAAGAGCTCTGCAGTCTGCCCTAAATCTTTGCATTTGGCTATGGTTAAAAAGCTTCAAAATTACCCTCCTACCCACCTTCAGCTATGTTTAATAAGCAATGGTATTCTACCTTTCAAACATGAAATTGTTTCGCCCAAACCTTTGTATCAATTACCAATTGGGAGGGTAGTTAGGGCAATGTCTTTCGCCCATGAGTGTCACTTTGACATCCGTTGATTAATAAGAAATTGACGAAGTCATTTAACTCCTAGATGCTTTTAGTTTGTAGCTTCTTTATCATTAGTTTTAATAAAGGAGGCTAGATTTATGAAAAAAAAAAATTTAAAAATATATATCTAACAAAAACCACAGTTTTGACCAGAAAAATTAATAGAGAAGCATTCCGTCTGCGTAACATTATACTTGGCTGGCGATGTAACTTCATTTGAACTTCCATTCAAAATTTTTATACAGTAATAATCTGGACAACTATTGTTAAAATCTTTAGGTGGTTTGGTTGACAAAAAAAGGAAACAGAGTTGGTTTCATATAAAAAAATCTGGACAATTCTTAATTCAAATTAGCCCATAACAACATTATAAGTTTTCTTTGTAATTCACCAAAAAACAATAAAAAAGGAAAAATTATCAGAACACAAAATATATATTTGTTGGATACAAAATAGCAGGGTAAGTTTTACAGAAACAAAATTTTACTTTATACGTTAAGGAACAGCTAAAAAGGTTGAAAATTGATAAGACCCCAATCAATAAGAGACTTAGGGGACCACCAATGCAACACTAGAAGTGTGAGTGAGTTTGTTGAGTCTTTTAGGCGGGAAGATGAATGTTTGAGTGTCCATTTTAGGGAAAAACTGAGAAGGTATAAATAGATTGTGAAGAGAAGAGATAGGTATTGAAGAAAGTGTAATTGAATTGGGTTAACTCTTTTGAGTTTTTGCTGAGAGACGGGTCTCTCTGGGTACTTGCAGTATGTTCTTGTTGTTTTGTTTACCAATTGAGCGATAAAATTCAAGAATTCTATTAGCGGTATCAGAGAAATCGATTAAGAAAGGATTCAAAATCGGTGATGATTGAGATGTTAAAGAGTTCATAGAAATTAAGTTGAGGCTCATTCGCCTAGTGGAGAAGATTGATACTTGGCAAGTTCGTTCTCCTTTTCCTCAAGTCGTGATCTCGCATGAAGGAGATCGCCATAGAGCCGCTAGTACTTTCGGATATACCATCACAAGACTCCACCATTCCAGTTTCAAGCGCTACAAAAATTGTTACAAAATCATATATGAACTTGGGCGAAATCTTCTCTGTTGTGGTTGTTCAGTCTGTCCATGACACAGAGCAATCGATGCAGTCCTTGACTCTATTGCCAGCTCCATCTTTATGGATTTATGCTCCACTACTTCCACCACCTCCAGATCTACCACCTTCTTCCATTCAAATCTTGGACATTCAGCAAATTCAACTCTATCTCATTGAATCGAAAGCCCATAAGGTCTCAACACAACCAAATCCGCTTCAACACGACGCAGTTCAACAGATCACCCCTCTCGAGGAGGAGGAACGGTGTTAGGCTTGCGAGATCTAGATCCGACGGTGTTTGTGTACAATTTGAGCGCATCCATGATGGACCCAACACCCACTTCCACCACAATGGCCACCAAATCTTGATCGACTACATTTGCCACTTGTTAGGGTGCCCAAGCAAAGCGATAGGGTTAGGAAAGTTTGGATCGCTCTTCAAGGTGAGTCGTTGCGCTTTGCTGCCCTAGCTCCGCCTCCATGACCGTCGTGGCATCCTTCATTGTTGTTGGTATTTTCTAGGGCTTTGAAGGCTTTTTCGACTTTCCTTTACCTTTGTTCTCTTTTCATGCGACTCCTACTCTCTTTGTCACAATACCAATGGAGAAAGAAAGACTATTGTGCTCGACACTTTGTTTTCGACAGGAGATCATATGGTCAAGGTTTGAAAAATCGACAAACTTTGGCAAACTTCGATGGAAGTTTGTCGGTAATGAAAATGGGGAAGCGAAACTATGTGGAGTTGTAAAACTTGCAAAGTTTTGCTGAAACTTCGACATGTTTCACCAAACTTTGATCGACTTCATGCTTTCCGTCGAAACCATTAAAAAGAAGACAAAACATGCAAGAATTTGAAGAAATCAACGAAATTTTCAAAATTATCGAAGTTACCCCTAAATAAAATAAAATTTAAAAATTAACTTCTTTCACATCAAGTAGCAAATAAGGTCAAAATTTATCATATAAAGCAATATATAAACAAATATTAATGTCACGTGTGCTGTGGATTGGGTGATTATTGCAAAATAACTATTTTAAACAATTGTATTGTGATTATTATGCATTATTGTTGTATGATTAAGTATATTTCTAACATTTTAAGGAGAAAATTGAGTTTTGTGCATTTAAAGTGAAATTTCATAAACTTCCATACACCAACGAATTTTTGTAAAACTTTCCTCGTCAAAGTTAACTTCCTCAAATTACTTTCAAATTTTAACTTTTAAGTGAGTGAAGCTTAAGGCGAAGTCGAAGTGAACCTTGCATATGGTGAAGAGAGTTCCACCACATCGAGGTATCTATGAGGGCTCTTGTTTTCTTGTACACATCATAGAACTATATGTATTTTGTTTTCAGCCAATGGATCCTTCTCAATCTTTGTATTCACCATCCCACTTAAAGTTCCACTTTGGTGGTGCGCTGCTCGAGAATCATCCTGCGACGGTTGTTTTCTCTTTAACGTTTGGAAGATATGTTCAGCCATGGCAGAGTACCAATGGGGATGTTGAACTTGTGGACACAGCAGTGTATGTTGAGCAAATCGTTATGGATGATGATCAATTGTTTTGGCTACTTCATGAAGCTAGGGAGCAAAGTATCGTTCCATTCATGGATGTCGTTCCTCTTATGGATCCTATGATGATGTTGATCAAAATTTATTTCCGTTTGTGGGCTATACAGTCAACTCATGAGCTTCAGGCAATCATTAAGAAGTTTCCAATCAATCTTGTAGCAACGCTTAAACTTGAGTGTGCGTTCATGACTAGGGTAAAATGATTGATGAAGATTTTCATGTTACCTTCCATGAATTTGAAGAATTGTTTGCTACTACCCTTGTTCACCCACAAATGCATTGTTTGTTGCTTCCCTCATGGCTCTGGAAAGATCACCTGGAGGATACCCCTATCTTCGCCATTACCTTGTCGGATCCTACCCTCAATTGCTTACAATGTTCATGACGGTATGGCATTCTGGTGTTCAGCCTCGGACAGAGGATCTTTTTTCTTATGGATTATGCCCACGAGTCTTACGTTTCTTTAGGGACTTTGACTGCCATGGCATCTGCTACCTCAATTGCCACGTTAGGGTCTATCCTAGTTATGCTCGAATCGGTTTTAGCGATGCTATATCTTTGTTGGACATTCAGATGGCCATTGCTTCAGTGTTGTTATCTCCTTTGTCATTGCCCATACTTTGGTGGTGTGTGTGTCCTTATCAACATTTACGGTTCAGAACTCATATGGATCCTATCCTAGCATGGTCATTTACTCTTGTGTTCATTCACGTACCTCCCATCACGTGGGTTCATGATTCGGCATATTCATCTTCATTATTCACTTCTCTATTTACCACCTCGAGGACAAGGTGGATTTTAAAGGAGGGAGTAATGATACGACCCCGATCAATAAGAGACTTAGGGGACCAATAATGCAACACTAGAAGTGCAAGTGAGTTTGTTGAGTCTTTTAGGCAGGAAGATGAATGTTTGAGTGTCCATTTTAGGGGGGAAAATGAGAAGGTATAAATAGATTGTGAAGAGAAAATATAGGTATTGAAGAAAGTGTAATCCGATTGGGTTAACTCTTTTGAGTTTGGGTGAGAGACAGAGTCTCTCTGGGTTTTTGTTGTATGTTCTTGTTGTTTTGTTTACCAATTGAGTAATAGAATTCAAGAATTTTATCAAAAACATCGTTAAAAACATTAAAAAGCCATATACTAACCTTAAACATCCCTTCAAGTTTATTTGTGAACTGGCTGCCACACTCAGTCTTCAGCTGAAATAATGACACAAACATGCTTAAAGCCCAATTACTCTAAATGGTTCAAAACTTCAAAGGAATACATAATTTTCTTTTTACCTTTGAGATCATGGATTTCTCAGCATCAATAGATGCACTCTTGCCCAACAACAATCGCTTCGCAAGATCCTTCTTGTAGAATGCTTCAAACACATCTTTACCCTTAATTATATGAATGCAAGAGAGAGAATTTGGCATTAGCACAACATGGATTTGTAACAAGCACAAACACATTGTAGAAAAATAACCCATGTGAATGTGAAGTAAACACATAAAACAAGGTCGGGTGGATTTACTTGTATAAATCTGAATAAAACCAAAACTTTATCAAGAGTGCCTTCCAATTCCTCTTCCGATGTGCCCTTATTGCCAGCTCGGAGCTTCTCATCCACAAACTTTGCAATTAGCTCAGCTGGTCGGTTCTACGAGTTGGAAGAATTACTCAAACTTTTAGTATTAAATTGTAGAAAACATGACGTTGAAGCATAAAGTCAAAAAAGGAAGAGTGAGTAACAGTTGAAAGTCATATTGATCCTAGAAGTAAACAGAAACAGCAAAAGCAATTGATAACTAAACTAGGATCAGAAGGAAATAATTAACCAAAAAGTAAAATAAACTGAGTACCTACCAACATAATATTGTTCTAAAACGAAAACAACCTTCTTTAGAGATTGGAAACTATTATCTAGAATTACAGCAATACTATGCATTTTTTTCTCAAAAAAAGGAACTTCAGTTTATTTAAATATTTAACCATGCAGATGAAGCAGTTGGTTGTCAATAATGTAGCATAAAGATCAACAGAGTTGCAAACTATAGCAATGACTCACACATCACACTTTCTTCAGATCCCTTTCTTTTGTATTTGCAAAACCTTTTTGCTGATACAAAAGCATTCTTTCTTATTTAAAAAAATAAAAATAAAAATAAACACCACACTTCAACTTAACTGTGTTTTTGGAAGTAGTCTTTCCATATTATACACTTCCAATTCGAATGCTTTCATCACTCAACACATTATGGGATAAAATGCTATCCAATGAAAACTGTAAAGTAGGCCCTATGGACCGAAGAGATTCGCACTATCTCCGACCTATTAGTATATATAGTAGAGCCCACATTCTCATGGATAAACATTCCTATAATATCTCCAACCTTCTTTGAATAGATTGAGTTTCTCTAAACGACAAATTAATAACTAGATATAAAAGCAATTCTAAAAAAATCCATCAAGATTGGGAAAAATGACAAATTTTGCAAATTTTAAAATAAATATTTGATTTTTTTTTTTCAAAAGCCAACCCATAATAAACTCATGATTATGTGTCAATTTTTGTGGGAAATTGCTTCTAAAGAATAAAACATTTAAGGCGACTCAAGATTATAAAATGATCTATAGCATCAGAAATGATTCTAAGGAATTGCTAAAAGAAGAAAGAAATAATATCCCAAACCGAAAGGACTAAATTTTTTCGTGGTTCCTTAATAATAGAAGTTATAGGTCGTTTGTTTCTAAAATACTATAGAGGATTATACATATGTCAAAACTTATTTAAATCATCATATTGCATAATGTAATATGCTTACAAGTCCTTGCGTGCCTTGCAAGGCCATACTCCTTTCCCCTTCAAAATAATCATTTGATTTGATTTGGATTTTCCCTTTTTTAAAAAAAATAATTAGACTCCTGATCAAAAAAATAACTAGACTCCTAAAATTTGACTACACAACATTTCATTATTTTTCAAATAAGTCTTTAAAACTGGGATTGAATAGTTTAATAATTTAATATCTTACTACTTTAATCTTGTCTTAACAATTCCATGCATTGCACTGGGATTGAATAGTTTAATAATTTAATATCTTACTACACTTTAATCTTATCTTAACAATTCCCATGCATTGCCTAGGGCTACAGATTAATCATATTACTAAAGTAGATTTTACACTTAATTAGTTTTCTCTCACATTGTGCTCGCAATTTTATAGGTACTAAAATTTGACATCAACCTTGTAAGATAGCATGCCAAGAAATAGAAGTAAACCTAATTTTCTAATAAAAAAAAGAACAAAGAAACAGAAGAAAACCTGACGAAGGTTGATGAGATGCTCAAATGCATCTTTTATCGTGTTTGAAAAAGCTTCATTCTTGGCAAAACTTTCCTCCCATATTCTGTCAAGGGAAGCTTTAAAGTCAAGGAGAGAGGAAACCATATCCTTGTCTTTTTCTTCATCCATGACAATGCCTTGTCCAGTACCACGAATGTATAAGCTAAGAGCCTGCCGTAGAGACTCAAGAGCATTCACCCTTAAAAACAGTGTGTACATCCTCTGAAGGTCTTCAACACGATCACCATCCATTAGCATTGAGAATCCCTAGAAAAGAAGCAATCACGCACATTCATCCCATAGAGCGGCATATAAAAAGTGGTGAAAACATGGAATCAGCAAAGAAATTTCACATATTTGATGCCTACCTTGTCAAGAATCGCTGCAATATGCCGTTCAAGAAGTTGTTTTTCTGCAGTTGCCACTAATGGCTTTCTTGTACTAGCGTCCAAGTAGATAAAGCATCTTTCATGCTCTTCATGCAACCTTAACTGGAAGAGTTGTAAATATCAATCACAAACTTTGGAGTCAAAATAACAGTTTTCACCATAAAAAGATAAAAAAATAAGAACAACAACAACAACAACAACATAGCCTCAGTCCCAAATTAACTGGGGTCGGCTACATGGATCAAACTTTTCCATTGTGCTCGATTAAGTGCAATTGATGGTGAGCTTTTCAAACCATTCAAATCCCTCATGCTTCAAATAATGTCATAACAGAAGGAAATAAGAAGGAAAACGAGAAGGAAAACGAGAGGTAATTTTAGCAAATAATGTCATAACAAAGCACCTCCACATGCTTCAAATAATCTGGAACATCTGACTGCTGCATAAACTTAGCACCTTCAGCAGCATAAAACTCCGAAGTGCACTCAAGAAAGGGTCTCTCAAAACTATCTGCATAGATTCCTAGAGCAGTAAACATCTTCAAGAGATGGTTAAGGAGTGTTCTGTCAATAGCCTCGCCATATCTGATGACCAAAACCAGAAGATTTAACATATTTAGAATGACTAAGAAAATTATATGACATCAGATGCCAAAGGAACACGTCATATGAAGAGGATCCTGATCAAAAACTAATGGCAACAAATTATCCAATAATTTAAGCCGTACACCGCAAGTGAGCAAACAACAACACTATAGATTATTCTAGACTCATCTTCTGTTCGTGTCAGAGGCACTATTTACTTCAATAAGAAACATGGTAGAGTACAAACAGGATGAAAAGACGATCAAATATTCTCCATTTTGCAAACATCCAAGTGAAGGGGAAGATCTACCTACAGTGAACAGCAAACACACATAATATAAGCCAATATCTTCAACCAATCTGCCAAAGTAATGTATCAGACATAATTTTCAAGAAGCTACTGAAGATGCTCACATAAATATAAATTTCTAAACGACATTGCAAAAACAGCTAGGCTCCTGTTTCTTCGAAGTATCTAAACTAATTCTTTAAGAAATTACAGAAAAATCATTTTCTTGTTTTGATAAGAAACCTGCCTTTTTAAACCACCCAACAACAACCCCCTGCTCCAACATAAGGAGACTCAAACCCTCAACCTCATACGAGAAGTGTGTTGTACAATCCAAGAAAAGATCATAATCTAATGTTCTATGCAATAATACTTCTGTGATAGTTTCCAAAAAAAAAAAAAAAAAAAAAAAAAATACTTCTGTGATAAAGTAAATGCCCATCCATCTTATTAGAGTAGTCCAAGACTCCAAGATAACCAAATTAGATATTCATCCTCCAAAGCCTCAAATGTCAAAACAGCCATTCTGAAAATGAGTATGACTAACTTGCAAATTCTAACCAGGAAGAGCACAAGCGAGTTCTTAAAAGACAATCAATACATCTTAATGAAGGCAATATGATGAGAAAAGAGTGATCATTTCCTCTAATATATCAAAAGTTGGCATTCAACAATTAAATCCAAACTTCTAAAACCCGTTGGAAGAGTTCAATCTCCACTTCTCTTTCCTTCGAAATATCATTATAATGTCCCTCTAATTAAAAATCCTCCCATTACACCACCTTAAAGAGTAATAATCTATGCCCAACTTCTCATTCCACTAGTCTTTGAAATTGTTGTATCCCCTTCATCATCATCATTGATCCTCAAACTTATCTAATAATCATTTTTATGTCTTAATCATTGAAAATGACCCAATTTCAAATCTTAATTTTCTTTTACAGAACTTTGAGGTGGAACCAGGAAAAAAATATGCGATAGCATTGGGGGTGAAGTACCACGGACCAACACCATGTTTCTATTTCCTTTTGAGTGAGCATACCTCCAAAATGAAAAGTTAACGATGATAGGATTTGAAAACATCTAGGAGATTTTGCATAATCAATTAGGACGGAATTATGGACCATATGGATATATTCTCTTATTATATTTTGAATAAGCAAATCGTAGTTTGTAGCAAAAATCGTGTTCACTTACTTTATTACTATTTTGTAAGAAAGTAAATTTCATAATCTCTTTCCTTAGAACCTGTTGTACACTTCTACATGGACACACAAACAGTTGTAAATAATTTGTAAGCAATAAGAATATACATTTCTTGTTATTTCAACTTTGTGCTCATGGCATCAAAGGCACCTCAAACAAATCCAGTAATGTCTGTTCTTTGTTCTTGCTGCGGTTAAGAATTCTATTCTGCTGACGGTGTTATACCTCTGTTCCAAACATCTTGATCATCTCTACTAACTCTTGAACCAAACTCTGGTTTCAAGTGGCCCTCAAGTCCTTTAGCCCAAAGAGACAGCTCCTTGGTCTATCAGTTCTTCAAAACTTGCAACAGGATCATTGATTTTAGTGTATTTAACCATCTGACCAATTCATCACACTTGTTCAGAACAGAAAATAATTTCCTTATTTTTTTTGGTAGGTAATATTTTCCTTATTTCAGTTATTTAAAAATATATATTGCTAATCATATTTTGTTTACAGTCCTGAAAAGGTTCTATGGGTTGCACCAAAACCCTAGTTTCAAATCTGTACCTATGTACTTATCTTTCAAGCTAACTTTCTTTCTTTTTCCTTTTTTTGGGTACAATTCAAGCTAACTTTCATTGATTACTAACATCACCAAGAATTCTGATTGCAATGGTCAAATTTCTCGACTCCCACTATAAGTTTAAAGACTACGCCCAAGGAAGATAATTTACAATGCTATGATGGTCACTGGACAATTATTTTGATGATGAATTCTCCAAGAGCGGTCAGGTTTAACTCAATGAAAATTGGGCATAAATTAGTAGAGGATAGAATTGATACTAAATCAAAAAGGTTAGGATATAATTGATAAATTCCAAAGGTTAGGACATAATTGATACAACATGTAAAGGTTAGGATATTTTTATCATTAGGCCAAAAAAAGCTGAAATTAAATACTCTAGTATATTACGTACAACAATATATAAACTGATAAAGTTAGTACTTCATACTGTGCCTAATATACTGTACCTATTCTAGAAATTTATTTCCCCGGACATGCCTCGTAAAAGTAAGGGTAAACTGTAATCGCATCAGGATAAATTTGGGATTGCAAGGACATCGGTAATATACTCCACGCTGGGAAAATGGTCTCTATGAGCAATGGGGCACTCACATCAATTATCCATCAACAAGCTCATAGATAAGAATTGAGACATCTAGCTCTTCTCAATTTATTTTTTTCTCCCCATTAATACCTGAGTTCCTTCTTTCATTTTGAAGCCTCAAGTAGCCTATTTCTTTTCTTTTTATACAGAAACAGCGATTCACTTCAAATAAATAATAAAACACAAAAAGGAAAGGACAAGCGAATCTCAGATGAACCAACAAAAACTAAGAGCAACTCCAACACAAAAGACCAAAGCCCCCTAATACAAAATATCACGATCCCTCATTACAAAAGTTGGGGAAGACCTCTCTCGCCCAAGGAAACCAAATAGAAGCATTAACCCTAGCCAAATCCACATACCAAAAAAAAAAACAAAAAAAAAAAACAAAACCTGAAATTAAATACAATAGTATATTACGTACATCAATATATAAACTGATCGAGATTGTACTTCATAATGGGCCTATATACTGTACCTATTCTTGAAATTTATTCCCCCAGACATGCCTCGTAAAGGTAAGGGTAAACTGTAATGGCATCAGGATAAATTTGGGATTGCATGGACATAGGTAATATACTTCACGCTGGGAAAATGGTCTCTATAAGCAATGGGGCCAAAGAGAGAACTCCCATAATATTGAAGATACCAACAGATGATTGATTTTAGCAGTAGAGTGAAAGCATGCACAAAGAGAATAACGTTTAGGCACTACCATGCTAGTGCATAGCACAGGTACAAACTTGCCAAGAAAAGAAGTGAGATATATATAGCCAAATTCCTTCTGATACTGAAATTAACTTAGATGAGTACCAAGTAATTATTTTAAGAAACCATATACCACTTTTCACTGCATGTTGGTTAACTAAATGTCTGAGTGCTTTATTCTAATAAAAAACGCATCCATATGGTCATTAAGGCACTAGATAAGATGCCAGAATTATCCAAGCTCTAGAGTCAGAACTAAAGAACCAAGACATCTTCAAATATGAGGTGCCTAATAACAGAACTATGTGGACATGCATGCGACCAGAACAACTGTTCAAGTGTTTTTTTGATACATATGCAATTCAATTTCAAGTCTATTGAAAAAAAAAAAAGTTGCTGACAAATAATACCTTCATACATTTTCAGAAGGGAAAAAACAAATGATCTCAATTCTCAAAAAAACTGGTTAAAAAGTCTTAAAAGCCTAAAAATTATCTTTCTACAAACCCACTTAAAAAAATAATGAATAAATAGATTTAAGAAGTACCTTTCCCTATCGATCAATCTTAGGAGGCCAGTAACTGTTTTATGCTCAACTTCTGGGCACAAAGAAAGATGCTTTCGAAACAACTGCAATCCCATATCCCATAATGAAAGCACATTGGGTGTTTGTTTCACATATGTCCTATCAAGATATAAAGCTATGCCACGAATCATCAACATCTGAGCACATAGGTCCTGCCAGCATTTCTCTACAAGAGATAAGAAAACCACCAAATCCGGACTCTGGCCAACCAAAGATTGTAGAGTTGAGGATATATGTGCTTCACATTCCTGCTCAATCCTTTGATAAAGAGTTCCCGCCATCTTGTATAGGCAGAGGTTAGAAACAGCCTATGGACATTATAAACGGTTTATCATGGATGAAGGTTATGTAAGCGATTTGCACTCAATTAAATTTAAATCATCATATAAATTAAGTCAAAGGACGGACCTGATAAAGCTTTTCTTCATCAGAAGGGTTCGGTTGCTTCAAGAATATAGCATTAATAGCTGACTTCACTGTTGCCCATGTATCCTCCTCGAAATTTGGAGGCAGCTTTGCTTGACCTATGTTGCAAAACAAACAAAGTTTTGAGAAAAGAACAGATAGATAAATACATACATACATATATGCATACATATACATAAATGGATACCATATAGCTTCTTCAATCCAGGTGCAAAAGGACCAAGTCCCTTTAATATTTCTGTGAATTCTCAAGACATTATCATGACAAAAATATGTAGGATATGCTAGTCACTTTCAAGTATAACACGTAAATTTAAGTAGCAATAACATTAGATATAAGGACTTTAGATAAAGCTATCTTTGGACATAGCAGTTTAGATAAACATTATAAGTATCAAACTTTCTCCACCGCCACTGGAGGTTTTCAGTAGAAAATAAGAAAAAAATCAGAATAACCATACTAATAGCAAATGCCAACATAGACTTTGAATGACGATTAGGATAAAAAATGATTTTTTTGTCAATGAAAAACGCTTAGCGGTAGACAAAGGGGTTTGGAGTCCGAGATACAGGAAGAAAACATGAGAATAACACAGGGCAACAGGTTTTTCTCCTCACAACATCATGATAGGAACCCAAATAATGGTAGAAGGCATGAAAGTAATTTCTTAGTGTTCTAGTAAGTTGAGTTCTATGTAGTATATAAATAAGTCGTGAACAATGTATGAGTTCTGAAGAATTTAGTCTCTTGTTAGAAAGTTGGAGAGCTAATAGACGGACATCTCGAACGTCTATGTCTTCTCTTTGTGTTCTCGTTACTTTGTAAACCCCCATTTTAGACAAATCAAAGCGTTCTTTCAATTTGTTGATCTCATCACATCAATCTCCGTAATTATCTATACAATCTAGCTCAAGAGAATTACTAAACCATGAAAATAAATCAGTTCTCATACCTCCACCAATCCTAACCGATCATCGCTCACTCACTGTCCACTAAACCCGTAATTGGATCCAATTGCAACCAAGAACAAAATTTTCAGTCCCCCAACCACCAGTACCACCTCAAAACCCCAATTGCAACAGATTTTCTCCTCGCGACATCAACCTTCGCCATTGTTTCTATGATCCATCTCATAAAATTACTAAATTCGACAATGAATCAACAAAACCCTCAATTCTCTCTCACTCACTCACTCACTCACTCACTTTCCACTAAACCAAGAAATGGATCAAATTTGACCTCCCGAAACCAATTGCAATTAAGAACCAATATGTTTTCTCCTCGTGACATCAACCTTCGCCATTGTTTCTACAATCTATCTCATAAAATTATTAAATTCCACAATGAATCAACAAAACCCTTAATTTTCTCTCACTCACTCAATCACTCACTCACTCTCCACAAAACCTAAAATTGCATCAATTGCAAGCAAGAACCAATTTTTCAACCCCCAAAATCATCAGCGCAACCTCGAAACCCCAATTCATAGGGGCAAAACAAGCAATCCCTAAAATTACCCTAAAATTTCACACACCAGAGCAAAATCCATGATCCCAATTCCGATCACGAGACTGAAATTCGAAGAAAACCCAATCTAGGGCACAAAAAGGCCACACCTTTTGCAAGCTTGATGACGAGTTTCTTGGTGGGCTGGGGAGGGGTGGCCTTCTTCCTGGACAAATTGGCAGCCACGCCAGAAACCGCGTCGGCGGAGGCATTATTGGCCTTGACGAGGTCTTCTTCCATGGCGTCGTCGTCTGCGCCGTCTTCGCCATCGCCGCCGCCGCCGCCGAAGCGCGGGACCTGGACCCCGTTCTTGGCCTTCTTCATGGTGAAGGAGGAGATGGAACCGCCACTACTGCCTGTGTTGGTGGTGGTGTTGGGATTGGCGTTGGGATTCGTGTTGGCGGTGATCGAGGTGTGAGGGCGCTTCGGGGGAGACATCAATTACGCGAAGCGCATTGTGTGCGTGAGGACTGAGACCAGAGAAGCTTGTATTTGCCGTGCGTGTGTCGTGTGTGTTTGTGAGTTCGAGCTGAGTCGAATCGGGCCAACTCAACACCACGCTACTTCGGTACTACACTACTACTACCACCACCACCACCACTTATGTATGGACCCTATTATTGTGTAACTCATGAAAACACGCATAAACGACACGCACTTTGTTAGCATCTATTTGATGCGTGCATGCCGAAAATTAAGGGGCGTCATCGTTGTTGATGTGTATTTTTCATGGGTTACAAAAGTATTTTAATAAATTTATTATTATGTTTTTGTTTTTGGAACATATGTTCGACAGGCAATGATTGCAAAGCGTCACCTAAGCATTACTTAGACATTTTGTGTCAAAATTGTTTTGACGGGTAGTGTCCTAAATAATCTTTTACAATATTGAAAGGGCTAAGTACAAGTTTGAAAACATGAATAAGCTACTTAATAAGTTTTTAATGATATTAACGTTATATAAAGACATAAAGGTTTTATGAGTATTGTGCGGTTCTATGTTCGTTTATTAGTATCGTGTGGTCCTATATTCCTCAATCCATGATTAATCGAGGTTATCCCTTGTATATCCTAACAATAATTAAAAAAAAAAATTATTAGTATCTTTGAAGTATATATTGAGTATGAATAATAGTGACAAATAATAAATTAGAGTTACTTAAGAATTTATAAAAAAAATAAGTAAATAATTATTTAAGTGATAAATATTATTTAGCCGCCTAGGTAATTAGGCACCACCTCACCTAAGTTTAGTGAAATTGCTTCATGATCATCTTAGTGCTTTACCATCCTTATTAGGTACTCCAACAAAGATTTCAACTATTGCAAAACATATGTATCATTCTAATGTATCGGAAGCAAGTTGCCAACTCTCTTGAACAAAAAAAAAAAAAGAGCAAGTTACTCAACCATTGTCATGGGACAACAACTATATGCATCTCTACCTTTTCTTTTCTTTTTTCTTTTTCTTTTTTTTGTCAAATGCACCTTGAATGAATTATGAAAAAGTACATTTGACAAAAAAAAAATAATGAAAAAGTACGTGTCATACAAATTTTATTTTATTTTAATTTTTGATAAATGTGGTTGTAGGAGCCTTTTTTCTGACTTCTCCCTGCACTTCACTATTTCCACGAATGTTAATCAAGCGTTCCAACTTCATGATTCAAGAGAAAATCACATATTTGGAGTTGAATCACATGATTTGATTTATGACATTTTGGTCGACACGCACATCTCAATAATCTTTACCACTGCAAAAATTTCGTTGAGGCCACGTTACTCCAATATGTCACATTGATGCAACTTTAAACCAAGGACAATGCAATGAATTGCAACAACACATACCAAACTTGCCTATACCCAAGCAACTCTGCCATATCATGATAAAATATGCTAATTTGGAAAGCATGATAAATATAATCACACAAAAACCTCTCAATATGTTGGAGAAAAGAGATTCAACCTACAACCTCTTACCACTATAGCTTGCTACAACCATAACATATGCTCTGTTGCAGGAAATACGTGATTTTCAGCACATTCATCCAAGTCCTTAATTTGAACCAATGTGTGCATACACATCTTAAAGTGATCTACCGGCACTCATTTTTTGTGCTACCTTTAACTATGATCTCATAGCATAGTTCTTTTTTTGGGGAGTGTTAACCATTTGGTATTCAGACTAATCGACTACTCCGAGCTCGAGCTGTAATCGGCCCATAAAGGGTTTTTGTCTCTCCTAACCAAGCATTTTCAGTCGTAAGATATGAACTCGAGTCACTAATTAACAATGCTCTTTTCTCTCTCGTTCTTTCTTTCTTACTTAACAATGCTCTTTTCTCTCTAGTTCTTTCTTTCTTTGGACTTTTTGATATTCTATAGGTATCATCATTGTGGTAATAATTAACTTTTTTAGGCAATAACAAATGTTTAAGCTCAAGTGGACTCCACACTCGTACATTTAAAGAGCTGAGAAAGCATTACATATCAATCGAAGATGCTAGGGTGACCTGCGATGGGACACTCGAAATAAACACCCTGCAATGGTGTTCATTTATCGATGCACAAATGGATTAACACCATCACCACGTGTTTATCCGAATGTCCCATCATCCGATCATCCTAGTATTTTCCTTTTTTTTGTGTACAATATTTTCCTTACTAATATCCTTGAAGTTTAGAAAGAACGACCAAAATTTATAGTCTATCAATGTAGAAAAAAAAAAAAAGTTAACATTTGGTTCAAGTCGTCGACTCAAGATGAGAGATATCCAAAGCAGCCATGCTTAGAGCATCTCCAATCGGATGTGGATTAAATATCAAATGTGCGTCCCCTAAGACTAAATAGACATTAAAGTAAATAGACATTAAAGTGAAAGAAACCTCTCCGATGAAAATGTGCTTTTGAATGTTGAGTTGACATGGCATGTAAAGAATAGACATTGTCTATTTCTAATATCTACTTTCAAACAACACAATCTATAGCCACGTCATCAATTTTCTTCAAAATATATAAAAAAATTAAAATAAAAAATGCAATCCACATTGACCATTAGAGACTTACTTTAAAATCCAATGTCTATTTGAGCCACAAAAGATAGACATCCTCTCCACATTATTGACATAGCAATCATTCACCCCCAACATCCACATTTACCTTCGGAGATTCTCTAAGCACTATACACATTATGTCGAACAACTCTCCCATTTAACATGGACCAAAATCTATAATACCTCAATTAATCCCAATTCACCCCCTAAAATATGCTCTTGGGGTGACAAGTATGTGACCAACAAATTTCCATAAAAAAAAGTATGGGACTAACAAATAACAATCCCAATTTTTTTGTTGGCAAACGATCAATTACAAGTTTACAACACTTGGTTCCTCAACTATGAAAAAGATATCTTTAACACAAAGCACGTCGCTAGATGACCTTTGAAAAATAATCAAAGCGCATGCACAAATCTGGAAGCAAATTTCTTGGAACTCTAACAAATATCACACAAACATTTTCCCTCAGAAATTATACCCAAGTTTCCAAACAAAACACTTCATGAATCACATCTATTATTTTGATGACTAATGGCTTACCCCACAATATACATTCAAATAGTACAGATACAAAATTCTTGTTATTCATAGATGCAGAACTGCAGTAAGCATAGCAATTTGCATAGAAAATGACAATATTGTTTTACTATAAGAGAAGGGCCTCATCAAAAAGCTATATTTGGACTGTTTCCTATCTTCTCGCCCTCTCTAATTACTGGTCATGAATTCTCACTCTTGGTTATGCATACTTGACTAATCTTACAAGAATTTGAGAAGTTCGGTAAGCAGATATGTCGAAAGAGATCACAAAGATCTCACAACAACCGGCCAGTTAACTTCCCTCGATCGATAATCAATTTGGCTACAGCCACTTTGGCAAATTCAAGAACTAGGGCACATCATACCCTGCTCTTGGTACATGTAGCTTAAGATTATACCAAAAGAAAAGAAGAGATGTTACAAACACACACAACCTAGAAAAGTACTTAGTAACCTATCCATAGTTATTATATATTCTCTATAGATACATTCTTTGCAAAACTTGATATTTACAAAAGGCATAAAGTATTATTTGGTCCCTAAACTTTCAAGCTTTCGTTGATTTAGTCCGCAAACTTTCATCAGTTCACTTTTGATCCATGAACTTCCATTTCCCTCTACTTTTGGTCATTTTGTTAATAATAAAAACAACGGTCAATAACAAAGCCCTTCACTAGCAGTTCTCAACTGATTCATCATCCCAAAAAATTGATTGTAAACCATTTTGTTAGTAATTGTTGCTCTCCAAACTTAACAAAGGACCAAAAGTAGAGAGAAACGAAAGTTCAAGGATCAAAAGTGAAATGATGAAAGTTTGAGGACCAAATCAACAAAAGCTTGAAAGTTCAGGGACCAAATGATACTTTATGCCTTCACAAAAAAAAAAAAAAAAAAAAAAAAAAAAAAAAAAAAAACAAAGATTATTGGTGCCAAGAAAACAGCAGTAGCTGAAGATACTTTCAGTGACTGTTAATCAAGTAATGTATCAACTTTCTTGAAGAGTGCATTCAACAAAGCAAGTATAAATGTTGGGTGTTTTCAAAATTATGTTTTGACAAGATTTTTTTGACGATAAAGAGTCTATAGACTATACAATATTAGCGATTCCGCGCTAATTATGGAAATGAAATCTCACGTGCAACATATACAGGAGAGATCACGGTATAGTTCATGTACCTATTACAGTGTATGCAGCACCACAGCTCTTCAAACTGCATTGTGATATTGACCAATCCTTTGTTTCATGTTCAACAGCTTGTAACATACTCCAGCTTCTCATAACTCTCATCGATATTATTGCGCTTTAATCGCACTTCGCCAGACGGTGCCAATGTGGAGTTGTAATCTCTTTGCACAGTCATTTCAGTGTCTTGCTTCAAAAACAAGAGATGATAATATATATATATATAAGAGAATGAAATGCTTTCAAAACTAATTGCAACAAATCCACATAGTTGAATCATAAGTCTGGAACCCAAAAAAGAATTGCACAGTTATCAACTCATCCAACTGATATATAGTTCCCCTCACTAATAACAATTCCATTCAACAAAGCCTGATCCATTTATTCAGTTGTGGACGACATCAATGTCTCTCGTGCCATAGAAATACAACATTGCATCCAGAAATTTATTTATGCTTAAATTTTTGAAGTTGTAATTATGCTTCACTGTTTTCTTTATGTTTCGATTTTTAGGTATTTTAAAATATTTGAGAAGTTCAGTAAGCAGATCTGCCAAAAGAGATCAAGAAAAACTCGTGACGATTGACCGACCAGTTAACTTTGCTCTTCAATCGATCAATATGGCTACAACCACTTTGGCAAATTCAAGATATAGGGTATACCGAACCCTAATCTTGGGTAAATGTAGCGAAAGATTTTATGAACATCACAATGGTCGGCCAAGGCCCAACTATTGATCGCAAAATCTCCATCTTTTGAAATTTTGGGTAGGTTGTAAGAAATTTGAGAAAACCAACAAGCAAATCTACAAAAAGAGGTAATAACATGACATTGATCGGCCATTTAACTTGCCTCTTTGACCAATCAACTTAGCTACATCAGGTTTGGCAAATTCAAAGCTTTGTTGTTTCTAATGTATCAATATTTGGATCATTCTACACATTCTTACTTTCTTCTAAAGTGATTATTCACATAATTTCATACATAAGCTCATTCCAAAAATAGAGTCAAGCAATCAGATTCACTAGAATGTTTCAAGCAAGAAAATACCATAGTTTTCCAGTCATTCTTTCAGGGATAAATTTTTTTAAGCCATTTAAAGCTAGACTAGAATTGCTCAAAATTTAGAAGATATTATGTCAATTACACATATAAGAATCTGAAAACTCAAAACTGTAAGGAAATTGTATAGTACCACCTTGTCAATGCAATTGCGACCAACAGTTTATTGTCAATCATATCACTGGTGTACAAATAAAACAGAAGAATAGTTGATTACCCTAATTATAATTCAATGATCTACCAAAGCTAATACATGAAGAGGAGCAGAAATTACATAAGAGAAACAAAGAATAATAATTAAACATCTGTTCCTAAACTATTTTAACCCATCTATGTATCAACCTTCACAGCAAGTACAACAAACAAAATAATAAAGTTTAAAAGACTTCCGAACAATGGTTGATGAGTGCACTTTTTCAAATATTAAATACCTAGATACCTATCTATCTATATTATATTTTTTTCCCTCCAACAAGCTAAGATAATCTATTCTTTAACTAAAAAATGAAATGAAAAAAGGGCTAAAGATGCTTCTACAAATCCATTTATCTCACTATTGATCATATTCAACTTTCTTGGAGATTTTAGGTAATTTCAAAGAATTTAAGAAGTTCGGTAAGCAGATCAGTTGATAGAGATTGAGAAAACCTCACAACTACCGGCCAGTTAACTTCTCTCTTTGATCGATCAATTTGGCTACAGCCGCTTTGGCAAATTCAAGATCTAGGGTATAATACCAAACCCTAATCTTGGTACATGTAGCAGCTAATCTCCAAAAAAAAAAGACCTATGAATTCCAACCATTAATCACAAAATCTCCATTTTTTTTGAACTTTCGAGTGGTTTCAAATAGAATGAGAAATTCAGGAAGAAAATCTTACAACAAAATTTATCTAAAAAAAATCACAATGACCAAACAATTAACTTCTATCATTAGCCAATTGATGTGGCTACAACCACTTGAGCAAACTCAAGACCTCAAGGCACACCAAACGTTTGATCATTGCAAGCCCATACTAATTTCGGACTCATACAACATAAAAGCGAGCAATCATGGCGTAGGTCATGCACTTACAGCATATATAGAAGCCAGCTCTTCAACCTGCATTGTGATACTGATCACTGCTTTGTTTCATGTTGTCCAACTGCTCAATTACATACTCCAGCTTCTTACAACATATCTCATTAGAAATTCTTGAGCTATAATCGCACTTCTCAAACGGGCGGTACTCGCACGCACTTTTAATCTCTTCTCGCAAAGTTACTTGGATTTCCTGTTTCCAAAGCAAGCAAATTTAAAATTAAAAACACTATTGACTACCTTCAAAACTACTTCTCACAAACAAAAAGAGCTGAATCATAAACCCAAAACCTCCAAAAAAAAAAAATAAAAAATGCACAAGGCTGTCAACTCATTCAATTCATTTTGAGTTTGTCGCTATTAACAAAATCATTCAACAAACCATTGCGGACATTATCCATTTAGGCACAGATGTTTTTCTTGCTTCTAGAAGTGTCTATATATAGCTTTGATAAAAATCTTTATCCGTCGGCCTTTGAAGTTGTAAGGCATTCTCTCTTCCATTATTCATTTTTAAGAGAGAATGTGGGCGAGGAAGTAACTCCTTCGCCATGTTCTATCAAATTTCCAAACCTTGAATCCATTAAATTACAAAGTTACATGGATCAAGCTCTTCCATTGCGCTCCATTTTATCGTACATTGCTCACAGCAAGATTAAAGATTAAGCTATTTAGCATTCCCAAACTAGCGTGGGAAAAACAACAACAACAACAACAACAACAACAAACAAAGCCTGAATCCCAAATAAGTTGGGGTCGGCTACATAAATCAAACTCTTTCATTGTGCTTGATTTAGGGCAAATTATACTCATAGAGGATACTGCAGTCAAATTAGGGCAGAAAAAAAAACCAAAAACGAAACCTTGATCGATTTCATGAACTCGCGACAATGGCTGTTAAGAACGTCAACCCTCGGACCAGAGGAGTTGGCGAGCTCATCCATCATTCCTCCGGCGACCTCCAAAACCCTAACGATCCTCTGCACACAAAACAAACAATCAAATTCAAACACTCGTCTCATCACTAACCAGAATACAAATGTGAAAGTGAAAGTGAAAGTGAAATCAGTCATGCGATTCCGCCGCCATTGCTGACCTTCTCGACTACATGAAGCTTCTGCAGAGATGTGTTTTGGCTCTGCGGTTCCGCCATTATTGAGACCTTCAAACCCTAACTACTGCCGTGCAGAGCAGCCATTGCTGTTGTTGGCGTTTAAATAGGATCTGAAGTACTCACCTACTGACGTCGCAATTCGCAAAACTGTTTAATAGCTGTAAGATATGTGTCGAGATTTGAGTTTTAAGTTATGATGTGTATCTCACTGTCATCAAATAAGTGTTGAGACCAGTGTGTGTATTGTTATGTAGTATTGTGTTTAGGGTTTAGGGTCGTCCACTCGTCCTCGTTTCTTCTCTTTGGGTGTACTTAAATCGCGTGCTTTGAGTTACTCGAGGGGAATCTGACGAGACACACAAAGGAAATGAAGAAAGCAGCGCTTTTTTCTTGATGAGAGATACCAAATCCCAAGAAAAACTTGGTCGAGGGAAGTATACTACATTGTAATATATGACGAAGCTTTATTTTATTTGATTGACAATTTTTTTTCGGTCAATTTAGAATATCTTATAAAGTAAAATATATTTAAGCACTCATATTTTTTAGTCGGACGATTTTAGGGTGACGATTCTAGGGTGATCGACAAAGGCATTAAGATTTGACACCGTGTGACATGTTGGCAGTTTGATATATACCCGTGCCCAAGTATTTTGAGGTGCGTCAAACTGCTCAATTATACTGTGCTAAAAGATGATGTCAAATTAATCTAGGTTACTAAAGTATTTTCCTTTTAAATATTTAACTTTTTCATAAATACACTTTTTTGTAAGTTCTCTAAATAAACCAATGGAGACCTTAGTTGTGTAGTCTCCTTGTTTTACTTGTTTCCACTTTAGTTTGTCGTTATATATTTGGTGTTTGTAAGATATATATTTTTTCTGATTTAAAAAAAAAAAAACAATTTTCTTGTGGAACCCTTGTGTAACAGCCAGATATTGTGTTAAAAAAAAAAAAATTATCTTACGGTAACTCACTTTAGACACCAATTCAATCGGTTGCCACACAATACACTTTGTGTGGGTGCATTGCGATCGCACAAATGCCCAAAGTGAGTTACTTAAGCTTTGAATGGGAGCATACTTTTGACGCATTTCCTTGCATAGAGAGTAAGAAGTGATTAATTCATATTTCTTTTATTTATTTTACATGAGAATTCAAATTTAAAATCGTTGATGTCTCTTGATCTGTGCATCGATGCATATATTCAAAAATTGATCACACGCATCTTCCTTCATAAAGTTTACCTTAATTATCATAGGGACCTTCTACCTCATGGACCATTACTTTCTTATTTTTTGTAATGAAATGCAACAAAGAATTTTTTTTCCCTGGAGAATCACTAACCAGACCTCATAGAGGTGGGTGGGGGAGCATAACATTTCCACCGCGCTACAAACATGGTGGGCAATAAAAAAAAAAAAAAAAATGTTATACAAATATGACTAAGATTCAAAATAAAATTTAATTAAGATAAATCCTACAGATAAAATAAAAGTAAGATCAAACACTCCATCATCTTGTAATGCTCCTGAATCTAAATTAAAAATCCTTACAAGATGAATTGAAAAACCTGATAAACAGTCTATATATCAACTTGGCATAAGGGGCTAGGAATTACATGACCCATTGAATTTAAGTTAACCTATTTTCTTTGTAATTGATCTGTTGCAGAGGATTTTCATGTGCTTTTGCGAATGATGTTGGTTGTTAGTGACCTAATTCGATTGTTGTTGGATAATGTGCACTGATTAATTAGAAGGAAAATATTTGGATGATCCGTTTTGGAACACCCAAAATGGACATCCCAGTTGTGCGTTCAATACCACATTGATATTTGTGCACACACAAATTAAAGTGTATTGAATAGATACTAACAACTGAGTGTCCATTTCGGGTGTTCCAAAAAGGTCACCCTGACATCTTCCTTGCTAATGAAAGTTTAGCCATAAATCGAATTTTGGAATTTTAACGGTAGGTAAAAGTAAAACGAGACTCACTAAGGATAACGTTACTAATTAGTAATTACGTGGCACTAGGCGTTGCCACATTACACACCATTAACTCGAATGTGCATAAAAAAATCTAAATAGAACCAACATTTGGTTCGTCTAAATGGTAAATGAAGGTTTTGATGTAAATAGGAATTAAAAGTATTAGCGGAAGCGTGCATTTGTCATATTTCTTGTTGTATGGTCTCCGATCTTTTCTACGGCCCAAAAGTTGTTTTTGGAGGAACACTCCGGGAGAACTCTTTTCCACACAATTGTCGAAAGCCTTACAATCAAAAAATCACACTACGTGATTTATTATCCTTCCAATCATGGGACTTTCCAAGAGATCAGGATTGTTGAGATTTGGAGATATCTATTAGTTATTAAAACATTATCTATTTTACTAATAAAACGTGGCCCACAAACGTTGCCACAAATGTCAACGTGACCAACATCTCCCACTCGCATCATCATGTGAGACCTTTTTGTCGGGTGTCGAGTCGGGTCGATCACATTGAGCGACCGTGTTTTTGATAACATAGATATATCTCCCATTCGCGCATCGTGTGTGGAAAGAATAAGTTCTCAATTGACAGTGTTTCAATGTAACTAATGGGCCGTGTGATCGTGAGATAACCTGCAAGTGGGAGCTCTACACTAGCAACTCAATTAGAGTCAACATAGAGACATCTACCTTTTAAATATATATATATATATATATGTGTGTATATATATGTATATATATGTGTGTGTGTGTGTGTGTGTGTGTGTGTGGGTGTGTGTGTGTGTGTGTGTGTGTGTGTGTGTGTGTGTGTGTGTGTATATATCTCACTTTGCCCCATATGCATATAGTCATATATGTTCAAAACATTCTCTAACCCCTTTTAAGAACAATATTTGAGCCTTAAATTCATAGCATTATATTCTAACTAATATTGTCATCCAATTGATACAACACCAGTGTCGTGACATAGAATATAAAATGAAATGACATGATTCCATATGATCTTTCTTTGCCCTCCCACTACTTAGTTTAGAATCAGTTGCTTTCCTAATGTAGCACATTTATATCGAATCATACTTGACCATAGGTAACTCACTAAAGTAGCAAGCACTAATTCCTTACTTCATAGTGTAGTCAAAAGTCATAAGGGCAATTCAGGAAATCTCAACTATATAAGAACTTATTTTAATTAGACTCACACAGTGAGGATCCAGAGATTTACTATCTACTCACTTCTAAGTGGTCGCAAAACACATGTAATTCTTTACATGTCATAGTGGAGTAACTCTTAGTAAGAGTATATGCAATTCTCTTAATTCACTGTGCAGATCTTAGTTCAGTCACTCATCTCAAAGCACCTAACCCGAAGTCTGTGTAGCTCGCCATAATAAGGCGCCAATCACTAGATTTATCATCTGGTTTTTTATTCACATGCTTAATAGATAATGGGAAATAATCTATTACGATCTTCCAAAAATGACCTCATCTTAACTCCTATCAAGACGACATTTATCAAATAAGTTTTAATGTCTCATCTTTGCTCGCTACTATTAGCGCCAAAGGTGATTGCTTGTATGAGAAAGCCAATTAGTGCATGTTGCATACTTCCAGTCAATAATCATGACTTATATCAGAGCAAGAAATAGCAAATTCCAATATAGCTTATTTATTGAATCGAAATAAGAAGTTATAACAAATAATTTACAGTCTACGCAATCCCAAAGATTTTACATGACTTAGAAAAATATCCCTAGCGATAAGTTTCGTCATTGGATCTGCTGTCATCTTTTGCATAGTAACGTGTTGTACGAAAACTTTTTTCTTGCTATGATGGCTCTCATAAAGTTATACTTTGTGTCGATGTGTTTTGTCTTTCCATGATATTTCGATCCTTCATATAGGCAATGGTTGCTTAACTGTCACTAAATATAGTCACTAGTTTCGATGCACTTTTGATGACTTGCAAGTGCATAACGAAATGTCTAAACCATATTGTCTCTTGAACTAAAGCAGTGCAAGCAACAAATTCAGCCTCTCGTGGTTGACAAAGCAATGCATGTTTGCTTTTTACTACTCCATGAGATTGCACCATTATTCAATAGACAAACATACCCTGAAGTTGACTTGTGTTCATCTGGATCGCCGCTCCAATCGGCATCAGAGTACTCAAGTAACTGCAATTCATTACTTTGGTAACATAGACACAAATCCATAGTGCCTTTCAAATACCTCATGTGACGACCCCAATTTCCCACAAATTGGGCCCCGCCCGGCCTAAGCCTACGTGGACCCCCGAGCCAGTCTCGCAAGGTCAACGCAGACCTAGTCAGCCTTCCAATCCTTCATTATACGTAAGTTCACAATTTTAAGTTGAGTTATAAGTATTTGTCAAGTTTTACAATTTAGCGGAAGCAATTTATGCATTAAATAACTCAACAATAATGTAACAAGTTGGACAACCTAATTGTGGAACCATGCATAACTATATCATCATCGGAGGAGAGTAAATAAAAGATATACAAAAGATTCACCTAGCTATGGAGCATTCCTTTCTTTGGATGGTAGATCTCGCACTCGATCAGTCCAAACCCAAAAATGACGAGCCCAGGTAAGTAACGCCAGTATGACATATATACAACATTTCGAAATAACTAAAACGGTCGAATTCATGCAAATAGAAAGAAAGGAACAAGGAACGCATGAATATAACAAATCAATCGATAAGTGAAAACAAACCAAATAGCAAGGAGTCCCGACCAAAAGGTCGTTGAGTCGCGGTACAAGCCCAGCAGACTCGGGTTCAGGACGAGACACCTGCCTCCCAGCCTTAACCCTTGCGACTATGAGATATCCACAGACCGAGATAAGTGCCCCCAACGTACACTCAATTGGGAGATATCGACGGCGTCCGAGATAAGAGCTCATATCACAAATAAACGCACCATGACTCACTTGCCAATGGAGTAACGCATGCATATAAAAGATCGTAAACAAATCAATCGATAAGTGAGGCCAAATAGCAAGGAGTCCCGACCAAAAGGTCGTTGAGTCGCAGTACAAGCCCAGAGACTCGGGTTCAGGACGAGACACCGCCTCCCCACCCTAACCCTTGCGACTATGAGATATCCACAGACCCAGATAAGTGCCCCCAACGTACACTCAATTGGGAGATATCGACGGCGTCCAGATAAGAGCTCATATCGCAGATAAATAGTAACCATGACTCGCTTGCCAATGGACCACTCAATCAACAACAATTTCAAAGATAACTATCAAAGCAATGAACAACAATATGCAATAGAGTAAAATGCAATGATTGTACAATTTCCTAGCTAGTTTACTTACCTCGAGAACGTCTCGCTCACGCCTCGATATGCGCACCCGACACCCGACTATACCTCCTAAGTCCCTGGTGCCCATTTATACCTTTTAGGGCTAAGTTACTACGTCATTCAAATCACAACCAAATTACTTAACATAAACCTCACCATGATCCATTGGAATCCATCGCGTCGTCGAGCTTCGTCGAAGTCACGACGCCTTGTCCACCATTGTTGTCTTGTCGGGGATCGATCGGCCAGGCAACGCGCCACCGCGTCGTTGCTCCACGCCGTTCCCCGAGCCGCCGCCGTCGCCGCTGCCGCGCCATCGCCGCTGCCGACGCTCACCGGCGCCGCTGCTGCCGCTCGCCGGCGCCGCTGCTGGAGCCGCACCGTCGTCCAACCATCCGCGCCGGAGTTCAGGCCGCCTCGCCGCCGCCGCTGCTGCACCGCCGCTCGTCATCATCCCCACAGCCGCACCATCTCCTGGTCGCTGCTGCTGCTGGCCGTCCGCCGCCGCTGCTGGTGCAACGGAGGCTCGCCGACCCTCGCCAGTGGTGCCACTCACCGTCGCCGCCGTCATCGCGCCACCGCGCCTAGCCGCTGCCACCCGTGCGCGAGCTCCCCTGCGCGTCGGTCTCCTCGTTGGCTCGCCGTTGCACCGGGAGCCGCCGCCTGTGAGCCGGAACTGCAGTCCGCGGCCTCTGCGTCGCTCGCGAGCCGTCGTCTGCGCCGATGATCCGCGGCTGCTGGTTCACCGCCGGAGCTCCTTCACCTCTCTCTCTCTCTCTCTTGGTCGTCTATCTCTCATCTCCTCTCTTATTTCTCTCTCACTTCGAGACCTCTCTCTCTCTCTTGCTCTCATCCAAATCTAATGTGTCCTCGAGATTCGTGTTGAGAATCTCGAGGCAAACCCAATAATTTCACCTCTTTGTCCACCGCCTTTATGTTTACAATTGTCTCGAGTCTCGCAAATTACGTATCTCGAGACACATCCAATGCATTTTGTTTAAGTGTTCAAACTATAGGCCAATAGATATTTATGTTAATGTGACCACATTAAAATCACAATGGCCACTTATTAAACCGACAATCAATCAATCTCCACCACATAAGCCACTACCTCGGTTCCTCGTCGGAACGCGACTCGAGGCAAGTCCCCGCTTGTGTTTCGTCTCACCGAATTCCTCACGTATACCGACGCGTAAAACGGCTCAACAATTAGCATTATAATCTCAAATTGGATATTCGGACATACGTATTCCGACGAGTGGATCCCACATACGACCCTGACCTGACACGTGACACAAGTCAAATTTTCGGGTCGTTACACCTCAGTATCCTTTTCACCGCTTTCCAATGAGCTTGACCAGGTTTTGATTGATATTTGCTAACTAAACCAACGACGTAGCATATATCAAGACGTGTACACATCATCGCGTACATTAAACTTCCAATTGCACTTGCATATGGGTCATTTAACATTTTGTCTTTCTCAATTGGAGTCTTTGGGCACATTTCCGTGCTTAGGATTTCACTTTTAGCAATTGGAGTGTCAATGGGGTTACAATTTGTCATTTTGAATCGTTCAAGAATATTCTTAATATATTGTTCTTGCGATAAAACAAGAATTCTTTTAGAACGATTCCTATGAATCTTCACACCCAGTATGAAGTTTGCTTCACCCATGTCCTTCATATCAAAATTAGAGGACAACCATTCTTTAATGGCGACAACATAATCAATGTTATTTCCAGCTAAAGTATATTGTCCACATATAGGGATAAAATCACAAACTATTGATCTGAATGTTTAATATATATATATATATATATATATCTTCATCAATCATATTAAATCCAAAAGAAGTTATGACTTAATGAAATCTTAATTACCATTGTCGTGGAGATTGTTTAAGACCATATATGACTTTTTTAGCTTGCACACTTTGCGCTCTTGTCATTTTACAACAAAACCTATTGGTTGTTGCATATATATGTCTTCATTCAATTCTCCATTTAGAAAAATAGTTTTTACATCACCTTGATGTAATTCTAAATCCATATGTGCAACGATAGCAAGTAATAGACTAGTGAAAAAGTTTCCTCTTAATCTATTCCTTCTTGTTGTGTAAATCCCTTAGCCACTAAACGTGCTTTAAATCTTTCAATTGATCCATCTGCCTGACGTTTGATCTTGAGAACCCATTTGTTCCTAATTGGTCTATGTCCAGGAGGTAGATCAACCAAGTCTCAGACATGGTTAGATTTCATAGACTCAATTTCTTCATTCATTATTTTTAGCCATTATTCCTTAGTTGGTGATGATAAAGTCTCACTAACATTACGGGGCTCATTTTCATCATGCGAGCAATCATAAAAGCATGACCCTCAATTTCAAAACGTTTTTGAGACACACTTTGACGACTGCTTCTACGCAATTCTTCTGTATTTGAAGCATCTATCGGAATGTCACTCCCATTGGGATCAAGAATATGAGCCAAATTTGGATTAGTCTCAACCGCATCTAAATCTAGTTCTGGGATAACATTCTTTGAAGAATTATCAACTTCATAAAAAGTGAGATCTCTAATTTCTTCATTTTTGCTAGGGAACTCATTTTCTAAAACTGTGGCATCTCTTGATTCAAATTCAATATAACTACCATCTAGTTGTTCACCAATGAACACAAACCCTTTTGAATGTTCAAATATCTAACAAAAATATATTTCTTTCCCCTTGGTCCCAATTTTTCATATTTATTGGATGGAGAGTGAACATATGTTGCGCAACCCCAAGGGCGCAAATTTGTGAGATTAGGATTTCTCTCAATCCACAGGGTATATGGTGTGGAAGCTATTGATTTTGACGGTGTTAGATTTAGTACATGAGCTACGGTTAGCAATGCATCTCCCCAATATGAAATTGGAAGGCTTGCTTGTGCCATCATAGATCGAACCATATCTAATAAAGCTCGATTACGCCTTTCTGCAACACCATTTTGTTGCGGAGTGCCAGGGATGGTAAATTGTCTAACAATCTTTTTTCATCACAATATTCTTTAAATTGATCTGGTAAGTACTTACGTCCTCGGTCAGTTCTCAACATTTTGACACGTTTTTCTAATTGATTTTCAACCAAAGTTACATATCTTTTGAATAAATCAAACACTTCATTTTTATGTGAGATAAAAAAATATGACCAAAACGAGTAAACTCATCAATAAATGTGATGACATATGATGCACTATGTCGCGCTCTAACATTCATTGGACAACATATGTCTGAATGTATTAATTGCAATGGATTATCAACTTTTATAGCTCTTCCGAATGGTTTTCTAGTTGTTTTTCCAACTAGACTGTGATGACCCCTACTTCTAAACAGGGCACCGCCCGACCTAATCCCGTACTCAAGCCTTAATCCACACGATCTAAGGCTTAAGTACGTATTAGTCAGCCTATCGTCCCTATATTTCTCCACATCCACGTATTGATATATTATCCAATTTAAAGGTCATTCAAATTCAATGATCACGCAATTTCATAAGCATTAATTTTTCAAGAAATTCCTAAGCGTGGAAACCAAGAAAAACTACAGCATCACATGCATGTATAGATATGAAACTATTCACTCAACCCACTGAACAACCCAAAATGACATAAAGAATAATAATACAACAAAAGTCGAGACATACAAATGAGTGAGGAGAGTCGCCGAACTGCTCAGAGGAAGTCGTCGATCTTCTCCTTCCCCGTCTGCTGCTTGCTCGACGGACCTACACCCACCGTCACAAACTAGACGGTGAGTATAGTGATATTTAAGTACTAACTGGAGAATTTCATGTCACATTTTCAAAAGAAACGAATGGTGTTTAAAAGCATAAATGAGCGAAATAAATTGCTGAAATAAGTAATGCAAGTAAATACCACAGTTAAAGATATAGAGATAGACACAGGCTAAGTCGAGATGATCTACGTCCGGTCGGCGGTGAGACCTATCACCTACCTTTTCCCACTACGATATGGAGCTGCGTTCAACATATCTCACATAAATAACGAAGCTGCGCTCTCTCGTGCAATGGACACTAGATAATCCCAATTTTCATTTCAAAGACAAATAATTCCAAAATTTTAGGTTACCAAGACACTTCACACGTGTCATTTTAGGGTCGTATGTGGACCTCACTCCTCGAGATCCGGATCGAAATCGACACGAAATATTGAGGTATTTTTCAGGGTTTAATTCGGACGCAAATCGAGGACACTTTCGAGTTGAAATCAAAAAGAAAATGTATATATATATGTATAATATATATATATATATACACTAGTTTCAGGACGTGCTACGCACGATTGACCCGCGAGCAATTATTAATAAAATTCAAAATTGTAATTAAAATTTAAAAATTAGAAATACAAGTACCTCTTTTAGCTTATCAATATTCTCTAATGTGATTGAGATAAGATGTGAATGAAAAAATAAATTGCTAGTCATGCTAGGACATTACTTTCAAAAAAAAAGGAAAAAAGGAAAAAAACAAAAACACAAGTAGAACATCATCTCATCTTGCTCAGTGGCCGACCGGCAACGGCTTGGCCGGCAACAACAATAAATGGCGAACAGAAACAGCCAGCAGCGTGCCATGGCGGATTGCGGCAGCAATATGGCAGCCTCAACAGCAACGCGGCAACAGAGGCCGACGAGCAGTAAAGAACGCCGCCGCATCAACGCCAGCAGCCGATGGAAGCGGCGGTGAATGCGAGCTGCGGCAGCGGAAGCCGCTGATAGCTGCGCTGGCGGATGTTCAGCGTCGACGCGATTTGACGCAGTGAACAACGCGATGGCGTTGTCGGCCACCACCCCATCCATGAAAGGATCTGGGGGTATGGAAACCAGGTGAAAGGAAGTGGGCACCCACCGCCCCATAACTTGTGTGTCGCGCAAGTGTAGTGGGTGGTGCCTCGGAACCCCAGACCCATGTCCCCTGAAACCGCGCATCTCTCGTGCAATGGACACTAGATAATCCCAACTTTCATTTCAAAGACAAATAATTCCAAAATTCTAGGTTACCAAGACAAGTTAGGCAACAAAGCCCAAAGAAATCGAATACAAATCTATTTAAATTCAAAGTAGTCTATTAGCATGCTTTTCATCAATTGTATTCAAGAACGACATCAAGTGTAGGAATTAGAGGCAATGAAATAATTAATTCACAAGGCATCATGTCACAATATTCACTCATGAATAGATACAAGAACAACATGATGTGCGAGTTCAAGTAGCAATGTTTACCAATAGACCAATAAAACAATAAGAGAATGAAATGAAATATAAAATTCTCACAGTTGTACTTACAAGTCTCACGCTTGTCCTAGTCTATCTGATCCCTCGACAAATCGAAGTGCGTGCCCAAACGCCTGAGTTCCCCCGTAGTTCCCTAACATTCAATAATGTCTCGCTTAGGCCAAATCGAAGTCGAGACAAATTTTGAAAAACCTTTTTTATTTATTTTCGGCCATTCGACCCATTTCACCTTTTTCGAGGTAAAACCCCCGTATAACGTCTCGACCGACTTCCGAATTCTTCACTTTTTATGGAAATCTCGAATTTCTATTGATTTGGGTCACAAATATATTTTTCCCTATTTTTCTGAATTTTCTGAATTTTTTCCATATTTTTCTCTATTTTTCTTTTCTATTTTCTCGTTTTTTTTTTTTTTTTTCTTTGATTCGCTTTGGGGTTGGGTTCGGCCCCAACCCCAGACACCACTTGGGAGGAGATGACCTCACAACCATCTCCTCCTCAACGGCCGCGCCACCACCATGGCCGACCAACACAACAACGACAATCAACAATGCCAAAGCAACTCAACTCACCTTGCGTTCTCGGCGTCGAGTTGTCGGTCTCTCTCTCTCTCGGTCTCTTCTTCTTTCTCTCATTCCCGCTCTCTCTTTCTTCTTCTTTCTCTCCTTCCTCTCGGTTTTCTTCTCTGTTCGCCATTGTTTTCTTTCTATTTTTTTGGTGAAGTGTGGATAAAACCCCACATTATCCATATATATATATTTATATATATATATAAGATTAATGCTAGCCACTCATTTTTTTCATTTTTTTTTAACTCAAATACATTAAGCGTACCCCATATGCCGCTACCTCGGTCCCACGTCAACACGCGACTCGAGGCGCGTCCCCTGCTCGTCTCGGTATCTGCATACCCGTAAATGACTTAATAGTCTACACATGTACAGTACTCTAGTCAAACAACACGACAATAGATAATATTTACCTCGGCCACCGTGCCTCAGTAGTGACACATATCTCGCTGCGGGTCCCACGTCACGGGTCATTTTGTCTTGATTAACGAAGTAAACGTGTATTAATTATTTGGGTCGTGACAATACTTCCCAACTAATAGGAAGTTCGTCATCGAACTTAAACTAAACGAATATTAAAATATATCTGACTCAAAGAGGTACATAAATATGTCTCGCATATAGTCTTCCCGTTCCCAAGTGAGTTTTGAATCTCCATGAAACTGCCACTTGACTAACACCTTCGGGATAGACTTGCTTCTTAACTGCTGTACCCTTCGTTCAAGAATTTGAACAGGTTGCTCTTCATATGAGATATCCTCACTCAAATCAATCTGACTCAAATCCACTGTCGGTCTCTCGCCTGCCTTCGACTTAGCTAGTCGAAGCATCGATATATGAAACACTGGATGAATTCCCGACATCTGTGGAGGTAACTCTAACTCATATGCAACCTTTCCAACCCGTTTCTTGATCTTGAAAGGCCCGATGAATCTCGGTGCTAATTTGCCTTTCAAACCAAATCGTTGATGACCCTTACAAGGAGAAACCTTTAGATACACTAAATCTCCCTCATCGTACGTGAGATCGCTGCGATACATGTCCGCATACTTCTTCTGTCGATCCTGGGCTCCCTTGAGTCTCTGACGAATCAGTCGTACCTTCTCCGTATGATCGACAACAATCTCAGGCCCCACGGTCTCTCGGTCCTCTGGCTCTGCCCAACATGATGGCGAGCGACACGATCTACCATACAAAGCCTCAAAAGGCACCATCTCAATACTGGCCTGATAATTGTTGTTATATGCAAACTCACATAACGGTAGGTACTCCTCCCATGATCCGCCAAACTCCAAGACGCACGCCCGTAACATATCCTCGAGAACATGTATCAATCTTTCGATCTGCCGTCGATCGAGGATGAAAAGCCGTACTAAACTTGTAGGAGCGTACCATACTTGCTCATGCATGCTCTCCACATCATGCATGTATACATATCATATCTGTCCGACGTAATAGTCACTAGTACCCCATGCGAGTCTAATAATCTCCCGCTTCAAACAATATACTCAACCGATCAAACGTATAATGTGCGGCCACTGGTAGAAAATGAGCAGACTTTATCAGTCGATCAACAATAACCCAAATGGAATCATGTCTCCGCGCGGTTCTCGACAATCCTCTCACAAAATTCATTGCAATGTCTTCCCACTTCCACCGTGGAATGGGAAGAGGCTGTAGTAACCCTACAGGTCTGCGATGTTCAACCTTCACTTGCTGACATATTCCACAGTTACGGATAAACTCGGATATGTCCGCTTTCATCCCAGGCCACCAAAAATGTCTCTTCATGTCATGGTACATTTTGGTCCTTCCTGGATGAACAGTGAACCGAAAACGATGTGAAACCTGAAGAATTTCATCTATCAGCTCTGATATTGACGGGATCCACAGTCTGCCCCTGAAGTGCAAACACTGGTCAGACGTCTCCGTCCAATCAACACAATTCGCACTATGCGCTAACTCACTGAACCTGGAGTACAACCTGTCGGTCATCTGACTCTCTGCCACTCTCTATGTAGATACGGTATGTACTCTCATCTGCGCGTAAATCTCAACTCGAGTTGCAGTAGGAACCTTCGCATCTCCAACAAGTATCCTACTCAGTGCATCAGCGACTACATTCGCTTTTCCCGGATGATATTCCAAGGAAAAGTCCTAATCTTTCATAAATTCTAACCATCTGCGCTGCCGCATATTCTGATCCTTCTGTGTGAAGAGATACTTCAAACTCTTATTATCAGTAAAGAGTGTAAATGTCTTTCCATACATATAGTGTCTCCATATCTTCAACGCAAACACTGCTGCTGCTAGCTCTAAGTCATGCGTCGGATAATTCTTCTCATGTACCTTCAACTGTCTGGATGCATATGCTACTGTACTGGTACCCTGCATCAACACACATCCCAAACCTCTATGAGAAGCATCAGTATAGACGGAGAACCCCTGTCCAACCTCTGGTAACACTAATACTGGTGCAGTAGTCAATAACCTCTTCAACTGAGCGAATGCCTCCTTACATTCCTCAGACCAATGAAATCTCACATCTTTCTGAGTCAATTTAGTAATTGGTGAAGCGATTTTCAAAAAATCCTTCACGAATCGGCGATAATACCCAGCTAAACCCAGAAAAATTATGATCACAGTCACTGAAGTCGGTGCTGGCCAATCCATAATCGCCTGAATCTTGGTTGGATCCACTGATATCCCTGCTGCTCCCACAACATGCCCCAAAAATTTGACCTATGACAGCCAGAATTCACATTTACTGAATTTGGCGTATAGTCTATGCTCCCTCAAAGTCTGCAACGTCTCCCTGAGATGTTGTTCGTGATCTTCCCTCGTCTTCGAGTATACTAGGATATCATCGATGAAGACTATCACGAAGCGGTCAAGAAACGGTCTGAACACACGATGCATCAGATCCATAAACACTGCTTTGGAGCATTGGTCAGCCCAAACGGCATGACTGTGAATTGAAAATGTCCATATCTGGTGCTGAAAGCTGTAATGGACCTATCCTCGTCCCTGATCCTAAGCTGATGATACCCTGATCGCAGGTCTATCTTGGAGAAAAATTGTGCTCCTCTCAACTGATCAAATAAATCATCTATCATCGGGAGTGGATATTTGTTCCTAATTGTGACTTTGTTCAACTGTCGATAGTCGATACAAAGTCTCAACGTACCATCCTTTTTCTTCACAAAAAGGACGGGTGCTCCCCATGGCGACGTAGAAGGTGTGATGAATCCCTTCTGTACCAAATCTTGGAGCTGAGTCTTCAACTCTTCTACCTCTCGTGGTGTCATCCTGTATGGTGGTATGGAAATCGGTTTCGTACCTGGTACCAACTCAATAATGAAATCAATTTCTCGCGGCAGCGGTAGACCAGGTAAATCCTCGGGAAAAACATTAGGAAACTCTCTAACAACCGGTATATCTTCGACCCTAGGTCCATGACTCTCTG
Source organism: Stephania cephalantha (assembly GCA_039657325.1). Lineage (NCBI taxonomy): Eukaryota > Viridiplantae > Streptophyta > Magnoliopsida > Ranunculales > Menispermaceae > Stephania > Stephania cephalantha. Next base: position 2,909,985 of record CM077578.1, on the reverse strand, counting down.
GTACAGTGTACAGCGAAATCAACGCTTCCATCTCCTCATTAATCGCAGGTCGACCTCTCGTTCCTACAGTCCTCGCTGTACTACCTTTATAAATGAATGGCGGACGCCCTGGGATCTCAAATATCACTTGTCTTGCTAAAACAGTCGATATGAGCGTGGTATGCAGCTAACCAGTCCATTCCTAAAATCGCATCGAACTCCAAACATTCGAGGACTCTAAAATCAGCAGGTAGCTCTTCTCCATCTATCGCGACGAGACATTTCTCAACAATACTATGAGGGTAGACTCTATCCCCGGCTGCAGTACTTAATATCAAATGTATGCTAAGCCGAACAGGTTTCAACCCTAGGATGTCTATCATGCGACCAACAATAAACGATACGGTAGATCCAGAATCAAATAAAACGTATAAATCATGATCGCAAATAGAAACCGTACCCTCAATAAGACCTCGTGTAGCGTCTGCGTCTGGTTGGGCTACCATGTTGACCTCTTCTCGGGCCTACTGTGCGTACACTGCTGCAGGATGCGGGCACTCTCTCATGATATATCCGACATGTCCACATCTGTAGCATGTCAACTGTCTACGCTGACCCTGAGTCTGAGACTGGCCTTGTCCTGATACTGACCCTGTCTCTGCACCTGTTCCGGTCTCTGTCTCGTATCTCGGCCTCTGCCTCTTCTCCTCGACCTCTACCGCACCCCGCGGCTGTTGCCGTGAAGCTGTGGGGGCGGGAGTGCGAGAACTATAGGAGCCGGTAAGGCCGGTCGATGGGAGGTGGCAAGGGAAGTCTGCTCACGGTGCTCTGTTCTGAAACAGTGGATGATACAGGAGGCACAACTAGTGGGCGCGTAGCTGTCCCCGAACCCTGAGATCCTCGGTTCCATCCCCTTGCTCCCTTACCCCTCTGTCTCCTCCTCTCATACTCTACGACTGCTCTGCAGAGAAAACTGGGCCGGTGCTCTGCCATCAGCAACTCGGCCCAGATATTAGGTCTCATGCGCTAGGGCTCACTCATAGATCTCGGTGCGTGTCCTCGCGCCTGAACTGACGACGTAATATCCGATATCGGGCCTGAGTCCATCACCAAAGTGATATACATCCTCGGACTCATCTCTCACCAAATCCCCAACAAACTGGCGCAAATAATCATATCGATCCATGTAGTGCATCACAGTCTCCTTTGGCCCCTGTCTCAAATCCATGAACTCTCGTCTCAATCGCTTTATGACTGAATGTGGAAAATACTGCTGATAGAACTTCTGCTTAAAAACATCCCATGTCTCTAGCTCTCCGTGAGTGGCCACTGTCATACGCCGCCACACGTCAGCGTCTCGCTCGAGTGTATATGATGAGATCTCTGCCGCAAGTCTATCATCAATCCTCAAGACCTGATGAAGCTTCTCCTGAGACATGATCCATTTCTCAATTTTCTGAAAATCCCTGACTCCATCAAAATAAGCTGGTTTGAGTCTGATGAAATCCTTCACCACCGAACTTCCACCGAAGTGCTTTAGAAGATGCGGGCGTGGGAGACGATGCTCGTCAATGTCTCCACCATTTAGGTGCGGTCACGTCTATCGCGCTACGCTAAAGCTGCGATAGGAAGTCTTTGGCACCTGGACGATCGGTTTAGCGATCGTAGGAGGTTGATGTCGATCTTGCAGAAAGAAACGTGCGGTCATCATCGCGATGAAATCAGTCAACTGCTAACCTTGAGCTGTCACTCGATCAGACAGTCGTTGTAAATCCTCCGCTATAGTAGGAGGCGAACTGCCATTGGGCTCTGCATCTCCTCCCCCGCGTGTATCAGCCATCGGGGTGCAATGGATAGCGAACGCGAATCAGCGTTTACGTGACATAGCGCATACGTATATATATACATATAACAAATAACAAGTACATAGACGAAATCCCCCATCTCACTGTCACTCATTTCCCAACTAATGGTGTATAGGCAATGAATATCTGATTTCCACAACTAAAGTTTGTCTTTTATGCATTTTGGTCGCTATACCTATTCTCTGATATCAACTGTGTTGGTATCGCATTGCCTTAACCCATATAGTTCGCTAAATCTGGCTCTGATACCAACTCTGACGGCCCCTACTTCTAAACAGGGCACCGCCCGGCCTAATCCCGTATTCAAGCCTTAATCCACATGATCTAAGACTTAAGTACGTATTAGTCAGCCTATCGTCCCTATATTTCTCCACATCCACGTATTAATATATTATCCAATTTAAAGGTCATTCAAATTCAATGATCATGCAATTTCTGAAGCATTAATTCTCCAAGAAATTCCTAAGTGTGGAAACTAAAAAAAACTACAGCATCACATGCATGTATAGATATGAAACTATTCACTCAACCCACTGTACAACCCAAAATGACTTAAAGAATAATAATACAACAAAAGTCGAGACATACAAATAAGTGAGGAGAGTCGCCGAACTGCTCAGAGGAAGTCGCCGATCTTCTCCTTCCCCGTTTGTTGTTGCTCGACGGACCTACACCCACCGTCACAAACTAGACGGTGAGTATAGTGATATTTAAGTACTAACTGGAGAATTTCATGTCACATTTCCAAAAGAAACGAATGGTGTTTAAAAGCATAAATGAGCGAAATAAATTGCTGAAATAAGTAATGCAAGTAAATACCACAGTTAAAGATATAGAGACAGACACAGGCTAAGTCGAGATGATCTACGTCCGGTCGGTGGTGAGACCTATCACCTACCTTTTCCCACTACGATATGGAGTTGCGCTCAACATATCTCACATAAATAACGAAGCTGCGCTCTACGCTTTAGAGCATCAATCTCATACTTGCCGACCACCCCGAGCCCCATAACTTGTGTGTTACGCAAGTGTAGTGGTGGGTGCGAACCCCCAGAGACCCATGTCCCCAGTGAACCGCGGATCTCTCGTGCAATGGACACTAGATAATCCCAACTTTCATTTCAAAGACAAATAATTCCAAAATTCTAGGTTACCAAGACAAGTTAGGCAACAAAGCCCAAAGGAAATCGAATACAAGTCTATTTAAATTCAAAGTAGTCTATTAGCATGCTTTTCATCAATTGTATTCAAGAACGACATCAAGTGTAGGAATTAGAGGCAATGAAATAATTAATTCACAAGGCATCATGTCACAATATTCACTCATGAATAGATACAAGAACAACATGATGTGCGAGTTCAAGTAGCAATGTCTACCAATAGACCAATAAAACAATAAAAGAATGAAATGAAATATAAAATTCTCACAGTTGTACTTACAAGTCTCACGCTTGTCCTAGTCTATCTGATCCCTCGACAAATCGAAGTGCGTGCCCAAACGCCTGAGTTCCCCCGTAGTTCCCTAACATTCAATAATGTCTCACTTAGGCCAAATCGAAGTCGAGACAAATTTCGAAAAACCTTTTTTATTTATTTTCGGCCATTCGACACATTTCGCGTTTTTCGAATTAAAACCCCCGTATAACGTCTCGACCGACTTCCGAATTCTTCACTTTTTATGGAAATCTCGAATTTCTATTGATTTGGGTCACAAACATATTTTTCCCTATTTTTCTAGAATTTTCCTGAATTTTTCCATATTTTTCTATTTTTCTTTTATATTTTCTATTTTTTTTTTTTTTTTTGATTCGCTGGGGTTGGGTTCGGCCCCAACCCCATGCACCACTCACTGGGGAGGAGATGACCTCACGGTCATCTCCTTCCTCAATGAAGTCGCGCCACCACCATGGCCGACCAACACAACAACGACAATCAACAACAACGCCAAAGCAACTCAACTCACCTTGCGTTTTCGGCGTCGAGTTGTTGGTCTCTCTCTCTCTCTCTCTCTCTCTCTCTCGGTCTCTTATTCTTTCTCTCATTCCCGCTCTCTCTTTCTTCTTCTTTCTCTCTCATTCCTCTCGGTTTTCTTCTCTGTTCGCCATTGTTTTTTTTTTTTTTGTGAAGTGTGGATAAACCCCACATTATCCATATATATATATTTATATATAAGATTAATGCTAGCCACTCATTTTTTCATTTTTTATTTAACTCAAATACATTAAGCGTACCCCATATGCCGCTACCTCGGTCCCACGTCAACACGCGACTCGAGGCGCGTCCCCCTCTCGTCTCGGTATTTGCATACCCGTAAACGACTTAGTAGTCTACACATGTACAATACACTAGTCAAACAACACAACAAATATAATATTTACCTCGACCACCGTGCCTCGGTAGTGACACATATCTCGTTTCGGGTCCCACGTCACGGTCATTTTGTCTTGATTAACGAATTAAACATGTATTAATTATTTGGGCGTGACATAGACAATGTGTACAAATAGGCAAGTTAACTTTTGCGAGTGGGCCTAAAAGGCGTTCTCTAGCAAGTCTATTCACTCGATCTTGTCCTATATGACCTAATTTAGCATGCCATACATTTGCATTTAAATTAACAAAGACGAAGATGCAGAAATGAGAAAACAACCATTATTATCAATTTTAATATTGCCTTCGATGTCCAAAATAATAAAACTATTAGACAAGTATCCAAAACCATAAAGTGCGGTGTCCAAAAACATAGTGACACCATTGTTATTGAAGTTCAAACTGAAATCTAAACTAATAAGGACGACTACTGAAATTAAGTTTCACCTTATTTCAGGGGCGTAGAGGACATCATGTATAAGTAGTGTGCGCCCGTTACGTAGCTTTAATTGACATGTGTCAATTCCTCAAACAGCTACACGCACGTTATTTCCAACATATATCCACTGTGCTCCTACTGGAATGTGGCGATACTCAACGAAAGCGTCGCGGTCTTTCGCTACGTGGTTTGTTGCTCGTCAATCAATAATCCACAAAGGATTAGAGTCAACAAATAAAACATTGCCAAACATAAAGCAATTGTGGGATGCATTAAAAGAAAATACTTGATATTTTCTTGGCTCATGACATTCCCTTGCAAAATGTCCTTTTTGTCCACAGTTGTGACATGCCATCTCTTTCTTGTCCTTATTTTGCCACCTCGCTTGCCTCGCTTGCGATTGACATTTTTCGGTTTTAGAGGGTGATCCACAATGTTTTTGCCTTTCTTAGCTGCTGGTTTTTCTTTAGGTTTAAAGGAAGTACTCTGGGAGCCTCCATGCACAATCATTGCCCGAGTTGAAGTCTTAGCAACTTCCAAGTGCTCTGCTTCCAACTCCACATGACGAGCAATATCATTAAAAGTCTTGATATTCTCGTTGTGGGTCATTGCAACTTTCGTTGTGCTCCCAGTTTTGAGGAAGTGATCGGATTACTGCTTGGATTTGTTGTTTATTTGACTGAACATGACCAACATAATTCAGATTCACGTATCATATTTGACATCTCTCTCAAATGTTGTTTCATCGAGTGATTCTGACGTTTGACATATGTTTCAAATTTGATAGTGAGCTGACACAACCTTGTTGCGGAAGTCATCCCAAAACTCTGCTTCTAAGCATTCCACATTTCATGAGCAATATCAAACTCGCACATCAGATCGTCTAACATGCAGCTCAGCAACGTAATGCGAGCAATGTTGTTTTTACGTTTCCAAATTTGAAACGCATCACGATCCCTACGATGTTGAGCATCAAACCTCTATTCTTGTGGCTCACGTAAAACCCATTGTCCTTGACTAAGTTGTACATTTTATTAAATGTACATATATGTTGAATGATTGAATGCGTATGATCTTTTTTGTAATTTTGAAGCGCCTTCTATAGATTGTCGCTTTCAGAATCTCGCCACTCAAATTCACGAGCCATGCACTTTTCTTTTAAAATGTGATTTAAAAATCAATTTTAATTTTGCAAATACTTTAATTAAAACTGATTTTCAAGACTTAATCGCACAATCATCAATTAGTTTTCTTTAAATTAAAAGAACAAAGCCGAAATACACTATTCATTTTAGGCCCAATTAGTCTTCTTTTAATTGAAAGAACAAAGCCCAGCATTATTAAAAGAAAACTAATTGATAACTAGTGAATCGCTAGCAATTAAGTGAAGTTTTCTAACAAACCTATATAAAAGACATACAAACACAAATCTGTATTACAGAAACGTGCCACTATCGATCTTCAAAGTACTAATACGAAACAGAGATTCAAGATGAAGAAAACAGATCGAAACAAACGAAATCAAGACGAAAGTATCTAACCTTGACAAGAAAACCAATGGATCTCACTGGGCTCTTTTTTTTTTTTTTTTTTTTTAATAATCACAAAACATGGGAATGTTTCAATAATAATAATAAAAAATGTTTCACCATTGGCGACTTCGGCTATTGACGACCTAAACCATTGTATTCCGACAAGCACCCCAATAGGTGCGCCATGACGAATCAGCAGCGGATCTCGTGAAAGAACCCAAAAACACCATTTTCTTGACGGTGTTTGTTGATCTTTGTAGGTGTACTGACAAACACCCCGATGGGTGCACCGGCTCTTACCGCGATCGGATTTCAGCGACGTCGCCGGAAATCAGTGAAACGCCATTTTTTTATTAAAAAAAAATCAGAATTAAATAAATAACTCAAATATATATATTTGAAGTCCTCGAACCTAACTCGGGGAAAAAAAAACTCCAAAATCATCTAGGTGTGCAGGATACCAATCACCTAGTTTCTCTGATACCAATGAAGATTTTGATGTAAATAAGAATTAAAAGTATTAGCGGAAGTGTACCTTTGTCATATTTTTCGTTGTGTGGTCTCTGATCTTTTTCAAAGCCCAAAAGTTTTTTTGGAGAAACACTATGGGAGAACTTTTCCACACAATTGTCGAACGCCTTACAATCAAAAAAATCACACTCTGTGTGATTTATTAGGCCAACAAGAAAAAGACTTAATTCCCCTTAAGTGATATTTTGAATTTCAATCTCGCGAATGAGGAAAACTAGGTTAGGAAGACTGCCCTCGTAGGAGGTCCGACAGTGTTCAAATGTGAATTAATCGGTGCGATTAGCGTCAAAACACAATACGGGGAACCCAAAAAATCTATATTGAAAAAAAGATGTGTGCATAAATGTAAGCTAAGGGATCAAATATATATTCACGAATCAAAGTCCATGAACAAATAAAAAAAAGCAAAGGGAAGTTGGAGATCAAATGATATTTTTTTTTCTTAGTGGGAGTCAAGAAAGCTTTGACAAATCAAATAATTTGTTTTTTCTTTTATTTTATAATCATCACATACATACATTTTTTTTAGTGCGAACCATCGGCATAGTATCCGATCTAACCAACTACTTTGAGCTTGAACTGTAATCGATCGGCAAGAGATTTTGGCTACGTAAAGCTCGAACTCGAAACCGTACATGATACATACATCTTTATGAATGCATGTATACGAATGTGCATGTAGGTAGGTAGGTATGTATGTATGTACTGTTTTATGAATTTGAAATGCATTGCAGATAAAGAAATATAAATTCACAATCCCAACAGATCTCTGGGCAGTTGCACAGAATGACATATCACAGCTCCCCCGCTTGCGTCACTACACGTCACCCCTCCCCCTCCCTTTCTGTGCATTCGGCTTGGCTTCGCGTGCCACTCGTCGTGCTTCAATTCAAACCACCCCTCCCCCATCTCCACCGTCCCCACACACCTCCAGATCCAAACTCCCAAATCTCAAAACCAATCCAACGTCCACCAACGCCCGTGTCCAATATTCGCGTCATATCGGTCGCTTTCTCCATCCAAACCAGCAGATTCGCCATCTGTTGTTGTTGTTGCTACATTTACAAAACCCCCAAACCCCACTCTCTCTCTCTCTACTCTCCTCCATTTCTCTCTCCAGAACGAACTGCAAAAAAAAAAAAAAAAAACCTAATTCATTCCACAACGATCGTTTGTCGTCGTTGTTGTTGTTGTTGATTGATACGTTGTTGTTGTTGTTGTTGTTGTTGTTGTTTTATATTGTTGTGTTTGATTTGGATTTGATTTGTTGAGTCTCTGTGTTGTGTTGTGTGTGAAATGGCTGCGGTTGCGGAGAGTGCGATCGTGGTTCCATCGGACGATCACAATCAGCAGCTCCGCAATCGCGACGACAACGACGACAACGAGAACGATCGGTCGGATTCGAAATCGGAATTCGAAACGGACATGCGAAAGCTAGTGGATTTGCTCTCAAAATTGAACCCATCGGCGAAGGAATTCGTTCCCTCTTCGTATGCCCTAAATCCCCAATCCGTCGTCGTCGTCGTTCCCGATGACAATCGAAAGAGTTCCAACGATGATCAGCATTTCGACAACAATCGGAGGGTATATATAATTAAATGTACATGGTTTTCGATTTTTGATTGATTGTTTAAGAATTTTGTGGTTTGGTTTGGTTTGACTTGGTTTAGAGGAGGAATTATTACAATCAGGGGCGGAGAAGGATGCATGCGAGGACAGTGAAGGCGCAGAGGGAGGATTGTATTAGGAGAACTGTATATGTTTCTGATATTGATCAGCAAGTGAGAGAATAAATTTCACATTTCTGCAAATTTTTTTTTAGTGATGTTTTATCTTGAATTACTCAAAAAACTGTTTTTTGATGTTGAATTAGGTGACTGAGGAGCAGCTAGCGCGGTTATTTATTGGTTGCGGGCAAGTAAGTGCATTGAAATGATCATTTTGGAAAAGTTGTTTCGATGATCCTTTGCGATAGTTACGTTTTTTATGTGTGTCGATTAGTGTTTTTTTATCTTTTGATGATAATGATATAGTGAATGTTCTCTTATTAATGACTTTGTTCAGATGGGAAGCCCACATTTTTTTTTTTTTTGCTGTATGTTATGTCAAATATGATGCTTATTGCGGAACGGGAGTAGGAGCGGAAATTTTGGAAAGAAATGCAGAGTTTTTATGCTGCTTTTGTTTAAAATATGATCGGTAACATAGGGAGTAGAATGATTTCCCATTAATGTGTCGAAGATTAGAAGTGTTGTTATGTGGAAAGTCTTTCTTGGAGTTGCTGCCGAGAAGGAGAGATGTCACACTGTCGATGAGTTAGTTATTATTCATGCATTCTCAAAGCAACATCCTTGATTTATATTGAATTTTTGACATGACTGTGGAAGTTTCTGTCAAATCAGAATTGCGAAATATTTATTACTCATTAGGCCACTACCATCCATGCCCTGTAAACTAGTGATTTTATTCCCAATATTCCATGTTAGATAGGCATATCAATTTGTTCTTCCGTTTTATTTTCTTCTTTGGTTTGGAAAGCTCACCATCAATTGCACTTAATCAAGCACAATGGAAGAGTTTGATCAATGTAGCCGACCCCAATTAATTTGAGATTGAGGCTATGTCGTTGTTGTTTTATTTTCTTCTTTCTTTTCTTTGTGGAATTTTGAACTTTTGAGGATTTTTTTATTGGTGTGCATCACAAACTTATTCAACATGTTGCTGTGACTTATGTTGTTCCAATAGTTGTACACATTGCATAAAAATTCTGATCTGAGAATTTGGGAGGTTCAATGATACGCAGCCTTAGTTCATTCTTTGTATGTATGACTTTGTGAAGAGAGATTTAGTAAAAAGGTTTTGTAAACAAAGTTTTCCTTTTTATTCAAGCCATTTCCATGAAACCAACTCTGCCACAACAAGATATTACTTGTACAAAATTAAGTGAGACTTGGCGATAGCTAAGGACAGTTTGATAGTTGTTCGTGATGCTTCTAAAGCTCTTATGCTAGATGCTTCCTATCTGTTATGAAATTGTGATTTCTCAATAAAAAAGATGTAAGTTTCCTTTTTGTTTTTCAAGGGAAGGATTCGGCACCAGAAAACTTGAAATATTTGTGAAGAAAGAAATATTGGTTATTGCCACCATGTTTGCAGTTATTTCCCTTACTGTCAGACATGCTATACTTTGGAGGCATGATCATGATTTTCTTGGATGCTTTGATTGAATAGCAAGACTTATGGGATCAATTCTTTTTCGATAGTAGGTGGTATCTACTTATTTTTAGTTTGTATACTTATTCTATTTGTTTTGAACATGACGGACATCCATGTATCAATCCCTACATGGATGGACATGTAATGGTAATTTATTAGAAATTGGTTTCATCAATTGTATTTAGTTGCTAGACCTAAGATAACCTGAAATGCATTAATTAGGAAAGATATAGAGTGTTATGAAGCACATCTTCAATTGATTTAAATAGAGTTGAGTGGAAGCATTTGATTGATGTAGCCAACCCCCACTAATTTGGTATTGAGGTTGGTTGTTGTTGTATCATTCCATGTTTATGATGCGAAAAATGCATGATGCGACATCATTACAAATTATATCAATTATACCAAACTTTTTATAGTAATTAAATGTGTTTACCTTTTATGTAATATGTCGATAAATCTTGACATTATTTTCAAGTTTAATGATATTCCTAAAGTAGAATGTAGATTGCATTTTTCTAATTTGGTGATAAATCTTGAAACTCTCTCTTATTTATAACCACAGGGACTAGAATCTATTTTTAGGCCTTACTTCAAAAAATAAATAAATTAGGCCTTCAAGAATAAAAAATCTATTTTTAGTTCTACATGATATATAATCTTTGCCATTAGTGAGCTAGGTCATTGAATAGCATTCTTAAGGATGAATTCCAAAAGGCAATGCAATGAGATATTTTGGATATTGTCATTCTTTATGTTGACGGTTTGTCTTTTATGAACAATTCGTATTTTCCAGTATCCTCTTGCATTGCGGCATCTAATGAACATTATAGTATAGTAAGAAACACGTTTAAGTTTCAAATCTATGATGGTCTTAGCAAGACCGTGAGAGTTGTGGTCTCACTGATAATTTATGTAGTTTTTCTTCTTGCGGAGGAAAAGACGGCCTACAAATGCCCCAACTAGAAAACTTGACTCAATAGAAACTGTAGAAATTCGACGAGGTAGGGGCAGACCAAAGTTAACATGGGATGCATTAATTAGGAGGGATTTGAATGATTTGAAAAGCTCACCATCAATTGCACTTAATCGAGCACAATGAAAAAATTTGATCCATGTAGCCGACCCCAGTTAATTTGGGACTGAGGCTATGTTGTTGTTGTTCTTCTTCTTCTTCTTCTTCTTGTGGAGGAAAGAGTGAGTTTGTTTCTAGTCATGCAAGGTGGAATCAAGTCCACTTTTGGTTTTAGAAACGTTCCGTCTGTTTTCCAGGTTGATGCAATAATGTATGAGGGAGGACTTAATAGATAAGAAGTAATTTGTAAGCGGTTGGTTATTTTGCAACAAGTATTTAGAGTATTTCATCGGACCAAAGGGCTCATCAAATACCGTATTGTGAATGAATTTCACCCTTTAACATTTACAAGAATGGCCTCTTATTTTGGGTTGATACTTGATGCATTGACTTGTTCTGAATTTTCGGTTTTTTGACCCCTCAAGGTCTGACCATGGTAGCCAAGACGAAGGTAAAGAACAGATGGCTATAATTTCATAGCTGAAATGGCACATTAGTTGTTTGGAAGATTGCTAGGGCCGTCCTTAGAAGCTGTACCAATGACGTTTAAAAATATCCTTGTAGTTCTTTGTTTTTTCCTTTTTCTTTTTGGATAAGAAAATATGCTACCTTAGCTGTTACTATTGAGACTTCAAATATTGGTTTCTCTCAAATTTATATTAAAGAAAAATCATGAGTCCTACTTGTAAACTAAATTAACTTGTGCAATTTAAAATTCCCTTCCCCTAGTGATATTTCAGCTGCTGACACCATTAATATGCCCTTGATAATTGAGATGAAGCTGCCAATGACTATTAAAATTTCCATGAAGAAATGATGGTCAACAATGCCAGGTCAACATAATAGGAACCATCCAAATGAAATTAGCTGATTTTGTGAGAATGATGGCAATAGTATTGAAATAGTCAGTATAAAATGCTAAATTTTAATTTATTTCATATGGTCCAAGTGTTTGTGTTTTCACATTAGTGGATATTTTATGATTTTATGCATCTTGTCATATGTCATGCGTCCATTTGTGGTTTCTATTACCAAATGATGTCATAAATTGTTGGATCGTGAATATTTGATTCTAGAGATTGAAGCATGGGTCTGTGAATTATCTGGATTCTGGAAAAGAAGAATTAAGTGGCGGCTTCACTTCTGCACCTTATGAAATTAAGAATGGATTTTATTTGGCTGGTACTTTGTCCCTTTTCTTTCATAAATGGGTCGTAATCTATCCCTTGTCTTGTTTTTTTTTTTGAGAGAAAATGCCTTGTCTTGTTCATATTTGCAACTGTGATTTGTCAGGTCTTTTAGACTTTAGTAATGATGATAAATGGTTGTTTTATGTAAACTATGGCTGTTACGTGCTATAAATTAGTTATTGTATATGCGAACTATGGATATGACATACAACAACATAGCGTCAACCCCAAATTACTTGCAGTCGGCTACATGGATCAAACCCTTCCATTGTGCTCGATTTAGTGCAATTGATGGCGAGCTTTCCAAACCATTTAAATCCCTCGTAATTAAGGCGTCTCAAGTTAGCTTCGGTCTACCCCCTACCTTGTCGAATTTCTTTAGTTTCTATCAAGTCAAGTTTTCTAGTAGGGGCATTTGTAAGCCGTCTTTGGAGGTGTCCAAACCACTGCAACCACCCTGCCCTTATCTTTGTGTCAATTAGTGCTACTCCTACTTTTCTTTGAATTTATGTATCTTATTCTATTTTTACGAGTTTACTACACATCCACCTAAGCATCCTCATTTCCGCTACGTTAAATTGCTTTTATGCTTGGTGGAATGTTTTTGTTTGTTCCTATTATGTTTTGACTTAAGTTAATGTTTTTACTCTTTTGGTTGTTTATCAAATCCTTATATCTTCTTGCTGTTCTACTTTTTCTAAACTTTGATATTGCTGATATCTCCTTCGCTTATCATGTCCCAATTGTAAGTGCATCTGTGCGAGATATTGTGCTTGTATGTTGTCTGCAGAAAAAAATGTTGATTAAATGTCAGTGAATTGTTGAATTATTTTTTGTTCATTTTAAAGTTAAATGTGATTGATAAGAATTCAAATTGATCTTTCTGGGTCTTTGTTTTGAAGGTAGTGGACTGTCGGGTTTGTGGTGACCCTCATTCAGTTCTTCGTTTTGCCTTTATAGAGTTTTCTGATGAGTGTAAGTTCATTTTATGATGTTAATCTTAGTTTCTAATATGAGAAAATGGGAAGTTTTTGGCAATCTCACTCATCAGTTATATGATATATTAACAGATGGTGCAAGAACAGCTCTGAACCTTTCTGGAACCATGCTTGGTTATTATCCTGTCAGAGTTTTGCCTTCAAAAACTGCTATTTTACCTGTGAATCCTTCTTTCCTTCCTAGGGTGGGAATTTCTATTGTCCTTTTTAATCTGATCTTGATGGCGAGTCTCCCATTTATTTTCTTCCATAATTTTACATTAGCCTCCTGTCATAGAGCAGTCAGAAGATGAACGAGAGATGTGTGCAAGGACAGTATATTGTACAAATATTGACAAGAAGGTATGCCATTGTAATTTGTTTAATCTATTTTTTTTGAAGACCTAGCTGTAGTTTCTGGTTATTGGATCCTTACAGCCCGCCTTAAAATTGTGTAAATCGCTTATTTTCTCTGTTGTACTTGTTCTAGTTCAAGCTTATCAAAGAGCTTCATCCTCATATTTATGCTTCGTAAGGTTTTGATGCCGCACCTCCCCCTATCACTCATCATATATTTTCTTAGCACAGGTTTCACAAGCTGAGGTTAAAGTTTTTTTTGAATCAATCTGTGGTGAGGTCAGCACAATATTTTTGAGCTTGTCTTTCTTTGTCCATTCCCAATTTTTTTGTTGTAAAACTTAACGCATTTTTCATTTACAGGTTTCACGCCTGAGGCTGCTGGGTGATCATATGCACTCAACACGGATTGCGTTTGTTGAGTTTGTGATCGTAAGCTTTTGCACTTTTCATTGTCTTGATTCTTGTGATGCATATTATGGTGAACTAGAGGCAGGAATGCATCGTAATTCTTAAAAAAAAAATTACTTCATCAAGTGTTTTGCATTACCTGACTTTAACAAAAGGAGTTTTCACCATAATTGTAAGATGGGAGAACATGGGGGAAGGGGGAAGGAGAATATAGAGAATGGGGAATTCATCCAACCATGAATGATAAGATGTAAAAATCATGTCTTGAATACCCCATTCATCTTTCAAACCTAGATTCAAATTTATATGAATTTAAAGTGATTCCTTAGTCCTTACATGGAATGAATGCACCTTGTAAGAGGAGGAATGATCTTGGCGCAAAGTAGACTTTGTTATAATCTTGTAGTAGCCTAGCATTCTAAAAGATTTTCGCAGCGAGTGTCTCGGCATTCTGATTCCATTTTAGCATATTTGCTGACTGGTTGACTTCAGTTTTATGTATTTATTTATTTTCTTTTCATGGCGCAGGCGGAAAGTGCTATTATAGCTCTGAATTGTAGCGGGATGGTTTTGGGAGCACTCCCTATTAGGTATGCTACTCGAGCAGCCAGCTTCTCCGAATATTCCTCGAGTTCTATTTACCTTGATTTGCCAATTAGTGACTCTCTTTGCGCGGATCTTCTTTTAACAGGGTAAGTCCCTCGAAAACACCAGTAAGGCCTCGAGTCAATCGCCCGATGGTGTAGTAACTGGTCTGGAAACTTAAAGCCATTGTTCCGTCGGGTTGGTGTATTTTCGACTGCAACTTTAGCAAGTACACGGTGAAACTTGTTTCACTGCATATTCCTCCTTTTCTCATAGCAACATTTTAGTAACTTTATGACCCACCTTAAGCCTTTTCAAGTCTTTAGAACATCTCTCTCCCTTGCTTTCTAAAGCACCATTCATCATTTCTCTATTTTTCCATTTCATCCTTGTTGAGTGCAAATTAGCTCTGTAGAGGCTGTCTTTGCTTGCTGTTCTTCTAAGTTAGTCTATATCTCAAATTATATTTCCCATCTTTGTTCTTTGACCTTAATAATGCTATTGAAGCGTTACAGTTATAGTAATGGCCTTTGTTCTCATACATCATGACTCATTTTTCTGTTTTTGAGTTGTCTCTGGGGCTATGGGTTGGTGCGCTCAACTAGCTCCCATAGATTATTAGTCATATTGAAGGTTTTTATACTCATGGTTCTCAAAAAATATATTAAAAAATAAGGTCTACAACAACAACAACATAGTCTCAATCCTAAATTAGTTGGGGTCAACTACATAAATCAAACTCTTCATTACGCTCGATTTAATGCGATTGACGGTGTGCTTTCCAATTCGTTTAAATCCCTCTTAATTAATGCATTTCAAGAAAGCTTCTGTCTATATGCTTATCTTATTGAATTTCATCAATTTCTGTTGCGTTTGAGTTTTTTAGTGGGGTATTTGTAGGCTTTTTTGGATGTGTTCAAACCATCGCAACCATCATTCTCTAATTGTTGCCTCAATTGGTTTTAGACCTACCTTTTTTAAAAAAATTTGCATTTCTTATTTTTATTATATATATTTTTAAGGAATTATCTTTACAAGTTTTACTATGCATCCACTTAAAGCATCCTCATTTTTCATTACGTTCATTTCATGTACTTGTCGTTTCTTTATCACTCAATATTCCTTTCCATACAAGCATAGCTGGCCTTATAAGCAAAAATATTTTAACTTTTTTACTTTTTAGAAAATACATGCATCCTAAGATTCTCAACCTTTTAACCACACTATATTATGTGAACTTGTTGGACCCCATATGATAGAATTTATTAAGCTACTAATGGCATCGTAATTGGACGTCCAATTTGTATGCTTAGGTGACCAAAAAACCGACACAAGATATACAAATTATTATTCAAATGGAAAGTTAGAATATATTTTCCCTATTAAGCTTATCAATAAATAATAAATTTAACAAAATGTGGTCCAAAAATCAACAAAATAAAGTTAAAACCCCAACCCACTTAAGCGGATGTGGGTTCAATTCGTGCATGCTAGTCATTAGTCACCTTGTTTGATTACGGGGAAGTTACCTCCTGATGGCCTGTTCGGTTTATAGGATAGGGTAGGATAAGTGGTGGTACTAAATAATATTGGTGTTCGGTTTGAGTTTTAGATTGGTCATAGGATTATTTTAACCCACAGGAGTGGGACAATTTAAAACTATGCAATTGATGTTATAATTTAATCCCACTGTTGGTGACTTCTAAATGACCAAAGTACCCTCATGAGAACAACTCAAATCACACATCGATTCCTCTTCGTCTCCAACCCTCGACATAGCACAAAAACCCTAGTCCTTAGTGGCAAACCCTCGTCTATCTCACTTTTTCTCCATCTCTCTTTTCTCTCTCTCTCTCTCTCTCTCTCTCTCTCTCTAATGGCAAGTTTCCTCTTCGTCTCCAACCCTCGACACAACGCAAAAACCCTACTCCTCAGTCGCATATGTTCTTCATTCTGCATCTTTTTCAGTTGGGTTTCATCAATTTTTTCAGACATGCAATCTATAGAGTTGAGACACTAGGATTTGTAGTCCTCTCTTGCATCATCTAAGTAACATTTCAGGTTTGCTTCAATTTCATAAGCTTTCTTCACTGGTATTTTTCCTTTTCACATATCTAATAAAGTTGATCTTATATATCTTCTTCATTATAGCTTAAGTAGTAATGCATAAAACAAAATACCTATGTCACTATATGTATATATGTACATACAAATAGATTGAGGGAGAGAAGTTAAGATGGAAGGAGGAAACTAGGAAGAAAACGAAAAGATGAGTGAGTGAGCTATAACAATTCAATTAATAAGAATTGTGAGAGTATATTAGGAAGAAAACAAAATAATGAGTGAAGTGGGAACCAGAGAAACAAAAAGAGAGCGACTGAGCTGATTTGAAGCACGGGGGATGAAAGGAAGCATTCGGTTTTAGGGTTTGAAGGAATGTTTTTGTTGTTGATATAAAATAGCACTTTAGTAACTTCACCTATTGAAATCATGTGTAATCCCACTCTCTATAAGCACAACCGAACAAGTCCGTCTATTGGGACTAATACCCAAACCCATGTTATAATCTCAGTGTAAAATAATCCCATGATCCTAAGATTCCCACCACTCGGATAGAATACGCATTGATAGATTTCAAAGAAGAGTCTAAAAATTGTATTAATGTGGGCTCTTTGAATACAATATGGTGCTCTTATTTATAGAGCTGAACAAAGTATAAAATAAGGAAAGTTTCCTAATACTACTAAAATACCAAAATATAGAAACTACCTACATGCTTAAACTACGAAAATATAGCAACTACTATAATTTCCTTAACACGCATTATATGATCCTAAGATTCCCACCACTCGGATTTACATGCAAGCCGAACGGGCCATGAGTGATAACTTGGAGTTGGAAAGGGTGAGAGATGTCTTTTTAGAAAATACATGCATTATATGATCCTAAGATTCCCACCACTCGGATAGAATACGCATTCAAAAGTGCGTCTCTTGATTTCTCTTGAGATATATACGCGCACGCATCCTAAGGCACATCGCGGGGAAGCACATAATTAAGGGCACGTCGTGCATGCGTGCATGCATCCTAATTAAGGCACATCGAAGGTATGCGCACGTTGGCGGATCTAGGGGGGCAGGGGGACGATCGCCTCTCAATACCTCCTATAGTACTCCTACGTATTATCAAAAAAAGAATTCGTTATGCTTAGTTTTTCATACGGTTGCCCCCCTTTAAACTACGAGACCTCTATAATTAATACTCCTACGTACTATCAGTTTTTTTTTTTTTTTTTTTTTTATGCCTAATTTTTCATACTAATTAAGTTAAGGTTAAAGTTCGTTCCCCTAACAAAAGTTTTTGATTCTATCATTTTACGCGCATAAGTGCATTTCCTATCTGAGTTACGCTAGCTAGCAGGGTCCTTGTCACAAAAAGAAGATTCTAGCATATATACTTGACATGAATTGACAAAAATCTTAACTTTATTAAGCTGTTCAAATCTCAATTAAGAGGAGAACAATAACAAAAATTACAAAATGCATGAGCCAACCATATATATATGTAATGGACTTAGCTTTCTCCGGAAAAAAAAAAAAGAGACTTGGCTTTCAACTCAACACATGCACTCCCTCTCTCGCGTCTTTGCATTTAATTTGGACGCGTAGAGAAGGGTCAAACGGTCAAACGGAATATTTCGTCATCAATCTTTTCCCGTTGAATCTTATGTTAGCGCGTTAGGCGACCATCTTTGATTTCATTTTGAAAAAGTTGTTGATACCAACACATGAAGAAGATAGCGATCGAAACTATTAGAGTAACTCACTTTGGGTAATGACTCACTCAAATATCGTACAATACACACTGAGATGTATGCGTGTATATTTTGAGGCAAAATGTACGATACGTGACTAAATCGGTGCCCAAAGTTAGTGTTCAAAACGAGTTATCCAAGTTTTTTCTTTAAAGATATACTCGAGTTCGAGCCCTGGGTGTACCAACTGTTGGTTGGCACAAGTAGAAGCAGGTTGTAGTCCTTTAACTAGCGACTCGAGTTCAAGTCTTAAGAATAGAAACATTAACATTTGGAGCTCCCCCCAGTGCATGACTCGAAGCGAATCCAAAGTGGTGGGATAGATCGAATATCGGAAGGTTTTGACACAAAAAAAAAAAAAACTGTGCTGAGAGTCATTTTGTGTTTGTATCAACAATTTTTTCAAAAGGTAGACGTTAGACACTTAAAACGGACACCTATTTGTTTGTGTCTATCAAATACACATCGATTTATATGCTCACAAATGAAATGGATACCTATGAGATTTTGTTGTTATTATTTTTGTAGTTGTATTTTAGTAATTCTATTTTTAATGTTGGGTTTAGTCCTATTCACCTAGATTATTTCGCAAAAGACGCAACACGATCGTTCATCCAATAAAAAAATAAGCTTTGAAAATTAGAAGACTTGAACGTCCACAAGTCAACAAACCAGCAAATCTCAACCACTGGTGCAATAGTTAGTAGAATTATAAAAAGTTTGATCACTATATACATACAGATATACATAGAGATAGAGAGTTTTGTAGAAGCAACGAACATATGCTTTGCCCAAAAAACCAAATTATGAAATTAATACCAATTAGACAATAGACAACATTGCCCATTTGTTTAGGTAAATAGTCACAATAATTCCAAAAACTTTTATTTTTGTGTCTAAATAATTTCAAATTAATAATTGTATTTAAATAATATCAAACTTAATATTTTATGTCAATTTTGACTCAATTATTTTTATTAGGCAAATTGTTGTTGATGTGCCATATAAAATTAGTAAAGTTTTTTTTAATAAAGTGATTTAAATTTTAAGAAATAGAAAGGGTTAATTTTATTAAAAAGTTACATCCAACACAAAGACACAAACAATTAGTTTTATGCAGATCAAATCTAAAGTTTTAAATTATTTTGATGTCAAAATTTAAACCACCTCATTTAGCTAGTAACTTAATTTACCAATTTCACACGTCACACTTCAATTTGTCTAAAAAAACATAATTAAGTCAAAATTGACACAAAACAACAAAGTTTGAAATTATTTAAAAATAATTATTAATTTGAAATTATTTAAAAATAAAAGTAAAAGTTTGAGATTATTGTGACTATTTACCATTTTTTTTTTTTTGTTTTAAGAGATGTTAGGATAACCCACTTTAAGCATGAGATGCATTTTAAAAAACACTTTTTTGTGAAGTTGTTCTTGCACTTAATCTATTAGTAATCGCCTCGAATCAGTGAACTGTCCTGTTCTACCTGTTTTTCTTAGAAATTTGAGTTGTCCTAATCTAATCTTTGACATTTGGGGTTGCATCGAGATACGTGATCTTAAATCCCAAGCTGCGTCATTTCTTAATTGACTCAAATAAAAAATCATACGTGTCACGTGTGTGCTATCCAAGTCCAACTCAACACCCGTCACCACAACCCTCCGATGCTTCCTCGACATTACTTGCGTAATTCCCGAGGCATTTGAAGCTGTTGTAAAAAAAGGGTAAACAAAAAAGAGAAAACGAGTGGAGTTTTGGAGTCCAAAATTCAATCCTTCTTTCTCTCTCTATAAATTCATTGTTCCAGTGAGTGAGTGAGTGAATGAGTGAGAGAGAGAGAGAGAATTGTAGTCTTGTAGATCAATTGGTAGGAGCATTTTTTGATGGGGAAGGGCAAAACGGGGAATAAAAGTTTTATGAAGAAAGTGAAGAGGTGGTGGAAGCCTAAGAAGGGATGGTCGAGGGTGTTCATAATCTTGGACGACGTAATGTTCCATATCGTCTCGGTTTTCGAGGCGCTGATTCTCATCTCGTATCTATTCTATTGATTCTGTGGTTGTCACGTCTGATCATGTATGTTCATTTGGGTTTTTGAAGAATTTGCTTCAGTAATGTTAGAGATGCAAGTAAATCTGATCATGGGTAGGTTGTGGTTTAGTTAGTTGAGTGTAGCAGTCACATGTGTGTTGTGTGACTCTAGTAAACAGTAGTTGTAACAACTTGTTAGGTTTGTGATTGGTTGAGTATAAATACTGTAATGTATTTTTGATTTCATTAATGAGAGATTAAACATTTCAGAGACCTCTTTCTCTGTTCACTTCTCTATTAGGTTTTCTGTTTCTCTCTAGCTCAATAGAGCTTCATCTCGTTTAGGTGAAGCTTCATGTGACGACCTAAAAACCCAAAAGACCAGCCCTAGGGGCAATTAAGTAATTTTATAAACCCTACACAAAGTAACCCTACTATATAAATCAATTTGAAACCCTGGCCCATTTATGATTAAAAAAAAATTAACTGTGGAGAGAGAAAAAGAAAATTGGGGTGCTGAAAGTCTAACTCAAGGAGAACCCTAAATCGAGGTACACACATCTCACTCATCATCTTAATCTTGTTTTAAATGAATATTAAGCTTGAATTTGACAAAACAATGGTGGAAAACCACCTTGTTTAGTGATTTGTGGAATCGACAAGGCGATCGAAGAGTCCGTGCGCCTCATTCTAGCCGCCAATATCACGACTTCGCTATCGCTGCATGCCATGCGACTTTCTGCTCATCATGCCATGAGCAGGGTACCAAGATGATGGGAGAGGAAGGGAAGGGGGTGGTATCATGACCACCCCCACCTTCATGGTCGTCCAGTCGTGTCGTGGGGTGGCGGGGGGCGCTGTTGCCCCAGCCGCTCCCAGCTCGGCCGTCGTTCGCACCGGCACCACCAGGTGGTCGGGGAGGGGTTTCCCCCTCCCTGCCGACCATACACACCAGGGGCCTGTTGGCCCCTGGATCCCGAACTAGGAGCCAACGACCCTGATTTGGTCAACTGGTGTTGATCGGTCAACACTATTAAAATATATATGTAAATAAAAATAATATATATATATATATACATATATTAATATATGTGTATAATAAAATACACAAATATGTATTATAAATACACAAAAATAATCACTTTCAAATGGGGCACTACCCAATTTTTGAGGGAGACCGATTGGGTCCCACCCCTCGACCCTCGCATCGGGCGACGAGGGACCCGCAGGACCCACGTGGGACCAACTCTAATAGATCACAAAGATCGATAAATGAAAGATTTAATTAATTTAAATTTAAAACATTTATTGATGATATGTATTATGGTGGTATAGTGTCGCGCGAAGGTTCACATCAAGCCCCGAGCGTACCAGGAGTTGTTATAGACTTCGCTGCGAGTCGAGGTAAGTGGAGAGCTTGCTCAATTATCAAATATGGCTTGATATTAGTTATGTTACTAGGACATGTTTTTAACTAGAGACTTGGGGAATGGGTTGCATCATGCTATTGGCTTGGATCTACGAATCTATGGAATGTAAGTACATTTATTTTCCTCTTATGATATTCATTGCCTCGGGATGTTTGTGGAGTTCCCAGAGGGTATTATTAGCAAGTATTATCTAATGCCCCAGGATGTTTATGGTGCCATCGAGGGCTTTACTATTTATTGCCCCAGGATGTTTGTGGAGTTTACCACCGAGGGCTTTACATGTCTAATTGAATTCATAAGTGTATCACTTAAGGACATGAGTTGGAGTTGCCTTCTCTTGTACTTTTGTGAAGAGGGACATGCATCCGTGACGGCTTGGATGGATTGACTATTGATTTGATGGGACTAACGAGAGGGCACGTAAGGCATGTGTGTCGTCTAGTGGTTGCCATCACTTCGAGGGTAGGTGAATCAGTCACCAGATTCTCGCCAATAACTAGTATGCATTGAATGAGACCACAACTTTATATTATTACTAATTTTTATGGTATCTCTCTTTCGTGAACCCCATGCATGATGATGAGTTTTGACTTTAATATGCTTTATCAATCTTGCTGACGTGTTTTATTAATGCTTTATAAATCCATGCGAAACCTTGTTTTAAATGCTTTATTCAATTTCAATTTATGCTAGCCTTGCATGCTTATTAAGTATTACTTGCGTATTTGATGGTTAAGCGGGTTTTCTGCATTATTGAGCTATGTTGGTTCTTTTAGCTCACCCCACTTACATATCAGGACCATACACATTGGCGTTAGATATAGACAAGGGCGAGGCGATAGCTTGAAGCCTCATATTTTGATGTGAGCCTTATAATGATAGTATCTATTTATTTGATTTTGAAATTATCGAACTTGGGTTGTATATAAATAAGTCTTCCGAGTAGTGTTGGGTTTTGGGGTTCATACGCAGCGGAAATTACAAAACAATTTTGACAAAAACCCCAACAGGATCCGAATCTAATTCCATTAAAAACGTTTAAAACATGAAAACTTAATCATACCTCGGTCGCAATATACATTTCTGAAGGTCGATCGATCTCTAAGGCGTACGCAACGACGAACGCCTCTACCAAGATCACACACGAACGGCGGCGGCGAGAGATTCGAAGTGCTAGCTTCGAGAGAATACCAAACCTTTTGTTTCTCTCCAAAACGATCCGTAGCGTACCGAGAAAACCCTAATTCGTTTCTTAAACGAAAATAGAGTTTCGACCCTTAATTTTTCCTATATGTGTTCTAACTTAAAGCGTCTATTTATACAACCCTTGTATATAGACGGTTAAGTAAATTACACATATACCCCTACTTAAAGAAGTATAAGTGTAATACACCACAAGGATGTTTCTGTCACGAATTTTATCATATAAAATTCGTTTTTCTGAACCATCTTAAAATCTCGCAAAACCATTCTTAGTGTGCGACCCAATAGGCTCATACAACGTTGGCAGTGTACCAAAACTCATTTTGGTATACAAGTCATAAGCGACCTCTAGCAAGACATTATGACTACCCAAGTTGTACGAATATCAAATCGATACAACCTAATCAATAATGTATATAACATCCTTTTGTCACACGATATCCTTTGGATCAAACATAAGGCATGAAATTGTCATCCAACATGTTCAATCGTACTAGTCTCGATCTCTAGGTAGACTGAAAACATCCAAGTGACATTGATCAATATCAATTCACTTAGACTAGGCCTTTTAACGATCTAACACATCGAGGGATCCACTTGGATATCTCTTTTTATATGAGAGGGACAAATTCTATCTTGATTACACAACTTCATCACATTGCTCACACAAGTAACCAATCACAACCTTTCTAATCGTCCTGTTAAAGACAACGTTTGATTGTGTCAAATCACTTGTGTTCCTTATGTTGAATTCTCTGTAATCTCAAGTCGAGGACTGAAAAATATACCTATCATGAGAAACAACTATGACTTAATCCATGTGATGTTCTCATGGCGTCTGGTCCAAGATTTCTTTGTTCCCTAACAAGTACTCGTGATCTTGATTCGTATCCCTATACGTATAATCATCATATGATCATCAATCAAGACTCACACTAGTCTTAATTCATCATAGTTCCCAAGTATAATGATCGACTAGGGACATTTAGGATATTTCGTAAATACCCATGGATCTTATTATAATGTAAACATGCAAATTAATTATAATAAACAACAAATGAAATCCTCTATTTTATTAACTAAAAGTATTCATAAAGACAGCTTAATGGATTGACTAGGGGCACATGCCCCAACAGTAGAAACGAGCCTTACTCTTATTTAGTTTAAGCGATTGGATAATATTTGAATGACTTAAGTTGTTGTAAGAGCTCTTCACTCAAGCAACAATTGAACACACTCAAGAAAAGTTCATCCTCTGTTTTTGAGTTTGTTTTGAAGATCGAGAGAATCTTGGTTCAAAGCCGAAGTCAATAGGTCGACTATTACAGATTCATATCTTATTCGAGTTGATTTTGAGTGATATTGGTCGTGAATTTGGTTCTTGGTGGTTCTTCTATCGTCTCGGCCAATATGATGTCAATTCATGATGCTCGATATTACTTGATGATGCATGAACAATGAATTGAGCAACTCAATCAAATATCTCGATAGATCTGTCTCATTCTTCTACTAATTTTGTTGAAAGTGGTGATAAGAAGTCCTAAACAACAAATCTTGATAGAATCAGACATATAATCATTCTTATAGAGGTCGATCTGGTGGAAATAAATAAAGAGGAGGAACATATGGTGATCGAGGAAGTCAGAAAGTTTTTTGCCAAGTTTGTTTTCATCATGGTCATATGGCTTTGCAGTGCTTTCATCGATTCGACTAGAGTTTTCATGGTCCTTTTACTAATCAACAACATTTCACTCAGAATCGAAAGCCTCTTCAGCCTAATAATCAATTTTCTCCTCCTCAGGCCATCTATAATCAATTTTAAGGTCTCCTTGCATTGCCTGAATCGGTTGCTGATCCTAATTGGTATATGGATTTTGGGACTTCTTGTCACATGACCTCAGATGCTTATTCTCTGATGAATAAGTCATAGTACAAAGGTAACCATCTTATAACAGTTGGTAGTGGTGAGCAATTACATATCTCTAGTATTGGCAGTAGTAGTGTTCAGTCTAATATTTGTCCTTTTGAGTCCTTGCTTCTTAATCAAGTTCTTCATGTGCTTAATCTTGCAAAAAATCTAGTCAGTGTTTCTAAACTTACTAGTGATAATGACGTAGTTACTGAATTTACTCCTACATTATTTTTTTCAAGGAAAAGGACTCGAAGATAGTTTTGCTCAAGGTCGACTTGAAAATGGTCTTTCTTGTATTCCCAAAAGCGTCTTCTCCACATACTGGTGCTTTATGTTCTGTTTCATCTTCTAATTATACTCATTATTTTACTGTATTGCCTACTTCTGTTAATAACAATGTTTGGCATGATCGGCTGGGCCATCCATATGTACAAGTGCTGAAACATGTACTTCAATCTCTTAATGCATTTGATGTTAAATGTTGTGTGAATTTTTTGTGATTCTTGCAAAATTGGGAAAATGCATAAATTATCTTATCAATCTTGTCATATTTCGATTTTTAAACTACTTGAATTAGTTTATTCTTACTTATGGGGTCCTTTTCCTACTCTTCAACTCAAGGATCTCGTTACTATGTTGTTTTTGTTGATGTTTTCTCTCGTTTTTCTTGGTTTTACCCTCTTAAACTCAAATCTAACACTTATCTTTGCTTTTCGTCATTTTCTTGCACAAGTTCGAGTTACTGACTTAACAATAAACTCAAAGTTTTTCAATATGATATGGGTTTAGAATTCAAACCTATTGAAAATTTTTGTAAGTAGTCTGGTATTATCCATCAACATTCTTGTCCTCATACACACCAACAAAATGGTGTCTCTGAAAGAAAGTATAAGTCTATTATTGAGATGGGTTTGACTTTTCTTGCCCATGCTAAATTGCCTTTATCTTTTTGGGAAGAGGCATTTATGACCTCTATCTTTCTTATCAATAGTTTACCTTCTTCACTTTTGCAGTTTCAGTCTCCTTATGAAACTTGATTTCAGAAAAAAACCCAATTAGTTTTATCTTAAAACTTTTGGTTGTGCATGTTTTCATAGTTTAACTTCTTATTCTAAGCACAAATTTAATTTCGGATCATCTAAATGCATTTTCATTGGATATAGCCTTCCCATCATGGGTACAATTGTCTTCATTTATCGGGAAAAGTTTACATCTCTAGGGATGTTATTTTTCATGAAACATAATTTTCTTTTTCATCCTTGTTTTCTAAGTCGATCTAACATACTTCTCATTATTCCTCTCGGTCTTCCTTTAAGTCTTCTTAAGTCTATTGGTCATATTTATTCTATTTCTCCAATCACAAGTCCTTCTTCTTCTCCTTCATCTGTTTGTACAATACTACTTTGTGTGTCTCCTATTCGATCGTGTCTCTGTACAACCTATTCAAGTGATTCAGTTTGTTCCTACTAATGCCAATACTACTATTCACTCTCATTCTATGCAAACTCGTAGTAAGAATGGTATCTTTAAACCTAAGGCTATGGTTATGACCTCTCCATATGCCTTGGTTTCTAGTGTTATTGAACTAGTCACTGTTAAAGCTGCTCTTCAGGACACTGCCCGGTATCAAGCTATGCTAGATGAATTCTCTGCTTTGGATAAAAATAATACATGGACTTTGGTCCCTTCAACTCCAGATATGAGTATAGTTGGTTGTAAGTGGGTGTTCAAGCTTAAGACAACTCTTATTGGGGCTATTTCTAAATATAAAGCAAGATTGGTTGCTAAAGGCTTTCACTAAATCCCTATTTTAGACTATGTGAATATTTTTTCCCCAGTTATCAAGCCTTCTTCTCTTTGCATTATGTTTACACTTGCTGTCACTTACAATTGGCCTATTCAACAACTAGATATAAATAATGCCTTCTTTAATGGGGAACTTCCTGAAGAGGTGTTCAAGACACAGGCTGATGGTTTCATAAGCAAATAGTTTCCCAATTATGTTTGCAATCTCAACGAGGCACTCTATGGTCTTAAGCAGGCTCCTCGTACATTGTTTTCCAAGTTAAAGAATGCTTTGATTGGTTAGGGTCTTCATAATTCATCTTTTGATGTGTCTCTTTTCTTTAAAAGATCTGAGAGCTTTCTTCTTGTCCTTCTTGTCTATGTGGATGACTGACAACGATTGCAAGCGTACGAAAAAGGTCAAAGTAATAGTGGCATCGACTCGTGTGGGTGTCAGGTATATCGTATCCATAAGGACGTTTATTCGCTAATATTTAGTCTAACTAAGAAATAAAGTTAGACACATGAATGTTGGGTTTTTATAAAAGAAAACTAATAATTAAATTAATATAACTAAACGCAAGTAATTAAACAAATTCTTAAGCTATGAGAGAATAGTCCTAGGAAATCTAATTCACCCAAATTGTATCATTCAAATCCAATTTGATTATAAAGTCTCCCAATTCATGCAATGATAGGCGAATTTCCTACAATTCACTACATCCCGAGGTCTCGGTGATGGAGATTCTAACATCTCACTCGGATTCCGCCGGTCGGCGTGAATAGAGTAAGTGGGATATCGCATTAAATATGAAATTCTATTGCCTCCCTAGTCAATGACCATCGGTCGATGCACCATATGTTCTAAGGTTGTGTTTACCCAATTCCGGGTCCAAAAACCCTAATGGTCATGGTGACTCTCAAACACTTGAATCTACACATACTTGATCAAGGTAAGTATAACATAGCACATAAGAACACACAAATCAAAACATTGAATTGAAAGAACAACTGTAATTACATTGAAATCTCAAAAAATACAATTTGGGATCCAAAGACCCCTAGAACAAAAGAGATTACCCCATAAGTGGATTCAATTCAACACAAGACATGATTGAACATGAATTCAAACCTAAACTTAAGATGATCCCAAGATTTAGAACACAATTCTCAAGTCTTCACACGTTCTTCTCTAGTCCTCCAAAAGCAAAAGATGATCTCTCTATATATCTCTTGGCCATATATATAGAGGGTTGTCGCACCCGTATTGTGAACCGACGGTCTGATGGCGAAACTGTCTCCTGAGGCTTCTGGTCAGACCATCGGCCCCAAAAGACGTTTCAGACCCGCTCATCCATTCTTTTTACCATTAAGTTAAATTCAAGTGTGTGCGGAATTCTTTGAACATATAAATAAATACTGGAAAGTAAACGAGAACCTAAGTTGGGAAAACACTTGTCATATCATCAATATTGTAAATTCAAGTCGAGGAACATGTTCGAAAGTATCCCATAAGCCATACGTAAACAAAATATAAGTTCGGTATATAAAAAGAAATATATACACAAAGAGATCATCTTACAATGAAGATCAGGGTAGTCTGAAGTCGTCGTCTCACTGGTGCGCCTTGCCCTTCCCTCAATCACTGGAAGATGGATATGGGTTCTAAAAGGGCCCCCCAGTAAGTGAACAACAAGGTTTTATAAAAGTTACAACATAATGTAATTCGACAAGGGAATAATATAAGGAAATTTGCAGGAATTTAAACATGATTCAATCATTCTCTAGTATGAACAGGCGGTTCCCATGAACCCCAAATGTAAGGACCTAGCCTGAATCTCGTCGGCCCGGCGGTGTTCATCATCGACGATCGGGGGATGTCCCGTCACTCGAGTTCGTCAACCCGAGCGGCACCGACGTACTCTAACTCCGTCGTAGGAAGGGCTGGAGGGCGGAAACCTCCTCCAACTGCCATACATGCTAGATGGTAGAATATCGTCGTATAGTCATCCCTCGAAGGTGCCCGACTGGCCGGAGAGGGAGAATCTTCGCCGTCGAAGTGCCCATCTAATTCTCGGAGACGGCTCCTGTAAGTCCTTATGTCCATATGCATGGCCATAGAAATCATGATGCGATGCAAACTAAAACTTATGCGGTCATAATAGGATGCGTAATAAATTTTATAAATTCCCAGTGTTTACAAACCATGCGTGTGGTGTACTGAAGCTCGACCGCGCGTCTCGTACCTCGTGGTGCGTGTCGATGTCCCTGCCAAGTCGTCGTCGAACCCTAGCCACATACGTCGACGTTAGTGCGTGAATCGAGGTCTCAAAACCCCAAAAATCCCATGTACGTATCTCAAGAAAACCCCCAATTATGTAATTCTTTGAATTTTATCAATATACTTTGAATTTCATACACAATGCTCTGCCTTGATCGCTTAATTTGATGATCAAAATCTTATAATTTGGCAAGTACATGTACACAAGGATTTATGTCTACTTCTTATTTTTCCGAAAAGGTATGGTGTGCGCAATTCCGATTAAAAACGAGGGAGTTATCAAAGTTTTACGAACACTGCGCCCATTTGAATTTTATTTCGACCAGCAAGGTTATAAATTCGATTTCTCTTAGTGTATAGCTCCAAATACCATAAACTTTTATCACAATGTTGTTAACATATCAAATAACAACATATCTAAAGTTCGCTTTAATTGTAGTTAAATTGAATTAGTTATGCTCATCGCAATGTCGAGTCTAATTCTTGATGTTTGAACATGGTTGTTTTATTCCTTTTAGGTTGATTCATCTTGTTTCGACTTGGGGTCTCCATGGGGACCCATTGAGTATTATTTGGGTTCCATTTACACCAGCTTATAACAAGAATTCCACAATTTAACAACCTATAGCCAATTTCACCATTAAATGACCTTAAAAACTTAAATTGTTCATCTTTTTGAACATACATTTGATCCACCTAAATTTTCAATTAAATTGGGCATAAAGTGAGTTGAAATTGAGTCTTAAACCATTTCATATCAGTCCATGAAATCTAAATTTCGAAATCATAGTTAAATCTCCCAATTCAAGCCAAAAAATCAAATTTCAAGTCATGCAAAGTTTGAATTCTTAATTCTTAGTTCATGCTTGTTTAGAGACATCAAATTTGAGTTCAAATCTAAGCACATGCATGGTCTCATTATCATTAAACCACATCAGCCCACATTCATGCTTATTCCATCAAAATCTATGAGATTGAAAAGGAAAAGAGAGATGTTACCTCAGGATTGTTGGAGATCTAATGTTTCTCCTCTTCATGACTTTAATTACACTTAAATTGCTTCTTGATCCTCAATATCCAACAACTCATGTTCTTCCTCTCAGTCTTTTTGGTGTTTTCATTTGCAACATCAATAACTAAGTGTTCCTTATATACCTTGTATCAACTTAAAACAATGGTCTTTAGATGTGCCTCGAGATACGAGTTTTGTAGCACATCTAAGGCTCCAAAATGGATCCTACACTTCATCATTAGCAACATAATTAGTTTAAGTAGAGTACTTAATTAAGCCTCCAAATCAAGTTACTTAGTTGTTAATTTGGAGACATGAATTGATTTATATTGACAAGTGTTGCTTGTAAGTGACAAGTGTTCCATATTGCATAATTATGTCTCCAAACTAGATCTAGATCTTGGCCCTTCATCTAGATGTATTTTGAATCTCGAGATCAATCTCATGAATAACATAAAGTCAATGCACCATAATTCCTTATTTGATTCTTAATTGACACATGCGTTACATTTTTCATAGGCTATGGTTTTTAATTTAAAGCATAGGCTATAAGTTGAGATTTATTATATTCCTACCATAGGCATATCAATCAATTTTTAATACACCACTTAGGCTAAATTAGATTAAGTTAGTAATAGGCCATGATACTAGCCTAAGTAACGTATTTCCCGTCCAACGCGTATCCCGAGGCGAAACCCACGCCTCGTCTTGCCTTGTGTCACGTGCGTATTTATAATTATTTAATTATTTGTTAAGTATTAAACGCACACCAAAAAAAATATTTTATTATTTACGGTACACTATCATCGAGCACGGTCGCGCCATCCGATCGAACTGAGTTCGGGCCTCCGATCCGGTCGGATCTGGCTGAGTCCGATTTGGTCGGTGACGAAATGTCACATGAGTATTTTGGTCCAACAAAAATAGGTACAAAACCCTAAAAATTGCCTAAAAATGGCCTTACTGACAGCGGCGATGAGGTGGCACTGTGGTGCCCTCCTCAGCGCCCAAATTAGGTTACAAACTCGACCTCGCGCCATGGCGCCAGAGTAGCGCTGTGTAATAAATGGTCCCCGGACTTGGCGCTGTGGCACCAAGTCCAGCAGCTACTTTTTTTCTTCTTTCTTTTCTTTCTTCTCAACTTCACTCCTCTTGTCTTCACTTCACCCAGTCCGCCGTACAACCTCGTTATCCCTTGAACCTAATACACCAAAAAACGCACCAAATAAGCCTCAAATCAACATTTATTTTTCTAAATAATTAATTAATTCCTACTTAACACACTCAAAATCATGCTACACATCACACTCCCAAACTTGAGATTTTCCTAGTCCTTAGGAAATAATTGCACATCCTAGATATGCAATCTAATTCAACCAACAAAGTATACATCAAAGGCATCATCCACAATTGGAAAATATGAAGTATGCAAACACAAACTTATTTTCAAATTTTATAATTCTCACTTCTCAACTTACCTTAGTGGCGTCTTCCAATCTCATATTCAAACCAAATATTAACTCAACCCAAAGATTTTCAATTGCCCACGAACCCAACCTTTCAACCTAACTTTCACAAGATCTCACTTTCAACAACCCAAATGCAGTTATGAAACTCTAGCCGCTACTCCTCAAGAGAGTTCACCAAAAGAATTCAAAACCTCAATAATTCTTCCTTTAAAGCATCAACTTCCATGAGATTCCATAGGCTTATTTTTCGCTCCACTCTCCATTATCATCAAACTTAAAAGGACAAGAATCCTTAGGTCTTTAATGGGTTGTAATGGGGCCACGACTTGGTGTATCAAAAAGTAGATTTTTAAGCTCAAACAAAGTTAGATAGAACTCGCAAACCCTTTCCTTGCATACATAGAGCTCTCAATGGGAATAAACTCTCAAAAATTCAATCTCTAATATTCACTTAGGAGTTCACTCATAACTCTTCTTTTTCATCACACCAGTCCATACTTTTCTTTTTCTTCTAACTTTATTTGTTGGATTTATTCATTCTTTTTCTTGACATTACCATTTTTTCGGGTTGATTTCATCTTTCTCTCAAACTTTACAAGTTTTTCCATCATGGATAATGGTTGCTTTTCAATCTAACTTTTAAGTAGTCTAAGGCTTTTAGCTCGGGACACTGAGGGGTGTCAAAAATTCATGATAAACAAGGCTCAACGGGGTTACTAGCGATCTAATGTATGGGAAGGAGATATAGGATATTGTGTAAAACATTCAAACATGGCCTAACTCCTATCCTCAATCCTTTAAGTTCAGAATTTATCGCCTCATTAAAACCCGCCTACTTTTAGTTTATCCCCTTTTTGCATTGGCATAAGTCATTCCCTACACCGGACATCTCCGGAGAAACCCCGATCTAGCCAAGCTAAATACTTAGGTATGTGCCCTTTACTCCTCCCCAGGCATATAGTCTTATTGGTTTGACAAAAAATATATCATAGATTGTCGGCCATATAAGGAACAAAATCAAAATAATTTATCTAAGTGACATGAACATGCTTGCAAAATAGACATTATGCACTAAGGGTGGGCAAACAGCGGTTTGGTGGTGAAAACCACCAAAACCGCGACCAAACCGAGGTCTACGGTTTGGTGATTTTCCAAACCACCACCAAACCGCGAATCACCAAAACCGCACCAAACCGAAGCTGCGGTTTGCGCGGTTTGGTCGGTTTGGTTTCGCGATTTTCATGCACTCTATTTTCGGAAAAAAAAAACGCAAGCCAAAAAAAAAAAAAAAGCAAAAAAAAAAGCAAGCACAAACAAAGAAGCACAAAAAAACGGCAAGCAAAAAAAAAAGAAGAAAAAAAATGAAAGCAAAACGAAGCAAAAAAAAAAACAAAGAAGAAAAACAACAAGAAAAACAGCAAGCACAACAACACAAGCAAAAAAAAGCAAGAAAAAAAACGCAAGCACAACAACAAGCACAACACCGGCCGACGGCGGTGAGAGTGCTCGAAGTGGCTGCGGTGCGGGAGTGAAAGGAGAGACGGCGGTGAGAGGAGGAGCCGGCGGTGAGAGGAAGGGAGTGAGGAGCGGCGGTGAGAGGGAGGTGAGTGAGGAGCGGCGGTGAGAGGGAGGTGAGTGAGGAGCGGCGGTGAGCGAGAGCGGCGGTGAGGGAGGTGAGTGAGGAGCGGCGGTGAGGGAGGTGAGTGAGGAAGAGGAAGACCGCGGTGAGGGAGAATGAGCGAATGAATGTCGAAAGGAATATTATTAGTGGTTTTTTTTTTTGGTTTTTAAAGTTTTTGGTTTGTATTTACCAAAATTCCCTCGGTTTGGTTAAACCGCGGTTTTCCCAAAATGAAAACCGCGACCAAACCGCGATCTAACGGTTTGGTCGTTTTCCAAACCGCGACCAAACAATGAGCTTTAAAAACCGGACCAAACCGCGCGGTTTGGTCGGTTTGGCGGTTTGGGCGGTTTTTTGAAAACCATTGCCCCCCCTATTATGCACCCCCAAACTTAAGATGTTCGGTGCCCTCAATGAACTTCAAAGAAAACTAATTAAAACAAAACATGAGAGTGGGCCTGCATGGAAAACGACACACCAACTAATAGATCGCAGTCTAGATAGTAGCAAAATGAAGAAAACAAAATAAAAACAAATGAGATAGAGTATGTAAACGGAGACTCCCCTGAGTGAAAGTCTAATGCACCACTAGAGAAGATATGATCAATCATCAGACAGGGAAGGGAAGTCGTCCTTCGCACTGTGCTTGCCAGCATCATTAAAGTAAGTAGCTGACGGTGGAAGCGGGTAATTACGATCATTGGGGTGACGAAACATGTGTCGCTGGTAGCGCGCCATCCCCTCCAAATGTAAATCATTAGCCCGCTGATATGACTATTGGTTGTGCTCCATCCTATCTAGTTGTTGTTGCATAGCACGTTGATCGCGATGCATCTCTTCCAATAGGCGAAAGTATCGATCCTCCTGGAGGTTGCTGGTGGTGGTGTAGAATCAGTGCCAATGGGTGAGGGTCGTCATCACCCTGATTAGCGCGTGGTTCCTCAGATTGTGCTGGTGGTGGTGGTGCTTGTCGACGTGAACGTTGCTGTGGTTGGCGCGAGGGTCGTGACTGTTGCTCTAGTGGCTCATCATTTGAATCGACGTACCCCGGAGGTGACCCACATTGTCTAATCATGAAATCCGAAATAACTCCCAATTTCAATGAATAATCACCAGTTGCAATGGGGACAAGATCACGCTTACAAAGAAGGGTGATTATCCACGGATAATATAGAACTTTAAGTGGTGGGCCCTGTAGAAAATTCTTCAAAGATCGAGATTACGATTTCGCCAAAGTTCACATTATCGCCCGCTAAAATGTGCGCTAAGAGAGTCGAGCGCTCAAGAGTGATCTCACTCGTATTTCCAGATGGCATCAATGTGGCACAAATGAAGTGGAACCAACTTCAGTGGGAGCGCCTCAGATTTTTCGTTGCTAATTGTTGATCCGCAACACCGTCCTTACTGCGTTTCCAAACTGCTTTCCCCAAAACACAAATAATCTCACCAATTTGTTGTCGGGTATAAGTTCCGGGGTTCCTCGGATAATAAGACTGTCTCGGATCAATGGTTAAGTTAAGAGCCCTATTCACAGCCGTACAAGTAATGAAACTTGCTGGCCTCGCACCCATACTGAATCTGTTGAACTGGAATGATACCCATTGACATAAAATTCGAAAGTAAGCTTACTGGAGGCCACAAATCGATCATGGTTGCGCCCCAAAGCTGCATTGTTCTATTTATGTTGAGTGACTACGTCCAAAATGTGCTTCTTATATTTGTTGGACACCGTAAACAACCGCTCAGACTTGATTGTTAGAGATGAGAACTTTTTGTATCGCGCCTCCGCTTCTTTATCTTTAAAGTACTTAACCATTTTGTCGTCAGATTCCGATTTAGATTCTATCACCGGACGACGAGAGCGAGGAGGTTGGACAACCGACAATTTTGACCGAGAAGGTCGTGAAATACTCATCCTACAAAGAAAAGAAAATCGAAGTCCACTACGAATTGAGAGCAATTTAACAAGCATCAACATCAACATGGAATAAGAGCACACAAATACACAAATGTGGCAATGTAGCAACAAGGAAATCAAACAAGTGAAACACATTCGACACACCCGCACATGATTATATAATGTATAGGAGAGACAAATAACGGATTTGCAACATGATGTCTTTGAGGCATTTCATCAAACACCTTAGAAGCAAGTGAAGAACACAACTTTAAATCCCAAATTAGTGCACAAAATCAACACCAACACAAAAGCGCATGGTAAGCCAACTAAACATCAATAAAACATGTATCAAATTGATCTCAAATTTTTCTCAAAGTGGTTGGAATGCATACCTTGTAGAGGGTAGAAATCACAACTCAAAATACCATAATGGAAGACCAAAATTAAAGAAACTATATAGATCTAAAGTTTTCTTACTAGAATTAATGTTGTTGGGTAGATTAGAGGAGAGATTTGTGGTGTTTGAGAGAGATGGATGAGGTGGGGTGTTACGACCCAAAATCTCTAACTGTGTTTATTTCCTTAAACTTGATCAACGACCTGTACTGTGGGACCCACACCGTGATATGTCCATTGACCGAGGCAAGGGCCGAGGTACATTTTATATTTGTTGTGATGTATGCCTAGTGTATTGTATATGTGTAGACTATTAAGTCAATTTTATACGGGTGTATATGTATCGAGACGAGCGGGGATGTACCTCGAGTCGCGTGTCGACGTGGGACCGAGGTAGCGGCTTACAGGGGTAAGTTAAATTAATTTGAATTACATATGAATTTAGGTTGGTTTAATAAGTGGCTAATGTGGCCACATTGAAATAAATGTGAAAGTGCCTATAGTTA
Source organism: Stephania cephalantha (assembly GCA_039657325.1). Taxonomy (NCBI): domain Eukaryota; kingdom Viridiplantae; phylum Streptophyta; class Magnoliopsida; order Ranunculales; family Menispermaceae; genus Stephania; species Stephania cephalantha. Next base: position 2,874,097 of record CM077578.1, on the reverse strand, counting down.
GTGAAAATAAAACAATATGCATTGGACGTGCATCGAGGCATGTGTTAACCCATCATGAGGCAAGGTGTCCAACTGTTGAGTCACTCCATGGTGACTTGAGAGACAAGTAGGACAAGGTGGTCCATGAGATGAGCCTCGAGACACGTGTACACACAATGATCAATGACTAGCATTTAAACAAATCACTATAGTCAAATGCACATATAAGTCAATTAAATGGTTTTTTATCTCATAAAAAAAATCGGTTTGTGCAAGGAGAGGAGGAAGAAGAGAGTTGTTGGAGTGGTCTAAGAAAGGAGAAAAGTGAGAGAACCAAAGGAGGTTTTGGTGGAGAAGAAGGTGTTATTCTAGCTAGGTAACTCCTCCATCAAATTAACAAAGCTTCAAGTGGTGATTTCATACAATTTGATGTTGTTGTTGTTGTTGTTGTGTGTTGGGATAGGTGTTATGGACCTCATGTAACATGTATGAGGGTCCTTAATGCAAAAACGAGGCCTATGTGTGGCAAAAACCTGGAATTTGAAGTGTAGAATTCTGGGTTCTGCTGCACATAGCGCGCTAGGTAGCAAATCTAGCGCGCTAATTTAATTAGCGTAGATTTATGAATTAGCGCACTAATGTTCAAATTAGCGCGCAAATGTCAAAAGTTAGCGCGCTAATACCGATTAGCGCGCTAGATAGGCGAGGTAGCACGCTAATGTGGCAATTAGCGCACTACTGTTCAAAAGTAGCGCGCTAATTTCCCAGCTAGTACTAAAAACCAGCCAAGTCCAAAAATGGTCTAAACACTATAAATGGGTCCAAACACACTCTAACACCTGTCAAACAACTCCAGGGGACTAAGCGGAGATCCCAGGAGTTTGGGCACGCATTTCGGAGTGTCGAGAGATCGGATAGGCTAGGACAAACGTGTGAATTGTAAGTAAAGCTGCGAGAATTCTATATTTCATTTCATTCTCTTATCGATTTATTGGTCTATTTGTAGACATTGCTACTTATAATCTTACATCATGTTGTTCTTGTGTCTATTCATGATTGAATATTGTGACATGATGCCTTGTGAAGTGTTTCATTGATTCCAATTCCTACTCTTGATGTTGTTCTTAATAGATAACTGATGAAAAATATGCTATTGGGATACTTTAGATTTAATTGGACTTGTGTTCTATTCCTTTGGGCTTTGGAGCCTAACTTGTTTTGGAATCCTAGAGATTTGGAATTATTTGTCTTTGAAAACTAAAGTAGGGGATTATCTAGTGTCCATTGCACGAGAATGCGCGGTTCACGAGGACATGGGTCTACCGGGGTTCCGGCACTCACCACTACACTTGCGCGACACACGAGTTATGGGACTCGGGGTTGGCAAGAATGAGATTGATGTTGTATAAGCGTAGAGCGCAGCTCCGCTATTTGTGTGAGATATGTTGAGCGCAGCTCCATATAGTAGTGGAAAAGGTTTGGTGATATGTTCTCACCGCTGATCGGACGTAGATCATCTCAACTTAGCCTGTGTCAGTCTCTACATTTTTAACTATGGTGTTTACTTGTATTATTTGATTCAGCTATTCTTTTGCTATTTATGCTTTTAAATACCATTTGTTTATTTTGGAAATGTGGCATAAAATTCTCCAATTATTACTTAAATATCACTATACTCACCGTCTAATTTGTGACGGTGGGTGTAGGCTCTGTCAGCAATGACGAGATCGAGAAAGGAGAAGATCGACGACTTCCTCTGAGCAATTTCGACGATTCTCTTATCTTATCATGTATGACTCGACTTTTGTTGTATTATTAATGTACATTTTGGGTTGTATGGGTTGAGTGCATAGTTCCATATATACATGCATGTGATGCTGTATTTTCCTGGTTTTTCACACTTAGGAATTTTGAATGATGAAAGCTTCCGCATAATCTTTAAAATACATGATAATATGTAATCACATGAAAATGATAAAGGAATGTTAATTACCTTAATAATATTCGAAACATGTGTAGTGAATGAAATATAGGGACGAAAGGCTGACTAATACGTAATTAAGACTTATGTGGTTTAGATTAAGGCTTGATTACGGGATTAGGCGGGCGGTGCCCTGTTTCGTAGAATGGGCCGTCACATGGGGAAGAGAGGTGGTTCGGCTAGGGTAAGAGAGAAGGAAATGGGGGTAAAAAAAAATTGGAAATCCCTTTTATAGGGACCGGGCGTTGGCCTGACGCCATGGCACTGACCCAGCGCCTTAATTGGGTTTAAAAAGAACAACGACTGGACGTGGCGCTATGGCACGATGCCGTGCCTAGCGCCACTGCAGCAGAATTTTTTTTTTTGAAAAACTTGCAGTGGCGCTGAGTTGGCATCGTAGCGCCCGCCCAACACTTAGCCACAACGCCACTTCTAAGGGTAAAAGTTTTGTGGCGCTAAGGCGGCGCTGTGGTGCCCAGCCTCAGCGCCACATCCAGGGGGTCATCTTAACTAAGCACTTCTTCACTTTTTATACACTTATCTGTCAAAGTTTAGCGATTTTAACCCCCAACTGATGCATAAGCCCTATGCAATCATCACGGAATAACACAAACACCAATTAATAATTGTTTGAAACACAATGCAACACTCTAAAAGAATTAAACTACATAAACGGATTGAATTCAATGTGCGAGCTAACGGCTACACGCTCGACCACTCCTCGATTGGTTGTTTCGAAAGCATCCACTTCGATGAAAAATCACCCAACATATGGAGAACAACCTGAAATCATGTAAATACACCAAGTTAGTCTTGCAAACAAATCCTAGCGGATAGCAACTAAAATTCTAGAAATAAAATAAAAATAAAATATAACTTTAGGGTGCCTCCTAGAAGCGTTAAATTTTTCGTCGTTAGCTAGAAGCCTATCACTTGATCATTATTTGCCAGTGGCGGCAAACTCGCTTTGCCACACATTCGAACCGTAATAGAGCTTCACTCTTTGAGCGTTGACTTTAAAAGGCCAAGTTTGGACAACAGTGTAGGGCCATATCACCTTGATTTCAACTTTCCCGAAAAGAGCTTGAGTCGCGAATTGTAGAGTAAAACCAATTGTCTTGGCGCAAAAGTTCAGTGCTCAATCATTTGATCATGTCACCTCTTCGTTCGCTCTTTATACAACTTCGCGTTCTCATAGGAGTGGATGCGAAATTCATCCAACTCCATTAACTCAAGTAGTCGAACACCGACGACTTTAATATCAAGATTTCTTCAATGCCCAATACGCCTTGTGCTTCATCTCAACCAGTAGATGACATGCCTTCCTATAAACCAACCTATACGGAGAAGTTCCAATTGGCGTCTTGAACGCCGTTCGATACGCCCAAAGTGCTTCATCAAGGTGTAATGCCCAGTTCTTACGACGAGAATTGATGCTCTTATCCAAAATTTCTTTCACCTCCCGATTACTCACTTCGGCTTAGCCATTAGTTTGAGGATGGTAGGCCAAGGATGTCTTGTGTCGCACGCCATACTTGCGGAGCACCGTCTCTAATGCTTTATTGCAAAAATGAATCCCTTCATCATTCACCAAAGCCCTCTCCCAAACCGACAAAAGATAATCTTTTTCAAGAATTCAATAACAAAGTCTTAAGCTGTGAAAGAATAGTCCTAAGAAATCTAATTCACTCAAATTGTATCCTTCAAATCCAATTTGATTATAAAGTTTCTCAATTCATGCAATGATAGGCGAATTTCCTACAATTCACTCCATCCTAAGGTCTTGGTGATGGAGATTCTAACATCTCACTCGGACTCCGCAGGTTGGCGTGAATAGTGTAAGTGGGATATCACATTAAATATAAAATTCAATTGCATCCCTAGTCAATGACCATCGGTCGATGCGCCATATGTTCTAAGGTTGTGTTTCCCCAATTCTGGGTCCAAAAGCCCCAATGGTCATGGTGACTCTCAAACTTTGAATCTACACCTACTTGATCAAGGTAAGTATAACATAGCATACAAGAACACACAAATCAAAACATTGGATTGAAAGAACAACTATAATCACATTGAAATCTCAAAGAGTCCAATTTGGGATCCAAAGACCCCTAGAACAAAAGAGATTACCCCATAAGTGGGTTAAATTCAACACAAGACATGATTGAAAAACAAGAAAACATGAATTCAAACCTAAACTTAAGATGATCCCAAGATTTAGAATACAATTCTCAATTCTTCATACGTTCTTCTCTGGTTCTCCAAAAGCAAAAGATGATCTCTCTTTATCTCTCTTGGCTATATATATGGGTATTTTGGTCCAATAAAATTAGGTACAAAACCTTAAAAATAGCCTAAAAACGGCCTTACTGACGACGGTGCTGAGGTGGCACTGTGGCGCCCTCCTTAGCACCCAAATTGGGTTACGAACTCGACCTGGCGCCATGGCACTGGGGGTTGGCGTCGTGGTGGCGCTACACATTAATGACATTCTTATTACTGGGTCAGATTCTACTCAAATTTTACAACTTATTGAGTGGTTTCAATCTCAGTTTGCCTTGAAGACGTTAGGTTTTGTTGATTTCTTTCTTGGATTTGAAGTTTTTAAAGATTCTAGTGGCTTGTATCTCACCCAACAAAAGTATATTCTAGAGCTTCTCCACACAACTGGTTTGCAGGATTCTAAGCCTGCAAATTCACCTTTCACTTCTGGTGTTAAGCTTTTTGTTGATCCTACTTTTTATCAAAGTACAGTGGAAGCACTTCAATATCTCGCTTATTCAAGACCTGATCTCAGCTTTAGTGTCAATAAACTGAGTCAATTTTTGCAATCTCCCATTGATGTACATTGGCTTGCTTGCAAAAGGGTACTCAGATTTTTGAAGGGTCCTTCTCCACTAGTCTTGTTTTTCGACCATGCAAGTTTCTTCATATTACACCCTTTACTGATTCTGATTGAGCTGGTGATCTTGATGATATAAGATCTAACAGTGGGATGTGTTTGTTTCTTGGTTCCAATCTTATCTCTTGGTCAGCTAAGAAACAATGTGTTGTTGCTCGTTCTAGCACCGAAGCTCGAGTATCGTGCTTTAACTCTTGGTGTTGCAGATATTCTTTGGTCTCTCTCCTTACTCAAAGAACTTGGTCTGCCTTGCTTTTTCAAGCCAGTGTTGTGGACTGACAGTTTTGGTGCACGTTCCCTTGCTTCCAACCTTGTGTTTCATGCTCGTATCAAGCACATTGTGGTTGATGCTCACTTCATTAGAGAAAAAGTTGCAGGAAAGCTTCTTTGGAGCTCGAGATATGTACCCACTTGCTTCTCGATTTGTTTACTAAACCACTTTGTGATTTTTTTCACTTTGACTAGGTTCAATTTGTGGGGGCATGTTAGAGATGTAAGTAAATCTGATCATGGTTAGGTTGTGGTTTAGTTAGTTGAGTGTATCAGTCACACGTGTGTTGTGTGATTCTTGTAAACACTTGTTGTAACAACTTATTAACAGACTTAGTTAGTTAGTTAAGTCTATGACTAGTTGAGTATAAATATTGTAATGTATTTTTGATTTCATTAATGAGAGATTAAACATTTCAGAGACCTTTTTTCCATTCACTTCTCTGTTAGGTTTTATGTTTCTCTCTAGCTCAACAGAGCTTCGTCTCGTTTAGGTGAAGCTTCACAAGTAACATAATTTGGGTACCAACCCACTCGATGCACCTCGTGATGCGCACACATCTCGAAGCGTAGAACTGAGTGGATCGTTGTCCAATTTTGATGCCCAAAGTATGTTAATTACTCTAGGAGCTTCCTTTTTAATTATATATTTTTTGTTTTACATTATTTTATTTAATGAGCATAGTAAATTACATCGTTACCCTTAATTTAGCAATCCTTTCAGGCTTTCACCATATGTACACAAATATCAGCTAGAAAGTTTGATAGAATCGTTGGCAACGAACATATGCTTTGCCGAAAGACCAAATACCAATTACAATTAATTAGACACCCGTTGCACAGTGATAAAAAGCACTTTTGTCTAATAAAAAAAAGAATAAAAATGCTTTAATGAGCGACTTTTGATGACATTGTGTATGGGCACTAAGTTGTGTGCTTGCCATGCGACACATGCATGCACAAATCTCGAGGTGTGTCGAACGATACACACATAACTCAATATCTAAACCTCTTGCCAAAAGTCAATTATTCTACCATTCTCCAAGAAAGGTTTTTTTTTTTTTTTTTATTGCTTATTGCTAAGGTATCCAAAACATAGCCTCGATTAAGCTCGAACTCGGCGAATGTAGTAGGACTATAAAGGCGGTGCTTTTAGCCAAAATTTTTTAAGTTTTCTCATTTTTATGACATGAACTCGAGAAATTTGAGCTAATGAAGACAACTCGTATCATTTCAGTACACACCTAAAAAAAATAAAGGATTCCTTTTGTAACGTTGTTCTTGCACTTTATCTATTAATCAACTCGAATAAGTGAGCTGTCATGTTCTTATTTATTTTTCTAGAAGTTTGAGTTGTTTTAATCTAATTTTAGACATTTGGAGTTGTCTCGATGTGAGTTGTTCTTCTTTTTGTACAAATTTGACGCAATCGACCGTTGCAGATATACAGTTTCCTTAAACGACGCAGTTATTAAACAGCATTACTGACGCATCATCTTACGACCAACAAATCGCATCGGGATACGCAACTTAAGATCGCCGAAGTTGTGTTGCAGTAGCATTTCGTAATCGACTCAAAAGTCGTATTAGTTGTCCAACGCCACAATCGTGTCAGAATCTTCCACGTTAAAGCGGTTAGCGAGAAACCGTCAACACCCACAACCACAGCCTTCCGATACATTAAAACACAAATCCCGAGGCACATCCGAAACTAGTCTTATAGGTAAAATGACGAAAACACCCTTGTAGTCTGGTTACCGTTGTAAACAGGTCAACAAAAAAAAAGAGAGAAAACGAGTGGAGTTTGGAGTCCAACAATTCCATCACAAATCATAATTGGCCTCTCTTTCTCTCTCTATAAATCAAATTCACGCACAACACAGAGTTCTAGAGAGAGAGAGAGAGAGAATTGCACATCAAGTGATCTAGAGATTGCAATTGGTAGGAACATTTTTTGTGATGGGGATCAATAAGGCCAAAACGGGGAATACAAGTTTTATGAAGAAAGTGAAGAAGTGGTGGAAGTCTAAGAAGGGATGGTCGAAGGTGTTCATAATGGGAGACGTGTCCAAATGGAGACGGTTGGATTTGAAGGTGTCGTTCTTGGACGACGTAATGTTCAAGATCGTCTCGGTTTTCGAGGCGCTGATTCTCGTCTCTGCTCTATGTTTCTTCTATTGCTTCTGTGGTTGCCATGTCTGATGATCGATCATGTACGTTTGATGAGTTTTTGAAGAATTAAAGTGTAATTGTTTTGTATGTATATTTTGCTGATTTTTGTTTTTGGGTCATTTTGAGAGCAACTCATGATGATCATGTTTAATTAATTGGTTTTCTAATTGCCCATTTCCCCATATCATTTTTTTTTTTTTTTTTGGTGGTGATCACATCAAGAATTGTCAAAATTATGATCAATACATATTCTCTTAGTGTTTAGATGATGAGATGGAATAATAAGTTTGGTTAATTTGCCCTTAATTGTTTATTCTGTGGTGGAGGCGGGGGTGAGGGTTTAGTTAATTTTTTAAAAAAATGTGTATGTTTGCGCGCTAGCTTAAGTGTCCATACCACCGTCAGGCTGTCGGTGTCGACGCGGTTGTTGCTGGTGGCCTTCCCAATTTCTTTCCCTCTTTTTCTTCCTCGCCCCTTCCTTTTTCCTTCTTCTCCCTTCACCCGTGACCTTTCTTTTTTGCTTGTGGGTTTTCGGTGACTATCACCGACGACCTCTTTTTCAACTGGGATCTAGTGCGGACGAGGAAGAGACGATCGATGAGATGCGAGTCTCCATGTGATGGCGAACGTCTGCGACCGACCCTTTGTGGTAGCGTGCGGCGTCTGGCGTGAGTCGTCCAACAACTTGGGTCTAGCATTCTCATTGTTTTTTCTTTGTTTGTAGTAGTATTCTAGGGTTTTGTCCTCCATCAGGAGGATGTTGTCTTCATTCGTGGGGTTGTTGCACTCATTTGGAAGGATGTTGTCCTCGTTAGGGGGTTGTTCACATCCTCGTTAGGGGGTTGTTCCGGGCTTTAGAGTATCGTAATATCTATTATCCTCATTGTAATAGATTGTTGTACCCTTATGGGTTATAGATCATCAATGCAATAATTTTGACAAAAAAAAGGAGATATTGTGTGTAATGCGGGAGTGTTTAGCAACCGCGACCCTAAAGAATTGACGAAATATCAGAATTTCATGTCCCAAACTATTGAGCTACTGCGTATGTATATACAAACATAATTAATTAAATATGTAATTATAACGATATAGATTGTTCTGTATTAATTTGTCATTCTTGTTAGATTGTTAGGGAATGTTGGTCATTTGTTGTCAGGTGAAGTTGTGTATTCCTTGAGAAATTAAGGGTATGCATCGGCTCCTTAGGGAAAATTAATGCAGTTTTTGGACATAGATACACAACAATTTCATTAATTAATTTAGGAACAATAATGTGTTGTTTTTATGCAGATTCATGGTTTGATTGAGGTTATAGTTTGATGATGGAGTTGCTTCAATGCAGAAATCAGATATAATTAACGTGCAACAACAACAATAACATAGCCTCAATCCCACTCCGCCTATGTAGAATAGTTTATACTATGTGCGCTACATAGCCAGTCCCAAGAGAGGAGGAATCAGATGCCCATTTTTCATATTGGAAAAGGATTAAGGGATGTCCTAAACTCATTTTTTATACCCGAAAAATTAGGGAGGGGAGACCCAAGCCCATTTTAGGATTGCGATAGGTTGACAACCAGTGTAAAACCTTTGTCCATACTTTTCATGAAATGGATCAATCATATAATTAACATTCATCATCTTAAAAAACAGAAAACAAAAAAAGGGACCTCCACATAAGCTAACAACTGTATAATTAATCAAGGTCGACCTACTATGGTAACAATTAAAGTACTCTTAATTTTGATTTTTTAGCAGTGAATTGGAATTAAATCATTCACACATTCACATATCTCAGTTTTAATTAGCACTGTACGTAATTAAAGGAAAAGAGAAGATACAAGATCAACACCTATGTGACGACCTAATCAATAATCCAAGGAGAATTAAGTAACATCCAACTACTACTTATTTGTCTTTGCTAGATATACCTAAATTAAGCATGCATGGGAAAGATCTACAATGCAATACAAGAACCAATTAGCAATGCCAGATCAAGTTGAAAATAAATATTCAACTACAATGTGTTAGTGTTACAGATCAAATGCACGGATTAACGCAGCAAAAACACACAATCAAACACTCATTAATCTATTCGCTCAATAATTAAAATATTTAACAGTCGAACTCCCCAAAGTGGTGCACAAGGCGCCACACACAAAACTAGCATACTAAGTCCTTTATATATATATATATGGGTGCTTCTACAATGGAACTCAAATATATACCCATATCATGAGTATTACATATCTCACCATTGGATCACTATGAAATTTCAATCTAATGGTGATTGATGTAGTGCATTTAACGCAAAACATATTAAATGCGCAATAAATGCTATGTAATTGGGTTCCATGGTAGAAACACCCTATATATATATGTCTGAACTTTAATCGGTCTCAAACTCTAGCTATACCACTCAAACATAAATACTTCTAAATAATCAAATCCTACTAAAACTTAACATACTAATTTGACACAGACTAAAACACTAAAGTCCTAATTACATTAAGATATGAAGTTTGAGCCAAATACCCAACACTAGACTATTCTAAATAGCGCGAATTTAATAGAGATCACTCATATCAGCATCCTAAAAGTAAATATATACCATCCACATGAATATGTAGACCAATTTATTAGTTCTACTGTATATGTTCACTTCCTGGCCCTAGCTAGAATATGTACGCTCTGCTTGTAAATTAATCAACTATACTTTAGTCAGTGTCTGTCACGGCCCAAATAATTAATACATGTTTAATTCTTTACGCATGACCAAATGACCCGTGACATGAGACTCGCAGCGAGATACGTGTCACTACCGAGGCACGGTGGCCGAGGTATATGTTATATTTGTGTGTCGTATGACTAGTGTACGATATATATGTAGACTACTAAGTCAATTCTACGGGTATGCATATACCGAGAAGAGCGGAGACGCGCCTCGAGTCGCGTGTCGACGTGAGACCGAGGTAGCAGCATATTGGGGTAAGATTCAATTATTTACATTAAATGTGTAATTAATTGGTAATGTGTGGTTGCAATGTGGCCACATGCAAATGTAATAAATAAAAAGGGCATATAGTTAGAAAAAAAAAACATGAGGCCTTGAATGTGCATCTAGACACACAAACACCCATCTTTATGCAAGTGTGTTAAGGTTTAGAGTCACTTGTATGTGACTTAAGGGAGAAGTGGTAGGAGAAGAACCACATGATATGCCTCGAGATACGTGTGTGTTTTGAGATGAGTGGCTCACATTCAAGCCAACCCAAATCATATAAATTGGTCAAATTTAACCTCAAAGTCCAAACTTATCTCATTATCTCTCAAACCAAAACGAAACAGAGAGAAGAAGAAAACGAAACAAAGAAGAAGGAAGGAGAGAGAGAGAGAGAGAAAGAGAGCGGGAGAGAGAGACCGAGCTCGAAGGAGGCGATCAAGGTAAGTTGTTATTGTTGATGTGGTTTGTTGTTGATGAATTGGTTGTTGTTGTTGTTGTGTCGAGTTGGGGGACTCGGACGAACTGCCATGGCATTTCGTCTGAGATTAAGGAAGGCATAGGAGTAGTCCCCCTGCATATGAGACCCAACCCGGGGTTGGGGATGGAAGTCCAACCCTAGCGAAGAAGAAAAAAAAAATTGAAACGGAGCAGACGCTTTGTTTCAGGAGGTAGAAGACGATGACCTGAACCGGGCCGGTTCGACTCGGGTGAGCCGAACCCGGTTCGTCCCGGTTCAGGCCCAAAGAAACAAAAAGAGAGAGAGGAGAAGATGGGTTGGGTGAACCGGGCCGGTTCGAAACCGGTTCGGCCCGGTTCAACCCAAACCCAAATTAAAAAAAAAAAGAAAAGGAAGAGAAAAAGGGAGGAAAATTGGAAAAAATTAGGAAAAATTCCAAAAAATTATATTTCGACAAAATAAATAGAAATTAATAAATTTCTATGAAAAATAAAATATTTGAAATTCCGGACGAGACTTTTACGGGGTTTTTACCTCGAAAAGCGCAAAATTGGCAAATTTGTCTCGAATTCGATTTCGACCGATTTAGGAATGTTACATAATTAATATTGAATCTAAATTGATAAATTGTCCAAATGTTAGGACCCTAAAGGAGATATTACGGGGCGTTGGGTGCGTACAGTGACGCGACAAGAAGCTGGATAGCTTAGGAATTGTTGTTGTATGTAAGTAAACTGAGTGAGACATTTATTTACATTTCATTCCATTTATTTATTCATTCTCAGTTATTCGAACTGAATTTACCTTTGAAATCCATATGCTATGCCTTGTTTATTTATCATTTTATGACGTTGCTCATAGCCTACTCTGTTGTTTATATACTATCATTGATTCCAATTCCTATACTTTGTCTTGTTGATTGTTGTGTTTGGAAGTCAGTGATATAGCATGCTATTAGGTTAGCTTGTTTATTTTGACTCTAATCCTTTGTGCATTAGTATGCAGTTACATCTCTTGGATTCTATTACCGAGTCATTATTGAAAGTGAAAGTGGTTCTTGTGGTTAGGGTCATTTGATAATAGAAATTCAGCTTTCATACGGGGTCACTAGACTTGTCGGGAAGTTAGGGAATGTCTCCACTACTTTGCATGACACACGGGGTAACCGGACCTCGAGGGTTGTTGGCGCAATAATAACTTGGGTGAGCATGACGAGTTTTAAAACTCGGGCATATTAGCAAGTATACATTCCGGTGACGCTAATTCACTTGGAATAGAAAATGCGTAATCGTAAGTACGACCTTTTGAAATCATGATCTAGAGCTCAATTTGTAATAAAATGCTATAAAGCAGAGCTCATTGTAGTGGAAAGCCTGATGTGAAGTAGCTCACAGCCGGACCGACCCTAATCCATTACTACTTAGCCTTGAGTCAGTTTCATATTTGGTTAACTCAGGTATCTCTTTGCATGATGTTTCTTTCAGCTTAGTTGCTATTTAAATTATGCCATTTGATACTTGTTGCCTGTTTGGGAATGTGGATCGATGTCTCTCAGTATTACTTAAATAATTTCATGTACTTACCGTCTAGTTTGTGACAGTGGGTGCAGATCAGTCGAGTAGCAGACCGAGCAAAGAGAAGATTGGTGACTACCTCTGAGCCAGTGAAGGACTGCTACGACATATTTTTGTACGTTTTATATTCTTTTGTATTACATTTTCTATGTATATGATATTTTTCCTTTTGGGTTGAGTGATATGAACATCTGACTAGACACATGATATATATATCACCACTTTTGTTTATATATGCATGTGATCTCTATTTCCTGGTTTTTCCACAATAGGTTAGGCCTTATGTTATAATTTCCACCAGTAACTTAAGAAGACTTCCGCTGAATAACTTGTTAGTTTGAAAATTTTAAATTAACTCTGATTTGTTAGGTAGTTGAACTATCTAGTTGACTGTAGGTGGTATCGTGTTTTTAATACGGAATAATTGGTAGGTTTTTAGGTGTATAAATAAGGCTGACTAGTTCCTTGTTAGGTCCTATATGAGAGATTAAGGCTTAATTAGGGATTAGGCCGGGCGGTGCTCTTATTTGGAGAAGGGGTCATTACGGTTGGTATCGGAGACGAGGTTTAGCGAACTATATGGCTTAAGGCAATATGATACCAACACGATTAATATCGAGCCATGGTTTTGAGAATTCATGACTTACCACCGAAGCTTGCTAAGCTTAAGATTGTAGAATCACCAGCTTCTACAATATGATACCACAACAACAACAAGAACTAAAAGATTTAAGAAATGTAGAAGCTAGATAATCTTAGTTAATGGTGGAAAACCGTATGATCCTTGCCTATAAACTAGTAGTTGGGAAGTGAGTGAAAGTGAGTTGGGGATTTGATATATCTATATACATGTTAATTTTGTTATATGTATTTATGCGTTATCAACGTAGTAGGCGATTCGCGTTCGTTATCCCTTTGCGATCGAGATGACGGATTGACGCGTAGCGGTGATGCTTGCGACGGCGATCGGCCTTTTATACCGTTAGCGGAGGACTTTCAGAGGCTTTCAGATCGTGTAGCTGCTCAGGGTCAGTAGTTGGAGGAGTTCATTGCATTGATGACTTCCCGATTTGCTCCACCAAAGACAAACGGCCGGCTCGGATATCAGGTCTCACTGCGACTACTACTTCCACAAGACGACCAGTAGTGTCGGTCTTACCTGCGACACCAGTGATAACAGCTCCAGCAGTAGAGACAGTGTCTACACCATATTCCACACCTCCGTCATCTAGTTCGACAACAGTGGTTCAGTTGGTGAAGGACTTCATCAGACTGAAACTCGTATACTTCGACGGTCAGTGAGATTTTGAGAAAATCGAGAAGTGGGTCATGTTCCAAAAATTGCACAGAGTCTTGCGGATTGAGGATAGACTCAGAGCAGAGATTTCGTCGTACACCTTACAACAAGACGCCGATGTGTGGTGGCGTGCGAAGATAGCTGTTGAGGGCGAGTTTGAGTCTTGGGATGCATTCAAGACTAAATTCTATCAGCAATACTTCCCCACTGCGGTGATGAAGAGGTTGAGGAAGGAATTCATGAATCTGAGACAGGGAGCCGACGAGTCGGTGATGAGCTACAGAGATCGATACGGCTATTTGAGATAGTTTGTCGACGATCTGGTGCGAGAGGCTATGGATGATGTGTATCATTTTGGTGATGCGTTCAGGCCTGATATTGGCTTTTACGTCGTCAGTTCAGGTGCCACGACGTTGGGTGAGATATTCGAGCGTGCACTTGCTCTTGAGACGTATTACTTGGGTAGAGTGGCTGACGGGACACCCTCAGTACCCGCACTAACACTTGATCAGATTGCAAAGAATGAGCGGAGGAGACATAGGGGCAAAGGACCGAGGAGATGGGATAGAGGTGTTCAGGGGTCAATTGTGCCTTATGTAGCATCTCCTACACCTTTGCAGATGATTGTGGGTAGACCTCCCGTACCACCACCAGTCACATCTGCATTGTCAGCTCCTGCTACGTCTACTTTACCAGCTTTACCAGCACCACCAGCTCCACGTCACCAGCACGGTGGTAGAGGCAGAGGTAGAGGTAGAGGACGAGGACGAGATAGTTCCAGACCAGGGCAGAGACAGGCACATGCTTCTGCACAGGTCCAGGATCAGACACAGGGTCAGCCTAGAGCAGTTACTTGTTTTCGATGTGGCCAGGTTGGACATGTGATTCAAAACTGTCCACAGCCAGCGACAGTGATTCCACCACAGCGTCGAGAGGTCGTTCATGTGGTTGCACAGCTTGACGCAGACGCTGCACGGAAACTCATTGAGGGTATGGTTTCCATTTGTGGTTGACAATCTTATGTTTTGTTTGATTTGGGTTCTACAGTATCTTTCATTTCTGGTCGCATGGTAGGCATATTAGGGTTGAAACCGGTTAGTGTCGGAGTAAATTTAAATTTGAGTACTGCAGCCGGTGATAGAGTGTACCTTAATTCTCTGGAGGAGAAATGTCTAGTAGAGATCGACATGGTAGAGTTACCTGCGAATTTCAGAGTGCTTGAATTCTTGGAATTCGACGCGTTGCTAGGGATGGATTGGTTAGCATCATATCATGCTCATATCGACTGTTTTGCAAAAACAGTGATATTTGAGATTGCAAGGCGTCTAGTATTCATGTATAGCGGTAGTACACCGAGAGCCGAGGGCACTCGAGGTCGGCTTGCGACTAGTGGGGAGATGTAGACTCTGGTATCTGTATATATCGTTGCAGAGAGTCATGGACCAAAACTTGAAGAGATTCCGATTGTGTGTGAGTTTCTAGACGTGTTTCCAGAAGACTTACTTGGATTACCACCACCGAGGGAGATCGATTTCATTATTGAGTTGGTGTCCTGTACGAAATCGATATCTATACCACCATACCGCATGGCTCCACGAGAATTGGAAGAATTGAGGAAACAATTGCAAGAATTGGGTGAGAAGGGATTCATCACACCTTCGATATCACCATGGGGAGCACCAGTCATGTTTGTGAAGAAGAAAGACAGTACTTTGAGACTGTGTATTGATTACAAACAATTGAACAAGGTCACAGTCAAGAACAAGTATCCATTACTGCATATTGACGATTTATTTGATCAGCTGAGAGGAGCGCATTTTTTCTCCAAGATAGATCTACGATCAGGGTATCATCATCTGACGATCAGGGAGGATGATAGATACATAACAGCGTTTAGTACGAGGTATGGACACTATCAGTTCACAGTCATGCCGTTCGGTTTGACTAATGCTCCTGCCATGTTTATGGATTTGATGCACCGAGTGATGAGACCATTTCTTGACCGCTTTGTGATCGTGTTTATTGATGATATATTTGTGTACTCGAAGACTCGAGAAGATCACGAGCAGCACCTCAGGGAGACGTTGCAGACTTTGAGGGAGCAGTCTATATGCCAAATTCAGTAAGTGTGAATTTTGGTTGTCGAGGTCAAATTTTCGGGTCATGTTGTTGGAGCGGCGGTATTCTTTGTAGATCCAACAAAGATTCAGGCGATTTTGGATTGGCCAGCGTCGACTTCAGTGACTGAGATTATGAGTTTTCTGGGGTGAGCGTCTATTACCGAAGGTTCGTGAAGGATTTTGCGAAGATTGCTTCACCAATGACCAAGTTGACCCAGAAAAACGTTAAGTTTTATTGGTCTGAGGAATGCGAGGAGGCACTTGCTCAACTGAAGAAATTGTTGACTACCGCAGTAGTGCTGATATTGCAAGAGGCTGGAAAGAGTTTCATGGTGTACACAGATGCTTCTCGTATGGGTTTAGGTCGTGTGTTGATGCAAGAGAAAGGCACAGTGGCCTATGCATCAAGACAGCTGAAGATACATGAAAAAAATTATCAAACTCATGATTTAGAGTTGGCAGCACGGTAGTGTTTGCTCTTAAGATATGGAGACATTATCTCTATGGCGAGAGGTTCCCGCTTTATACTGACCATAAGAGTTTGAAATATCTATTCTCATAGAAAGAGCTGAACATGAGACAACGCAGACGGTTAGAATTTTTGAAAGACTATGACTTTTCTATGGAATATCATCAAGGAAAAGCTAATGTCGTTGCAGATGCGCGGAGTAGGATTCCGACTGGAGATGCCGAGACGTTTAGTTGTCATATGACGCATGATTATGGATTACTCGAGGCGGCGGCGATGATGAGTCGGTCAGATATTCCTAACGACACGCATGTCCTGATTTGTGCTCAAGTGAGGCTTCAGACAGTGTCGACTAAGAGAGTGTCAAAGGATCATAAAATTAACATTCTATATCAGAGATTCAGTGAGTTAGCCGAGTCCCGAGTGTCTTGGACCGGATGAGATGGCGATCGGTGTCTTAGATTTCGAGGCGGATTGTGGATACTCGCGGCGCGATCTTTGCGAGATGAGATTCTTCGGGATTCACATCGTTCCGGTTCACTTGTTCATCTAGGAAAGACCAAAATGTACCATGATATGAAGAGACATTTTTGATGGTCTGGGATGAAATCAAACATATCGAGTTTACCGGAACTCGGGATGCTCGCCAAAGAAGGCGAGCATCGTAGACCGGAGGATTACTACGCCGCTTCCCATTCCACGATGGAAGTGAGAAGACATAGCCATGAATTTCATTCGCGGACTGCCAAGGACTATTCATCGACATGATTCCATCTGGGTGATTGTGGACAAATTGATGAAATCTGCCCATTTCATACCAGTTGCAGCTCATTACACATTTGACCAGATGAGTGTATTGTTCGAGATATAGATTATCAAGCTGCATGGAGTACCTTTTGTTGGGGCATATGCCCTAGGTCAATCCATTAACTGTCTTTATGAATACTTTTAGTTCATAAAATAGAGGATTTCATTTGCAGTTTATTATAATTAATTTGCATGTTTACATTATAATAAGATCCATGGGTATTTACAGAAATATCTTAAATGTCCCTAGTCGATCATTATACTGAGAACTATAATGAATTAAGACTAGTGTGAGTCTTGATTGATGATCATATGATGATTATACGTATAGGGATACGAATCAAGATCATGAGTACTTGTTAGGGAACAAAGTCTTTGGGACCAGACCCGCTATGAGAAAATCACATGGATTAAGTCATAGTTGTTTCTCATGATATGTATATTTTTCAGTCCTCTGATACCACTATTGAATTTTGGGGTTCATACACAGTGAAAATTACAAAACAATTTTGACAAAAACCCCAACAGAATCCAAATCTAATTCCATTAAAAACGTTTAAACCATGAAAACATAATCATACATCGGTCACAATATACCTTTATGAAGGTTGATCGATCTCTAAGGCGCTGCCAACGACGAACGCCTCTACCAGCAGTCTACACACGATCGGCGGTCGAGATTCGAAGTGCTAGCTTCGAGAGAATACCAAACATTTTTGATTCTCTCCAAAACGATCAAGAGCGTACTGAAAAAAACCTAATTCGTTTCTGAAACGAACACTACAAGGAAAATGAAATTTAAAAACGGAATTAGAAAGGGAATTAAGTTCCGTTGCTAAAAAAATAAGTTTGAGACGGAATTGAGACGGATTAAATTAGAGACGGAATTGAGACGGATCGATCGAGACGGAAATAGAGACGGAAATAGAGACGAATTTAATTCCGTCTCTAAAAAATGGCGCCAACATTCCCACCAAAAATTTATTTTCTTATGACCGTTCATCAAACCTCGGGATTTGTGTGCTTGGATCAGGCCCCCCTCATCTCTTCCCCCCAACCAAAACGAAAAAACCCCAAATCGTTCTCGTCCAAAATCCCCCACAAAACCCCTAAATCCGATCGTCTCGTTCGATCGTCTCGTCCCCTCCCAAAAAATCCCCAAATCCCGTTCGATCGTCCCGTCCAAAATCCCCAAATCGGTCTCGTTCTTTGCTCTCAACTCGGTCTCTCCGTCTCGTCGTCTTTGGTCTCTCTGGTCTCTCTCGGTCTCGCCGTCTCTCTGGTCTCTCCGTCTCGTCGCGCTGGTCTCGTCATCGGCTCTCAACTCTCTCTCTCTCTCTCTCTGTCTCTCCGTCTCTTGCTCGGTCCACGCTCTCCATTCTCTTATTGGTAAGAGTTTGCTTCGTTTTTACATGACTTTTGGCAACGATGCTTACTCTCTCATGAATCTTGTATGACCTTTTGAGCTTCTCACACCCCTTTTTGATTCTTTTGGTTATTTTTGTTGCTTTATTAGTTTGTTTTCCTCCACAAGTTGGTATTCGGATCAAGACCTTTGCCCATTAACATCTGTTGTTTCTCTGTTTTGGATTTTACAATATTTCGTGGGGATTGATCACTTGAATGTGTGTATGTATTTGACTTCTTTTTTGGTGATTAGTATATGTGACTTTCATGTACTAGTGAAGCAATGTACAAAGCCATCTGGGGCCAATGTGACTAAATCAAAGAGAAAAGTTGAAAACGGTTTGGACTTTTGATACATGGTATAGATCGAGTATTGTATGACTTTGGTGATTGTGTGAATTAAAATGATACAATATGGGCATGCGAGTCTAAATGAGATCTTTATTGTATAGTTCTCAAAAAATAAGAAGCAATGACTTTTGTCCCGAGTAATATGTTTTAAATGAATTACCTGGCTAATTGTTGTCTTGTTTTAGTTTTACCGTCTCGGCTCTTGAAATCTAACTTTATATGATGACAAAGCTAGTGATATTTAGGGGTTTTTTGGGGGATTTTGGACGAGAAGGATTTGGGGTTTTGGTGTGTTTTTTTTTTTTTTTTTTTTTTTTTTTTTTTTGTGGTGCTTTGAATTCTGGTTTGTTTGTATATTTTTATGTGTTTGAGATGTGATTATTCTTGTAATTGATATTTTGTATTGTAAGTGGGGTGCATTGATGTGGCAACAAAGACTTTTTAAATTGAAGGTGAAGAAAAATTATTCAAAGGAGATTTGTAGTCTTGCATTGTTTAAAATGCTTTTATAAAAGTTGTGGTTATGTCTAATTATTGTTTAATGCATAAAAGCTAATTAATTTGGGGATGTTCGAAGAATTCTAAAGTAATTTCTTACCATGATTGTAAAGTAATTTTTTTAATTGGGGCGATCTTTGTTATTCTTTGTTCCTTGACTGTATTAAGTATTTGTTTCACATTTATATGTATGTCTCAAATCTTTTTAGCTACACAAAGCTCTATGTCTTAAAAAAGAAAATCTGCGAATTACGTGAAGACGTTATGGATTTGGATATCCCAAAGAGATTTATGGAAATTTGGACTTTCTTCAAAAGAGAAAACCATATTTTAGTCGATTATATATACTTCAACTAAAAAAAAAAAAACACAAAATCATTATGTATTAGAAAATAAATTATTAAGCATAAGTAAGCTACAACAACTTGAAGAGCAATGACAAAGCTTCAAATCCTAATTAGTATGGGTCTCAACATGAACGAAATTTATTATACCCCTAATTAGAAGTCAACTTCCACTAGCTTGCACTTGCGAGCGATTTTTTACTTCCCCGCAATTATATATAGAATTCTGAATTCATGAATACTTAATTCACATTGGTTGGTTTGTGATATGATGTCTCGCTTTCTTGAATTTGTTCCTTGTTTAGTTACTTGATCTTTGTATTATTTCTAATCTCATTGCCCTTTTGACTCCTCGTAGACCCTTACTAGAAAAAACTCAATGAGTTGACATTTAGAACCGTATTTGAGTTGCATATTCTCTATTTTGATTTAGTGTTTTCGACTCATCTAGCGACACGAAACTTCACTTCAATGTGTCAATATGCTCGAGTGGGAAACTATAGTGGAAGGCCTTTTGGGATTCCTTAAGAGTCCCATTGTCTTTCTTTTCTTGTTTGAATACATCACTCCATTATTCTACTATCTTAATTTGAAAAATCAGAAATGTCACTGAGTTCAAGTGGAAGCAAATAACTTTGAGTTCAATTTTGGGATCAAATTGAGTCA
This sequence comes from Stephania cephalantha, assembly GCA_039657325.1. Taxonomy (NCBI): domain Eukaryota; kingdom Viridiplantae; phylum Streptophyta; class Magnoliopsida; order Ranunculales; family Menispermaceae; genus Stephania; species Stephania cephalantha. Next base: position 2,853,796 of record CM077578.1, on the reverse strand, counting down.
AAAGTGGTGGCTTCTCTTGGGTGTCTAAGCTATCAAACTTGAAGTGGATATTATAATATCATCATTGATAATGACCCTTTTTTCAGCTCTGCAAGTTATTAATTGTTTTATTTTTTCTTCGCAACTGATTTAGACAAAACTTTTTATTCTATATTAAGAGTGCACATATTCTCTAGTTTGTCAGACTTGGAAGTAATTCTTTTATTTGGTTGATTGTATTGCTTTGGTGCTTATATCCAAACAAGGAAGCAATTGTTGCTGAAAGTAAAACTTGTTTGATTACACAAAGGAAATGATATAGTATAGGAATAAACTAATTGTGCATGATTAGCTATAGAGATTTGTATGACCTTTTTCATGATAAATGAGTAACTAAATAAAGAGGTAAACATGTTAGTGCCATGGTTTGGTAATTTTATGTGTAGTAATAAATTAATAAAGGTTTTTCATAGTGCACTATGTAAGATTTGCTTTTTGTTTATTCTTGGAGGTATTTTAAATTTTTGTTGTTATGTTGATGCAGTTGGCAGGTAGTTGTTATGATGCCGGATGTTGGAAAGGTAGAACTACCTTATTGTCTATGACTGTGAAGGAACAAACTCTTGATCGTGGTGACAAATTTAAAGAGTTCGGTTCTTTTAATTGTTGATTGCTTCTGCAGGTTTTATTTTAACTGTTCTTGAGTGATTTGATTTGTTACGTGGTTGATTGTGCAGTGAATGAGTGCACAACGTTCTGAATCTTTTTGAATTTCGATCTTGAATCTCCGTCTCTTTCATTGCTCTCTCGCTTCTCTGGTCGCTTCTGTGCTTATCGCTCCGCTCTCTCGCTCAAGGTAACAATAAAAAAAAATATTTGTAACACCCGAATTCTCTTGAAATTGTATCTGGTCACATATCGAGCTCTTACAATGAAAAAAAGCGAAAGAAATGATAGTATGCGGTCATATGGGAATGAAGCACATGATACTACCATTCCCGGCAAGACACAAGAGAGATGTTCTATTAATCAAGCGGGAGTAATGAAGCATGAATTCATTCCGAGGGCTTCAAAGAATTGAAGATAGGGTCACGGAGTTGCCAACTGTTGGAACAAAATCCAAAGTGGTTCGGACCTTGGGGATGGCTCTGCAAAACATGCTACCATGTCGAAACTGTGAGGGCAAGAAAGATTGTAATACATTGTGGAAGAAATAGACATGCCACCAATTCTCCAAGGTCAGAAGCTTCCAAATTTGTCATAAAGAGCAAGACTTGACTACATCAAATGGTAAGTTATTATCTAAAGTAGTGAGTACTTGTTTTGTTTAGACCTAGGTTACTTTTGCTACATAGTAGTTAAGTCCGCTTGATTTGTGCATATCGATGTTTCTATGCACAAACTTAAAAAATCACTTCTAATCCTTCATTTCTCCCTTGCAGTGATGGTTTTAAAAATCAGTTCTAAATTTGAACCGAGACGTTTTTGTCGCACAACCGGCTCTGTTGCTATGGTAAGTATACCATTTATGGGTCTTTGGGCGGAAGCCTTTTTCTCCTTTCCTAAAATAAGTCTCTATTTGGATTGACAATTGAAGCTTAGCAAGCCAAATCCCGATGATCTTGGATATGCTTGATTCTGTTTCGGTTGAAGAAGTTGGAGGTATTTTGGTAAGTTGCTATAAGCTATCAAAGTTCAAAGGCCTTTTAGTTCTATCCTTGCATTATTTCTGGTGATGATGTCTTGTTGTGTTGCTCATGCTCATGATTATTTTGTGGAATAAAATGTGTAGCCATCGGGATATTGGTCATTCGATTCTTCTTAGTTTCATTGCTTTCCTTCGAGACTTGAATTTGATTTGATGGGTCCATACAAAACAAATGCATTGTAAGTTTTTTCTCATGATGATCATAATTGGTTGACATCATCAAAATTTATTTCATCGAAAATTTGAAATATCGAACTCTCTTTTCGCTTCTTTCTCAAACTGGTATTGGTACTTGGGTATGCGAATTCATATGTTTATTTACTATTTATGCTTTGCTAATATGATATGTTTTGCAACATCATTACCAAGGTTATTCAAGTAACATAGCAATATATGTTCTATTTGTCTAGTATGTGCTATATCCTTTTTCAATTAAACTTGATGATCGGTTCTCCACTATATATGTAGTCTATGTGAATGACCATTAGACAAACCCGAGTTGTTTTCCAATATCTTGTGTTTGTTCGCCACATCTACCATGTGCTTAGTTTTATGTAGGAACAGTGATCTTGTGTCATCTCCCTCTTTTTCCTATCACGATATCCTTTTTCCATTAGACTTGGTCATCGATCTCCACCATGTGAATGCCCATTAGAAAAGCTTTGTTATTTTACTCGAAGTTGTATGCATAATTTCTTTGCTCAATTTTACTTGCTCAATTTTACTTTTTTGTATGCTTATAAAATGTAGAGTAGCGCAGTAAGAATTTTAGATTTTATATTGATCTCGTCGCTACTGTTTTTACAGGGCCTCTCCTGCTCTTTCTGTTTGTGCGGGGCCATGATGGCAGAGCGTGGCCCTATCAGTAGGTGGCTGGTTCTTCGATCGAGTGGGAGTTAGTGCCATTGATTGCCCATATCCCTGTGACAATACCTGCCATAATCTAGTTTCCAAGTGAGAGATTAGGAATTTAAAGCATATCATGTAACTTTTATAGTTGTTTACATGACTTTTCGATTGATAATTCTTTTTGTGCATATTTATAGGATTGTAAGTTTTTTTTTGTGGTTGTTGAACAATAGGATTGATGGTTTTGTGAATACTTAGAAATTTGGAGCATTTGTAATACTAGACAATTTTTCGTGGATATATAAATCTTTCTCAATTTTTGATTTTTACATTTTTTTCTCTCATTTGAATATTTGTTGATATATATATTGTCGATGTATGAATGTCAAATTTTGCTTTTTTGGGGGATGTTAGCACCTCCCAAGGAGTTGTTGGAGGGGGTGCAGGCGATGGAGTAGGTCCTATGGTTGTAATTTCAAGTTATAGGTTGGAGAACCAATTGGATTATGTTTATGTTTGAAAATTAAACAAAAAGGAAAATTAGAGACGGATTAGCAACGGAATTCAAACATTCCGTTGCTATTCCGTCTCTAAAATCACAAACGGAATCAGAGACGGAAAGAATTACGTTGCTGATTAGCAACGGAATCATAGACGGACTTTTGCTCCGTCTCTGAGTCCGTCTCTGATTCCGTTTGTGATTAGCAACGGAATCAGAGACGAATTCATGAATTTCTTATTTCCGTCTCTGATTCCGTTTCTGATTAGCAACGGAATCAGAGACGGAATGCAATTACAAATGTACCATTTCGAAAAAAAATCCATTTCTATTCCGTCTCTGTTCCGTTTCTAATTTCCGTCGCTAAATCCGTCTCTAATCAGAAACGAAATTTTTCCGTCTCTATTCCGTCTCTAATCAGAAACGGAATCAAATTTCCGTTTCTGATTGGATCAGCGACGACTAAATCAGAGACGGAATCCATTCCGTCTCTGTTCCGTTTCTGAATTCAATTAGAGACGGAATTTATGCAAATCAGAGACGAAAATTTACGTTTCTGATTTGCTATTTTTTGTAGTGGAAAATAGAGTTTCGACCCTTAATCTTTCATACGTGTGTTCTAACTTAAATTGTCTATTTATACAACCCTTGTATATAGACGATTAAGTAAATTACACATATACCCATACTTAAAGAAGTATAAGTGTAATACACTACAATGACATTTCTCTCATGAATTTTATCATATAAAATTCGTTTTTTCAACCATCTTAAAATCTTGCAAAACCATTCTTAGTGTGCGACCCAATAGACTCATACAACGTTGACGAGTGTACCAAAATAAATTTTGATATACAAGTCATAAGCGGCCTCTAGCGAGACATTATGACTACCCAAGTTGTACGAATATCAAATCGATACAACCTAATCAATATTGTATATAACATCCTTTTGTCACACGATATCCTTTTGATCAAACATAAGACATGAAATTTTTATCCAACATGTTCAATCGTACTAGTCTCGATCTCTAGGTAGATCTGAAAACATCCAAGTGACATTGATCAATATCAATTCACTTAGACTAGGCCTTTTAACGATCTAACACATCGAGGATCCACTGGATATCTCTCTTTATATGAGAGGGACAAATTCTATCTCGATTACACAACTTCACATATTGCTCACACAAGTAACCAATCACAACCTTTATAATCGTCCTAGGTTAAAGACAACGTTTAATTGTGTCAAATCACTTGTTCCTAATGTTGAAGTCTCTGGTAATCTCAAGTCGAGGACTGAAAAATATACATATCATGAGAAACAACTATGACTTAATCCATGTGATGTTCTCATAGCGGGTCGGTCAAAGATACTTTGTTCCCTAACAAGTACTCGTGATCTTGATTCATATCCCTATACGTATAATCATTATATGATCATCAATCAAGACTCACACTAGTTTTAATTCATTATAGTTCACGGTATAATGATCGACTAGGGACATTTAGGAAATTATTATTGTAAATACCCATGGATCTTATTATAATGTAAACATGCAAATTAATTATAATAAACAAAAAATGAAATCCTCTATTTTATTAACTAAAAGTAATCATAAAGACAGTTAATGAATTGACCTATGGCACATGCCCCAACATCTCCCACTTGCATTAGGGCCAATCATACATGCATATAATGCCTAATGATCTAACATGACCATCATGTTTTGCTTGTGAAGAGCTTTTGTCAATGGATCTGCAACGTTGTCTTCAGTAGGTACTCTGCAAATCTTCACGTCTTCCCCTCTCAATAATTTCTCTGATGAGATGAAAACGCCTGAGTATATGTTTGGATCTGTGGTGTGATCTAGGTTCCTTTGCCTGTGCTATTGCCTCGTTATTTGTCACAATACAAACAAACAGGGTTAGCAATACTTGGAACCACACCTATTTCAGAAATGAACTTTTTGATCCAAATCGCTCCTCCTTTCTTTGCATCGGAAGGCTGCAATATACTCGAAATTACATTTTGTAGAATCTGCTACGATCTCTCTTGCTTCGAACTTTTCCACTTCTTGCACTCCCATTCAAAGTAAACACATATCCAGATCACGATATAAAATCATCTATATCGCTTTGAAAACTTGCATCTGTGTAACCATTTACAACTAGATCATTTTCAAAACCTCCATAGACCAAGAACACTTCCTTAGTCCTTCTTAAGTATTTAAGAATGTTCTTTACTGCTATCCAGTGACTCTCACCAGGATTCGGACTGATATCTGCTTGTAGTGCTCAAAGCATATGATACATCAGGTCGAGTGCATAACATGACATACATGATAGATCCAATAGCTGATGCATATAGAATCTTATTCATACGGTCTCGCTCATAATTTGTCTTAGGACATTGAATCTTGCTGAGACTTATGCCATGAGACATTGACAACAATCCTCTTTTAGAGTCTTGCAAAGCCGAACCTATTCAAGACACCTTGTGCTATGTAAGCACTCGACTTAGACCGATTAACCTCTTAGATCTATCCCTAAAGTTCCTTATCCCTAGAATATATGTTGCATCTCCTAAGTCTTTCATTGAGAAACACTTCCTTAACCAAGACTTGACATTCTGCAATGTTAGGATGTCATTTTCAATGAGTAATATATCATCAACATACGATACCGAAAAAAATAACTACACTCTCACCGACCTTCTTGTATACGAAGGCTCATCTTCGTTCTTAATAAAACCAAAATCCTTGATTGCTTCATAAAAACGAAGATTCCTACTCCGAGAAGCTTGCTTTAATCCATAAATGGGTCTTTGAAGCTTGCATACCTTCCTATAATTCTCAGGATGTACAAAACCTTCATGTTGTGTCATATACACGTCCTCAAACAACTTTCCATTAAGAAATGTTGTTTTTACATCCATTTGCCATATCTCATAGTCATAATATGCAAAGAATAGCAATTAAGATTCTTATGGATTTAAGCATGGCTCTTTGGCGAAAAAGTTTCATCATAATCAACACCTCGAGTCCGCACTCGAAACCTTTTGCTACTAGTCTTGCTTTAAAAGTATGGACTTTGCCATCCATGTCGGTTTTTTCTTGAAAACCTATTTACATCCAATGGTCTTACCACCTTCAGGGTAAATAAACCAAGCTCCAAACTTGGTTATCATACATGGATTGCATCTCATAGTTCATGGCACTTAGGCATTTATCTGAGTCCGGTCCGGACATAGCCTCCGATAAGTGGTGGGCTCATTTTGATCCATAAGCTACACATCACGACTATCGGTAATGAGAAATCCGAATCTCTCTCGGCTCATGTCTTACCCTACCAGTTTACGTGGGCCTTGTGTCACTTGTGGAGGTTCAACTGGTTCGAACATTGTTGAACTTCCGATAGCGATTCAGTGTGTTTATCTCGTGATTCTTGAACTTCTTCAAGATTTATTTCTCTCCCACTAGTGTCTTTTGAAATAAACTATTTTTCCATAAAGGCACCATACCGAGCAACAAACATTTTGTTCTCGGTGGGATTATAACGAGTAATATCCTTTTGTTTCCTTAGGATACCCCACAAATAAACACTTGTCAGATTTAAGTGCTAGTTTTTCGAGACTTGTCGCTTTACGTAAGTCTCACAACCCCAAATCTTAAGGAAAGACAAACTAGGTCTCTTCCCGTACCATATCTCATATGGTGTTTTATCAACCGCTTTAGAAGGAACTCGATTTAGAGTGAAAGCTGCATTTTGTAATGCATAACCCTAAAAGGATAATGGAAGATCTGCACGACTCATCATAGATCGAACCATATCTAATAAGGCTCGATTTCTCCTTTCAGAAACTCCATTCCATTGTGGAGTTGCTGGTGGAGTCAATTGGGAGACAATCCCACAACTTCTAAAATGATCATCAAATTCTTGGCTCAAATATTCACCACCTCGATCCGATTTGAAGTGTTTTGATAGTTTTACCAAGTTGATTGTGCACTTCATTTTGAAACGTTCGAAACATCTCAAATGATTCAACTTTATGTTTCATAAGATATACATAACCATATCTGCTGAAATCATCAGTAAATGTAATGAAGTACTAATAACCTCCTCTAGCCATTGTGTTTATAGGACCGCATACATCAGTATGTATTAGACCCAATAAATTACTTGTCCTTTCACTGTGTCCAGTAAAGGGACTTTTAGTCATCTTGCCTAGTAAACAAGATACACACGTTTCATATGTTTCTAAACCAAATGAATCTAGAAGTCCATCTTTATGGAACTTCGTTATGCGTTTCTCATTTATGTGCCCGAGACGACAATGCCAAAGATAGGTTTGATTCAAATCATTTGACTTGAATCTCTTTGTATTTTTGTTAAAGACTGGAGTATCAGTGGACCTTTTCATGCTTAGAATATAAAGACCATCACACAAATCAACATTTGCATAAAATATGCCTTTACGAGAAATGGAACATCTATTATTCGCAATAATAAAATCAAAACCATCCATATCCAAGCATGAAACAGAAATGATGTTTCTGCTCAAGGCAGGCACAAAATAACAATAATTTAAAGTTAAAATAAGTCCACTAGGTAAGACTAAGTCATATGATCCAACAGCCAGGGCAGCAACTCTTGCTCCATTCCCTACGCGGAAGATGACTTCTCCTTTCTTCAACTTTCTACTTCTGGTGAGTCCCTGCACATTTATACAAATGTGAGATCCACATCCGGTATCTAATACCCATGAATCACTAGTAGATAAATTAATTTCAATATTATAAATACCTGTAGTGGTAGTCGCACTACCCTTTTTCTCCTTTAGATCTTCAAGATAGAGTTTGCAATTTCTGAACCAATGTTCAGGTGCATGGCAGAAATGACAATTTCCTTCCTTTTCTTTTGGGTGTTTTGAAGAAGGAGCAGGCTGGGGCTTGACTTGTTCCACAGGCTTTGCGACAGGTCCAACAGCAGCCTTGGCAACTATAGCCTTGCCTTTGCCTTTCTTCTTCATTCCTTTTCCCTTTTGGACCATCAACACATTACTATAGGGTTTCTTGATATTTATTCTGCAATTTCCAAGAAGAAATGCAACTCGAAATTGATTTCTTCATACTATTCATATTGTAGTTCATCACAAATTGTGAGTAACTCTCTGGTAATGAATTCATGATCAAAACCGTAGCCAATTCTTGGCTTATGGGAAATCCGAGTCTATCAAGCTGATCAACATAGTCCTTCATCTTCAGAACATGAGGACTAACTGACGCACCCTCAGTCATCTTGCAAGAATGTAGGTTCTTGATGTCTCGAACCTTTCTTGCCTAGCTTCTTTGTTGGAACATTTCATTCGGCGTTATAGCCATGTCGTAGGCTTCCATTAGTTCCATGTCCTTCTGAAGTTCAGGAACCATAGTTGCCAGCATAATACATGCAACATCAGTAGAATCGTTGACATGCTTATTATGCGCATCATTCACAGCTTTCGTAGCATTGGCTGGTAGGTCCTCAGGGATTGGAGCATCTAGGACATACAACTTGCGTTCATGCTTGAGAACAATTCTCAAGTTTCTGAACCATCAAGAAAGTTAGTCTCGAGATAGCTTATCCTTCTCAAGGATGGATCGCAGTGACAGGGGATTATTGTTACTTGAAGAGGCCATTGATCTATAATAAAGATTATGCAAAGTTTATTTTAGTATAGAGGAATAGACTCCCACTAAATTAACAACCCTCTTAAAACATAATGTTTATTTAGGGGACAAAATCCATATTTCACCTAATTCTATAACAGCTATGACATCAAACACAGAACTATATTATTTAGGTAGGTAACAGTTACCAATTACATCTTATGTAATTTTAGATACTTTTATGAGATACGGGACATCTTATGTCTTATCATGTTTTTTATCTCATCATGTGCCTAAAGCGGGCGAACAAGGGGCAGCGCCCCCAATTTTTTTTTTTTTTTTTTTTTAGGAGACGAATTTCAATTCCAAAAATTAAAATTCGCTATAGAAAATCATATTTTTCGCTGATTTTATTATCCTAAATTAACCCCTTAATTTATCCAAAATTAAGTCAATTAAAACATTTTAATCAACCTGGGCCCACATCTAACTAATCATCTTATCCTAATCCCATTAGGACTTAAGATATTTGAATCCTAGCATATCACCAATAACAAAATTCTCGATATTTATCTCATATCCAATAGGGATAACGAAATCGATTTTGCTAATATCTCCTAATCTAATTTGTTATCTATCTCTTATCAAATAGAAATTTCATAACAGAATATATATAACGAGATAAATAAATAATTTCGAAAAATAATTATTTACAATTTCAGTCCTCATCCAAATAATCACAAACATGTAACTCAATCATGAACTACTATCTCAATCGAACCTAATCGTATTAGTTTCGAATTAATATTAAGACTTATACAATTTAAGAAACTTAAAACAATGTAACCTAAATATGCATACTTGAATTACGAGATTTCATCCATGCATCAATACACGAAAAATAAAGATTATACCTAATGGTGTCATGGATCACGAGACACGAAATTCAATTTATTAAAATTATTCGAATTAACCTAACATGGTTACTAGCATGTACTGAAACGATTTCAATTAAATCACGAATATTTGTATCATATACACAAAACATGATAATAAATCTCACATAAAACTTATGTATATCACATATACATCAACTATTAACATGCTTTCAATCATATATCATGTATATATCAGAAGAAAACATGCAATGAATTTAATGGAATCGAACTCGAAGGCTTTAATACCACTGTTGAATCTTGGGGTTCATACGCAACGAAAATTACAAAATTCAACACCTTTGACAATTACGTCGAGACAGAGATATTATGTATACGTTCGGATGTGGCGGAGTATGCAGGAGCAATATGGTACGCGCTTACAGTTTAGCACAACCTTTCACCCTCAGATTGATGGGTAGACTGAGAGGTTGATTCAAACTCTCGAAGATATGCTCAGGTCGTGTGTACTTGAGTTTGACAGATCGTGGGAAGAGTATTTACCATTGTGTGAGTTTGCATACAACAACAGTTATCAGGCGAGTATTGAAATGGCGCCATTTGAGGTGTTATATGGCAGACCCTGTCACTCACCATCTTGTTGGGCTGAGCCAGAAGACCGGGCTTTATTAGGGCCTGAAATTGTTGTCGATCACACAGAAAAGGTAAGACAGATTTGCCAAAAGCTTAAGGGAGCCCAGGAGAGGCAAAAGAAGTATGCAAGACACGTATCGCAGCGATCTCACGTACGATGAGGGAGCTTTAGTGTATCTACAGGTTTCTCCTCGTAAGGGTCATCATCGATTTGGTTTGAAAGGCGAATTAGCACCCGAGATTCATCGGACCTTTCAAGATCAAGAAACGGGTTGGAAAGGTTGCATATGAGCTAGAATTACCTCCACAGATGTTGGGAATTCATCCAGTGTTTCATATATCGATGCTTCGACTAGCTAAGTCAAAGGCAAGCGAGAGACCGACAGTAGATTTGAGTCAGAGTGATTTGAGTGAAGATATTTCATATGAAGAGCAACCAGTTCAGATCCTTGAACGAATGGTACAACGATTGAGAAGCAAATCTATCCCGAAGGTATTAGTTAAATGGCAGTTTCATGGAGATTCAGAACTCACTTGGGAACGAGAAGTCTAAATGTGAGATAGATTTCCGTACCTCTTCGAGTCAGCTATATTTTTAAATTTGTTTAGTTTATGTTCGATGACCAACTTTCGTATTAGTTGGGAAGTATTGTCACGGACCAAATAATTAATACACGTTTAATTCTTTAAGCATGACCAAATGACCGTGACGTGGGACCCGCGAGATATACGTGTCACTACCGATGCACGGTGGCCGTTGTATATGTTATATTTGTGTGTTGTATGACTAGTGTACGGTATATGTGTAGACTACTAAGTCAATTCTACGGTATGCAGATATCGAGACGAGCGGGGACGCGTCTCGAGTCACGTGTCGACGTAGGACCGAGGTAGCAGCGTATTAGGGTAAGATTCAATTATTTACATTAAATGTGCAATTAATTGGTAATGTGTGGTTGCAATGTGGCCACATGCAAATGTAATAAATAAAAAGGGCATATAGTTAGAAAAAAAAAACATGAGGCCTTGAATGTGCATCTAGACACACAAACACCCATCTTTATGCAAGTGTGTTAAGGTTTAGATTCACTTGTATGTGACTTAAGGGAGAAGTGGTAGGAGAAGAACCACATGATATGCCTCGAGATACGTGTGTGTTTTGAGATGAGTGGCTCACATTCAAGCCAACCCAAATCATATAAATTGGTCAAATTTAACCTCAAAGTCCAAACTTATCTCATTATCTCTCAAACCAAAACGAAACAAGGAGAAGAAGAAAACGAAATAGAGAAGAAGGAAGGAGAAAGAGAGAGAAAAAGAGCGGGAGAGAGAGTCCGAGCTCGAAGGAGGCGATCAAGGTAAGTTGTTATTGTTGATGTGGTTTGTTGTTGTTGAATTGGTTGTTGTTGTTGTGTCGGTTGGGGGACTCGGACGAACCGCCATGGCGGTTTCGTCCGTGATCAAGGAAGGCAGCGGGGGGTTGTCTCCCCGCATATGAGACCCAACTCCGGGGTTGGGGATGGAATCTCAACCCCAATGAAGAAGAAAAAAAATCAAAACAGAGCGAATTTGCTTTGTTTGAGGAGGTAGAAAACGATGACTGAACCGGCGAGGTTCGGCCCTGGTCGAGCCCAAAGAAAAAAAAAGAGGGAGAGATGAGAATATGGCTTGGGTGAACGGGCTGGGTTAAACCTGGTTCGGCCGGTTCAAACAAAACCCAAATTAAAAAAAAATAGAAAAAGAAGAGAAAGAAGGGAGGAAAATTGGGAAAAATTAGGAAAAATTCCGAAAAATTATATTTCGACAAAACAAATGGAAATTAATAAATTTATATGAAAAATAAAATACTTGAAATTAGGACGAGACTTTTACGGGTTTTTTTATCTCGAAAAGCGCGAAATTGGCAAATTGGTCTCGAATTCGATTTCGGCCGATTTAGGAATGTTACATAATTAATATTGAATCTAAATTGATAAATTGTCCAAATGTTAGGACCCTAAAGGAGATATTACGAGGTGTTGGGTGCGTACGGTGACGCGACAAGAAGCGGATAGCTTAGGAATTGTTATTGTATGTAAGTAAATTGAGTGAGACATTTATTTACATTTCATTCCATTTATTTATTCATTCTCAGTTATTCGAACTGAATTTACCTTTGAAATCTGTGACGACCCCAATTTCCCACAAACTGGGCACCACTCGGCCTAAGCCCACGTGGACCCCCGAGCCAATCTCGCAAGGTCAACGCAGGCCTAGTCAACCTTCCAATCCATCATTATAAGTAATTTCATAACTTTAAGTTGAGTTATTAGTATTTTTCAAGTTTTTACAATTTAGCGGAAGCAATTAATTAACTCAACAGTAATACAAAAGAGTTAGGCAACCTAATTGTGGAACCCAACATAAATATATCATCAGAGGAGAGTAAATACACTTTACGTGCCCATAATCCCAGTGTTGTTAAAACAAGTATATATAATAATACCATGGATTTACCTAGCTATGGAGCTTTCCCTTTGCTACTTGTCTGCGACTATGCACTCAGTCAAACACGAGATTGACGAGCCCATGTAAGTAAAATCTAGTAGAATCTAAACAATAATTCAAGTTAAAATGAAACAGTCTAAAAATCATGCGGATAAAAAGAAAGCTATATGGAATGCATGATCATGAGACTGTAAAAACAATGGAAGTACAACGAGAATGAGTGTCACAGGAAACAATAGAGAGGTGCCCAAGTAGTCCAAGACCACCGAGTGCGGGTGCCACATGGTCGGGGTCACAGAGTCGCGACAACGTCAAGCAGACTCGGGTCATAGGACGCGGCATCGCCTGCTGTACCTATAATGTCGCGAATGAGGGATATCAATGGTGCCCCGGATAAAACGCATGTCATTCCGACCAAAAACTCAAGTGACTCGAGGTCATGGCCCCCGTTGCAAGCCGACAACCACTCCAATCAGAGACACGAGTATGACTCACTTGGCCCTCGGATACTCATAAGTGGGTGAGAATTCCAAGAAAAATACATAGTGCAACATCAATAAAATATAAGCTAAAATGAGCTAATGTGCATTTCCTAGCTGGTTTTACTTACCTCGAGAACGTCCCACTCACGCCTCGATATGCGCACCCGACACCCGACTCCTAAGTCCCTGGTGTCCATTTATACCATTTAGGGCTATGTTACTTAAATCATTCAAATCACAACTAAATTAGGTGAAGTAAACCTCACCATGGCCTTCAAAATCCATTTGAAACCGTCGCGTCGTCGAGCTCGTCGAATCGCACCCCTCGTCGAGGATCGATCGGTCCGACAACGCGCCACCGCGCAGTTGCTCCGCGCCATTCACCGCGCCGTTGCCGCTGCCGTCACCGCGCCCCTGCCGGCCGCCACGACGCAGTCGATCGCCGCTGCCGATCCCGCGGAACTGTTGTTGTCATGTCGCGCTGCCGCCGGAGTCGCCGCTGGTCCGGTAGCCGCCGCTGCCTCGCGGCTGCAGTGCAGCGCCGTCCGTCGTTGTTGCTGCCGTCGTCTCTCTGCACCGCGCCACCTCCTGGCGCAGGAACCGCCGTCCGCTGCCCTCGCCGGCTCGCTGTCCTGCCGTCGCTGAAGCTGCTCCGCCGCCATTAGCAGCGCTGCTGGTCCGCTGCTGCACAGCAGGTCCGATCTCGCCACCAGCCGCGCTCATGGCCTGCGTCGTCGCTGCCGTGGCTGCTCGCCTGGCCGGCTCCGATCTGCCTTCGCTGTCTCCGCGATCCACTGCTAGGACGCCGTCTTCCGCCGTCTCTCTCCCCCTCTCTCTCCGTCATCTCTTGCTCTCTCTCTCTCTCTCTCTTTTTCTTTCTTTTTTCCTCTCTTATCCGATTCCCCATCTCTCTTTTTGTTTTCTTCTTGAGGAAGTAAATCCTCGAGATTCGTGCGGAGCGGAACTCGAGGCACATCAAAAACATTTTATTCAAATACTTTCCTTAAAAAGTGGGCATCGCGCATCTCGAGGCACCATATATATTCACACCACTTCCACCTCATTTCACAATCTCGACACTCGCGCCACACGCATCACGAGGCGCATCCAATGTATATTTTTTTAATGTGACCACATTAAAACCACTATAGCCACTATAGCCACATTAAGCCGCTACCTCGGTCCCATGTTGGTACGCGACTCGAGGCGCGTTCCCGTTCGTGTTTCGGCTCACCGAATCCCCCGCATATACCTTGCTCAACAATTTGCATTATAATCTGAAATTGGATATTCTCGGTGTCTCCACCCGAGATTCGGACATACGTATTCCGATGAATGGATCCCACATTCGACCCTAACTTGACACGTGGCACAAGTCAAATTTTCGGGCCGTTACAAAATCCATATGATATGCCTTGTTTATTTATCATTTTATGACGTTGCTCATAGCATACTCTGTTGTTTATATACTATCATTGATTCCAATTCCTATACTTTGTCTTGTTTATTGTTGTGTTTGGAAGTCAGTGATATAGCATGCTATTAGGTTAGCTTGTTTATTTTGACTCTAATCCTTTGTGCATTAGTATGCAGTTACATCTCTTGGATTCTATTACCGAGTTTTAAAACTTGGGTATGTTAGCAATTATACATTCCGGTGACGACTAATTCACTTAGAATAGAAAATGTGTAATCGTAAGTACGACCTTTTGAAATTATGAACTAGAGCTCAATTTGTAATGAAATGCTATAGAGCAGAGCTCAAATTGTAGTGGAAAGGTTGATGTGACGTAGCTCACGGCCGACCGACCATAATCCATTACTACTTAGCCTTGAGTCAGTTTCATATTTGGTTAACTCAAGTATCTCTTTGCATGATGTTTCGTCAACTTAGTTGCTATTTAAATTATGCCATTTGATACTTGTTACCTGTTTGGGAATGTGGATCGATGTCTCTCAATTATTACTTAAATAATTTCATGTACTCACCGTTTAGTTTGTGACGAGTGGGTGCGGATCAGTAGAGTAACGAGACTAGGCAAAGAGAAGATTGGTGACTACATTTGAGCCAGTGAAGGACTGCTACGACATATTTTTGTACGTTTTATATTCTTTTGTATTACATTTTCTATGTATATGATATTTTTCTTTTTGGGTTGAGTGATAGGAACATCTGACTAGACACATGCTATATATATATCACCACTTTTGTTTATATATGCATGTGATATCTATTTCCTGGTTTTTCCACAATAGGTTAGGCCTTATGTTATAATTTCCACCAGTAACTTAAGAAGACTTCCGCTGAATAACTTGTTAGTTTGAAAAATTTAAATTAACTATGATTTGTTAGGTAGTTGAACTATCTAGTTGACTGTAGGTGGTATCGTGTTTTTAATACATAATAATTGGTAGGTTTTTAGGTGTATAAATAAGGCTGACTAGTTCCTTGTTATGTCCTATATGAGATATTAGGGCTTAATTAGGGATTAGGCCGGGCAGTGTCATGGTCTTCAACATAATGTTAGACACAAGCACAAATCAATCATAAAAACAGCTTGTTTGTAGGATAAAAATATAGTAATTGATTAAGATCAATTGTAGAATATTTAAGAAAAGGTATGTGAATATATATATATATATATATATGTATATGTATATATGTCAACAATGAATTAGAAATTTTTTTAAAAAAATCATAATAAGTAGCTAGCATCATGAAGACTTACTTGGCATGTACCAAAATCATGGTACACTACTAAGACAAAAAAAATGAAATTGATCATCAAGATGCATGATCACTAGCAAAAAAAAAAAAAATTATTTTCGCACAACATTAAATAATTTTAATCACCTTAATGAATAAGGAGCATCTCTTCAATCGTTTGTTTAATCGCTCATAATCACCATCACCTTTCTTCGCATCGATCCTTGGCGCAGTTCACCTAATCATGATCGCCGACGTCCGAGAACATATCTCAACTAGATATTGTGATTGATCAATAATTGAATGTTGAGGATCATGATAAGCAGTTGTGTACCGATGATCAGGAGGTACACTTTGATGAGAAAAAGTCTCAAAACTCATCTAAAAGTCTGGATTAATGCTAATTTGATCATTGACAAGATAATTCATGAAACCTAATGAGGTATGATTCTCATCATTGTTGAGAGGAAAATCAGATAGAGCAACATCATTATAAGGTATTGGTGTCGGATAGTCAGGAGGAGGAGGATAATGAACCTGATCATGATCATCATTACTAAAAGTACTTGGATTATGATAACTAGCTAGAACAGGCGTCGACGGATAGTGAGCCGGCGGAGGACAATTAACCTGATCATGATCAGTACTAAAGGTACTTGGATTATGATAATTAGCTAGAGCATGAGTGCTGATTGTTAAGCACTACAAAAAAAAACTTAAACAACAACAAACTAATATGATCTTTGAATTGGTACGGTTTTGTTGCTAAGCGACCACTACGCAACATATCGACGATAGATAGTAGTTTGTTGTTAAACTCTTTGTTCTTGCCGATTCAACTCAAAGAATATGATTTGAGGTTCTATTCTTTGTTGGCGATATAGATTTGTGACAAACGTCTGTCATTGAGCAATGAAAAAACTAATCTCGTAGCTAATTGTAGTCCATCAAGAAATGAGGGTTCTGTTACAAATCTGTTGCAAATCAATGCGACAGACACGATCATCATTGATTTACCTATCAAGATGACGCGTGTTGTCGCTGATCTGTTGCAAATCAATGACATACAGAAATCCGTCATTGATTTGCCGATCAACAAAATCAGATCTGTCAATAAGCTAATCTGCAAAAAAACAAAGACGAGATCAATAATGACAGTTTTTTTGATGTGCAAATCAGCGACATCTTACCGAAATCATCGCTAATTTTGGAATGGTAATTTTGAAAAAAAAAAAAAGCGATTACACGATAAATAGTAAAATGAAAAACTATGATAAAATCTGCAACAATAAATCTGTTCTATTTTGCAAATAATACGAAAATAAGGAAAATGTATGTATATTATCAAAATTTGACAAACAATGTCTACAAAAGGATGAGATTAACATTTCATAATTAACTAGTAGTATACTATATAGTACTAGATGAACATTATTCAACAAAATACAAAATACTACGAAATTAAGATGGCTACACAAATTAATTTACATATATATATATATATATATATATATATATATATATATATATATATATATATATACAATGTCAATCCCACACTCTATAACATTGTTTCACCGATACAAGATAGGCACCATACAAATTCTTTAGCTAGGAGAGCGTTTCCCATCCAAATCCTGAAAATTAAAAGGAATAACTTGAACAATATTCGACATGCAACCAAAATATTCCAACACAAATGAAAATAACATCACATCCAATTAAAGTGAAATTGAATACAGTGTTGTCTCTGAGTACACACTATCTTTCACGGTCTTTCTATCTCGATGTATAACATGACCAACACAACCACTCCAAAAATACACACAACGAGTTAAGGATCTCTAATACATAAAATAAAAGTGCGCGTTATGACCCTAAAAAAGATGGAGACACATATTACATATAGAGACCAAGTTGAGCAGCATGGGGTGTCCATCTCACCGAGAAAAATGAAATGGACCATATAGGATTAGATAAACTACTCAATTTGAGAAAATACCTTAGTTGATCTATGTGGATCTAATTCTCCTATCCTTTTTTGGATACATCTTAATCTACTTATTTGTAATGTCATTCTCATTGTGACCACTTTTTGGTATCATTGATCCTAAATATATAAAATTGATTCTAATTTTACTACTATAATTATCTTAATATGTACTAGACTTGACTAACAAGTCACAATGCATGCATTTCATTCACCATCAAATGTAAACTCTAAAATTTAAATACAAAGACATCAATGAAATCAATCAACTTTATAAAGAGGAGATCCAACTCTTTGAATTAAAAAAAACTTTCTAAAATAAAAGAGGTTTATGAAGTCATTTGACTTAAGAATTGCCTACGAAACCTATATAATTCAATCGTAGTGATCTAGTTCAAAAATCATTTATTCTAAAGCCGCTAAGTACTCATGTTCTCTATCTTTAGCATGAAACACGAGTAAAATACATATTTGATCATATTTTCCAATATCGACAAAGCAAAAAATGAATGTTCCCTTCATACACAACAAAGAACAAGTTCGAAAATCAAGTTTCTTCATGAAATGACAAATGGAAAATGTTGAAAAAGCGGTATTAAATATTATATTAAAGATTTAAAAATACCAAAGTATGACAAAAGAATGTATTGTAACATATCTTTGTAAGACCATTCTACCACTCATTGCAACTATCCTAATGTTCAAAAGTTCATAATAAACACTTTGCAATATACATGGTAAAATGTTTAAGATCAAGAGAAGACCGAGTTCAATGGAGATTTTGTGAATAAAATAAATGGCGAAGGTTGCATACCAAAGGAATCTCGAAACTTGAAACCCAATTGGTGATGTAAGTTTGGCATCCTCATCAAGAACTCCACGGGCATAGAGGACTTCAAGTGTCCTAATCATTGCCTCTAGCGCCTGGAGATGCTAACCAATCAAACCCTAAGATATTATCTATACCCAATGCCTTTAACTGTCACAAAAAAAATAGAAATCAATAACACATCATGCTTCTTGAAGGTTCAACTAAGGTAAGTAATTTTCTTACAAGTTTGCCATCTCTATAAGAGAAACATTTCACTATGTGGTACATTTATTGTGTCAATGATTATAAAACAATCACTTACTGTAAGACGACTTACTTGGCACAATTTTCATACCAGCAAAAACAAAGATGCCTTGTCAACTCCTTCTCTATAAGCAACACCTATATCAAATGCCACCGGTGCACATACCTGCAAATGAAGAATCACATCGACTACATTAGAAGGGAAAAAATGTAAAGATATACATTACTCATAATTAAAAACTCACCATTAAAAAAGGTAGAACATCCAATCACTATTGTCGTGGCGGTGGTCGCGGAGGCGGCGTAAGTTGCGATATAAACTCATCATGATCATCCAAAAGATGACGTTGATCCTCAGGCAATGAAATATGTGGCTCGGTCCAATGTCCAGGCTGATGGTCATCCGGGTGCGCAGACTGAGAATGTGTTATGTCCGTCGTCAAATGACCACGCTGGTCGTCACTATGAGGACGAGAACGCTCTGTTACTGGTGATGGTGGAGTCCGCGGTGTCGGAGGCACGTGGGGCCTAATCCCAAGGTGTTGCATCAACAATGCCTTCATACGTGCTAACCGGTCCTGCATCTCTCGATTTTCTTCTTGGCGTTCCATCTTGTCTCTCTGCATTTGTTCTTGTCTTTCCATTCGCTCATTCAGCAATGTTTCTTGCACCCTTTGGTGGTCCCGCTGGAGCTCTTCCAACTCATGAGGTCCATACGCTGGTCCTCGAGATGAGCTTGCTTCCCCTAAAGATATGCTTTGCGATGAAAACCTTGTGACCCTAATCCGTAGACACGTCCCTTGACTTCGGCACCACCTCAAGATAAACGACACCTCGTCAATCGATGTGTCTAGGGATGGTGGACATCTCCTCCAATCTCCGAGTGAGTTCAAATGCATTAAATTAATAAACTAATAGTTAACTCTACTTGTTTTCTTTTAAATTGATGTGCTACATGTGTTGTCTCGAAAACTATTTATATGCAATTCATATTACTTACATCAATCTTCGCGGATCTCTGATCTACGAAAGTTTGGCCGTCATGGCCATGGGTGTGGAGGTGTCGAAACATCTCCTTCCGTGTGGGACGACGTTGAAGCTTCTTCTCCTACAAACGAGTTACATGATTAATAGTTTTTATTTCCGTTCATCTACTTACGAAACTATTTATGTATGTATATGTACCAACGTATCACCATGCTGTCTAGTGGATATACTTCCAGCGCTATGCAACGAAATACCAGTGCTCGACCCTCCCACCTCTGACTTTCTATTCGTGCTCATCTGCTCATACTTCTTCTTGAATGTTTCATCTGTTGCTCGCATTCGCTTGTAATGCTCAAACACCTCTTCATTAAGTAAATATGTGTTATTCTTTTCTTCGCGATGAGATATATATTGCCGTGTACTGATGGATGCCTTCCGACACCACACATCATATATCGCAAAGGACATTTGCAAGTCCCAGTGAAGAACACCTACGATGAACAAGTAATGGACACATCCTCATTTCTATAATCGATACTAGTTTCAATAAATTCACTACAATGGTTGATGTGAAGTTACCCTTCCACCTAAGCCGATATATCTCGTTGGGATTGTGGAACATATTCCCATTTCCATCCTTCTTTCAAATATCCTGGTCTTAAAAACTAAACTCATCTTCCCTGCGCCGCCACGGAAGAAGGGTGTAACCTACCATTTCGACATTTAAGTTAGACTAGGAAAATATTTTTTTTATAAATTAGCGGTATATATTGTGGAGAGTAACATACAAGCCATGCTCAGCAATGAGATAAATAAGAGGGTTTTCGCCTTTCGCAGGGGCTGTCGGAGGTCTGAAAAAGTCAGGGATCTCCTCAATCGCACGTGGTATCGATGATCGCAAACCTTTATTGGATGACCTCACGGATGAATGACGATGTGGTGCTTGGGGTCTACGAGATGTAGAAGTGTGCTCGTCGCCTACTCCAGGAGAATAAGCGGGATTAGTGAAGGTGATGGTGTGGCGTGATGTGACAAGACGACCCGATATCATGGTCATATGGGTATACATTTGCTTTGGAGGTGATGGTGTGGAGTGGTGTGACGAGGAGTGAATGATACCATGCTTGAAATGTGGGAGTGCATGAACTGGAGAAGATGGTGTGCCATGCTGATATGGATATGGATGACCTGGAGGCGATGAGGAGGTATAATGTGATGACGACGGTCCGGGGCATAAGTCGAGTATGGACGAGCTACATGTGACCATCCGTGGGTATAATGTAATGAGTACCGACCATCCAGGATGGGCATGTGTAGCATGGTGCGACAAAGATCCTCGTCCGGTGGTGCTAGTCTCCTCCCTGGATGCCTATCGATGTCCTCGATGGCCTCATCCTCTGGATTACCACGCCCCCTATCTCTCGCCATATATAATGGTATCTATATCTATCGCATAAACAAATAACTCAGTTGATTCATATAAATAACATTTATAGAGTTATATTTCATATAACGTAAACATCATATTTCAAGCAAATTGATAGATTGCACTAAAAACTCACACCAACCACTCAAACTCATCTTCGCTACCACTGTCTGATGACGATGTGAACTCATCATCTTCTTCATCGTCCGCATTCGTCTCAAATTCATCGTTGTCATACACAATTTCACTTGTCGGATCAACAACTGCCGACGCTAATGGATCTACATCTACTTCCACGATGTCCATATTCTCATTTTGATCTGCTTGAAATGCATTGTCCGAGATGGCCATTTCTGAACTAATGACATTGGTTTCATCTACGAACTTTGGTTGAAGCTTGCATATAGCTAACCAATCACTTTGTTCCTTTCTTCCATGCGCAGGGTAAGGAAGATAATATATTTGATGTGCTTGCATAGCCAATATGAAAGGCTCGTACCTATTGAACCGACGATTTTAATGAACTTCTACCAAACCCAATTTACGAAGAAGTCATGTACCATTTTGAGTAGGATCAAACCAATCACATTTAAACAACATTGTTCAAGCGACCCATCATGGTAATCAATTCGAATTACGTCTCGAGTACACCGTAATAATCGATATCGTTCCCACATTTGACGCATACACCACTGTTTTGTGTTGTTTTGTTAAATGCACCGTATGAAAGTGTGTCAAACTTATATCTATTAACGAGGTATGCGGGATAACTCGTACATAAACGCATTGGTCCTTGAGAAATTTGACGAATCGCATCGGCACATCGTTTTGTTCACCTAAGATGTAAAATTACAATATTAAAATCTTGCATGTTACGTAATGAGACGTTCTACTTCTAAACCGATATGAATTAGGTGTATATAAACTATTACGTACATATTGCAAGAACCATGCCGCAAATTGTTGCTCAAGTTTGATCTCAATAGCTTGATCGGTGATGTTTGGTTCTTGCAAACGAACGATTGACTTGAAAATGCTACGAAAAAGGATATGAGATTAGACAATGCATAGAAAAAATGTCAGAGGAGAAATCACCCGAGTTGTAATACCTTATAAACGGAACTACTTCCGGGCAATTTAGTAACACATATTGATGAGCTACAACGTACTCCTCGACGTAAGGTATCGTTTCCTCGTTTTGCCCAATAGTCGTCCCGGATGAATGAAAATCGAGAATGCACCATTGTTAGCAACACTCGGACCTACTCCACCAAAGATCATTTCGTTAGATTCTTTCGTGCGCGGTACTGATATGATCCTCGAAGTAGAAGGAACAAAAAGAATATGATTCCTCAACTAAGTAAGCATTACATATCGACCCTTCAACTTTCGCCTTGTTTCTAACATTGTTCTTCAAATGCTTGAGATACCTATATGATTAGAGGAAACATTGGGACGGTATGTCCGTCAAATTATGTAGCAATAACCAATATAACCTAAGATATTAGTTATTTCATACAATAAATGTTTATTGATTACAAAATGTACCTTTCGAATGGATACATCCACCGGAATTATCTTGGTCCCATGATATGGGCCTCATATGCTAAGTGTACGGGAAGATGCTCCATTGAGTCAAAAAAACTCGGTGGGAATATTTGCTCCAACTTGCATAATATTTTGGGAATGTTAGAATGCAACAGCTCGATTTGCGCCATATTAAGGTTCCTAGCAGTCAAGTCTCGGAAAAATAAACTTAACTCGCTAATTGCATTCCACACTTTATCCTCTAGTAGTTCATGAAAGGCAATAGGAATCAATCTCTGCATGAACACATGACAGTCATGACTTTTCAGCCCAAACATCCTCAATTTGTTTGCGTCCACACATCGACTAATATTTGAAGCATATACATCGGGAAAGCGTAATCGTCGTACCCATCACACAAGACTTCTTTCTTACGTTTATCGAGTGTATAAGACGCTCGGGATATGAATTGGACGCGGGGTCATATTTGAGGAAAGGTCGGTTGCAAATATATTTTACATCTAGTATCGACTTGGCATTGTCCTTACTCTTCCCAGGAACACTCATAATTGTATTAAAAATGTTGTCGAAAATATTTTTTTCAATGTGCATGACATCCAAATTGTGCCTAATGAGATTCGTCTTCCAATATGGTAAGTCCCAGAATATGCTTCGTTTCCTCCACCCTAAATACTTGGCAATCTCTTTGTTCACATGAACGGATTCGATTTCAGTTACTTTCATCAGTCCCAAAGCTTCAATTTCAGCCAGAATTTGTTCCCCCGATTTTAATCTCGTTGGTCATTTTCGACAAGTTGTATCGCGTCTGAAGCTGTTCTTATCACTTCTTAAAGTGGAGCCACGCGGTAGGAACCGACGATGGCAATCAAACCAAGAAGTTTTTCCACCATGCTTTAATTGGAATGCATCCGTGTCATCCATACAATAAGGACAAGCTCTCTTTCCATGTGTGCTCCAGCCATACAACATACCATAAGCAGGGTAGTCGCTAACAGTCCACATTAGTGCAGCTCGGAGTTGGAAGTTGGTCTTGGTGGAAATGTCGTAGGTAAGTACCTCATCATGCCACAAATCTTGCAACTATTTTATCAAATGTTGTAGGAAGACGTCAATCTGATTTGAAGGATTAGTCGGCCCCGTTACGATTACCGTTAAGAACATGAACTCATTCTTCATGCACATTGAGGGGGGTAGGTTGTAAGGAGTGAGAATTACAGGCCACGATAAGTATTGTTTTTCGGATTGGCCAAATGGTTAGAAACCATCCGTACATAACCCTAAACAAACATTACGAATTTCGGCGCTGAATTCCATGTTCACATCATTGAAATGCTTCCATGCAATAGAATCAGAACAATGTTGCATGACGATGCCATCGAAACGTGTTCCCCATGCCAACGCATGTGCCTCGCATCACTTCGACGCGAATAAACGCCGCAATCGAGGTGCTTGGGGGAAGTAATACATTTTTTTCCGAGCCCGCGCACGCCACTCCGTCCTTCACTTCTAGTTTGTTCATACCTTGATTCACCGCAAAACTTACACGTCATCAACTCGAATCCTCGCCCAAAATCATGTACATGGACTTGCAACAATCAATTTATTTATTGGATGGTAGCCCCATCCCTTGCATTAGTCATTTCGTGTTGTAAAAACTATCGACTAAACAATCGTTACTCGCAATGCATCTTTACAAAATTGAAGAATTTCATCGAACGCCTTTTCGAAAATATGATGTTCGATTTGATTTTTATGAGTCTCACGCATTGTCGACAATTTCGTCATGTTCTCGCACCTTTGCCATAGCGGTGACTTGCTGCGTCTAACATATCATACAAATTTTTCGTTCTAGGATTTGGACGTTGTTCCGCATGACACCAATTGAAACTCGGACCAGCCAAGTCGTGCACCATCTCATGATACGATGTACAATAATTGGTTGTCTGTGTCCCTTCGTGGTCATCATTTCTCATCGTATTGCTAGGTTCGTCAGGTACATTTTGAGTGTACATATAATCTTCTTCCCCGTGTTCCGACCAACATTGATATCCCGAAACAAAGCCCCGACGAAGAATATAAAGTTCTACGGTGTCAACATCATAATATGAACGATTACGACACTTTGTATGGTTGCATGGACACCGAATTTTTCCCTTAGTGGCGAATGTCCTACAGTGCGTCTTTGCGTATGTGATGAACTCGTTCACGCCGTTTATGAACTCTCGTCGAGTAAAGCCATTTTCAATACGACTATACATCCATTCTCGATTAGTAGACATCTCGATCCTAAGTTTTTCAAATTGATAATTGGATAAATCTTATCAACTCTTAAAAAAATATAAATCCTAGAAATTTACTATATTTTTAGAAAATAATCCAAATTAATATTCATTAAATTGGATTATATATAATCTTGAGATTTCTAATATAGCTACGTACGTACCTAGTAAGTATCAAGTAAATGACAATCACAATTAATAAACAATATATAATTTAAAAGTTCAAAGGGAAATACGATTAAGCTTCTTCAGGTGTGCTTTCCCTACAAACATGCTATGTACAAACATTATATAATTTTTTTCCTCACCATGAATTGCCCAAGTTATTTTTTCAAAAGCTCCATATACTCTCGACATTTCTTATCAATTCTTACTAATGAAGTATATAAATTAATATACTTTTCTTTATTTTACAAATAAATCTAAATATTCTTCAATTCTTAATATATATACAATATTGAGATTTCAAATATAAATACGTACCAACTAAATGACAATCACAATTAATAAACATTATAAGAATATATTAGTCATAACTCAATAAGATATCATTTTTCGTTGGAAATGCACTGTCAAACAATAATTTAAACAATGGACATGATTTATTAATTTATTGTATTATTATTCAATGAACATACTATATATGAACTAAATTTAACAATAGTAAATGATAATTGTCATATGACAAGCTAAGCGAAAATTTAAAGTACCTAAATGCAAATTCAATTCGTTCTACTTGTTGATTTGTTGTTGTTTAGCGACATATTGTTTAGTTGTTGATTTGTTGTTGTTTAGCGACAGATTGTTCAGACGTTGATTTGTTGCTATTTAGCAACAGATGGTTGAGTTGTTGATTTGTTGTTGTTTAGCAACATAGTGTTGCGTTGTTGGTTTGTTGTTGTTTAGCAAGTTGTCGCTATTTTTGAATGCTAAGCATAACACACTTACGATTTCGTTGATATATAAAAGGGAAAACTTAGATTTCCTAATTTCAGTAGTAATGAAAACAAAATTCAACCAAAATTCCAAAATAGAAGTTTAAGAAAACGCAAACCAGGACTGTGATTTGAAGGTCCACCGCCTGGTCGTGAGGCAATCCACGAGTCTGCTATGCCTTCGTGCTTGTCCACCGGGTGAAGCTCAACCGACGGCCGTGTCGGTGTGCGAGTCGCGGAGTCGACGCAGAGGAGATCCGAAACTCAGTCAAGGAGGAGCCGGCGAGCAGCGGACGCGGAGGAGCGGTCCGAGCAATGCGAAGAGCCGGTCGAGCAATGGCGGCGCGGATCGAGGGGTCATGCGAGTCAGTGGTGGTGGCAATGCAGCGAAAAATGTGGCGGCGGTGGAATCGGACGAACCCGCGGCGTCGGAAAAGGGGGGCGATCAGACAAAGGAACAATGGCGCGCGATGAGAAGACCGCGCGCCAATGCAGCGCGCGTGACGACAATCTCGCGCGAGGCGCGCGACCCGCGATGTCGTCGCGTGCATTGCGAGAGGAAGGACGAGCCGACGAGTCGCGGTCGACGTCGACGATGACGATGGGCGACGACGGCGATAGTGGTGGCGAGGCTTGTGCGGTGGCGGGGAACGTTCGTCGGCGGCGGAGAAGAAAAATTAGGTTGCCGAGAGAGAGGGTCGATGAGGATGGTTTCGGTTTTTACCCTTTTGTGTAGCGATTGATCGGCGACGAGATCATGTCTGTCGCCGATCCAGAGCGATCTGTCACAGACTTCGTTATAGATCAGCGACAGACTTGTTTCTGTCGTTGATGCGTCGCAGATCTGTCACAGCCTAAGCGGGAAATTTATGGCGGGAGAAATCAGCGACAGATCTGTGACAATATACAATTTGTCACAGTTTTTGTCACAAATATGTCACTAAATTGTTGCTTTTCGGTCAATCGAGTCAAACGGACTATGTGATGCAGAACTTTTGCTGATTTGTTGTTGTTTAGCAACATATTTTGTCTGTCACAATTTTTTGATGCTATTCCTCCATATTCTTGTAGTGAAGGAAACTATAGTAGTTGTTATATTTCCGTAGTTTAGGTATTTATGTAGTTTCTATATTTTGGTATTTAAGTAGTATTATGAAACTTTCCTTATTTTATACTTTGTTCAGCTTTATAAATAAGAGCACCCTATTATATTCAGTTTGCACACATTAATACAATTCTTAGACTCTTCTTTGAAATCTATCATGGTATCAGATCTCGGTTTCTAGTATTAG
Source organism: Stephania cephalantha (assembly GCA_039657325.1). Taxonomy (NCBI): domain Eukaryota; kingdom Viridiplantae; phylum Streptophyta; class Magnoliopsida; order Ranunculales; family Menispermaceae; genus Stephania; species Stephania cephalantha. Next base: position 2,826,374 of record CM077578.1, on the reverse strand, counting down.
GTCGGTCGAATTTCAAGTCGACGACCAATTCGTGGTGTCTATTTCAATCTCTCGTTGTTGTTCTCGCTTTGGGTTGTGTTTTTCAGAGCCCTAATCTTTCGTTTTTAATCATCATCTGGTTATGTGTGACACAACACTGCGTTTTTTACGTGTGAACGTTGTTTCCGTCACACACCCGCCCGACGCCACCACGTGTCACGCGATTGTTCTCTGCACTCGTTTGTCACCTCTGTCTGCACGCTGCCGCGTGTCCGCCTACAAACCGTCAGCCAATCTGTCGCCCGCCCGCGACCATGCTATCTACTATCGACTATGTTGATTTCGTTGTCTGCCTGCCGTCGACTATGTCGATTCCGTTTTCTGCTTGTCGTCGACTATGTCGATTATGTTGCTGCTTGTCGTCGTCGACTCACGTCGACTCCGCTATCTGTCGTCGACTCCGTCGAATTTGCTATTTGTCCGTCGTCGACTCAGTCGACTCTGCTATCATGTCCGTCGTCGACTCCGTCGACTCGATATATGTTGTTCTACGCTCCGTTTCGTTGTTCTGACTTAGCCACATCAGAATCTGCTTCTTCCCGTCTTAGGTGGTCGTTGATCTGTTCCGCAACGAACCTTAGATTTGTAGTCTTCGGTGGTCGTTGATCTGTTCCGCAACGAACCTTAAATTTGTCGTCTTGGGTGGTCGTTGATATGTTCTGCAACGAACCTTAGATTTGTTGTCTTCGGTGGTCGTTGATCTGTTCCGCAACGAACCTTATATTTGTCGTCTTGGGTGGTCGTTGATCTGCTCCGCAACGAACCTTAGATTTGTCAAGTTTACTGATTCGATTGACAACCTCAAGTTGAACCAACTTGAGTTTGAGGGAGGGTGTTAAGGAAACTATAGTAGTTGCTTTATTTTCATAGTTTAGGTATTTATGTAGTTTCTATATTTTGGTATTTAAGTAGTATTAAGAAACTTTCCTTATTTTATACTTTGTTCAGCTCTATAAATAAGAGCACCCTATTGTATTCAATTTGCACACATTAATACAATTCTTAGACTCTTCTTTGAAATCTATCACTCACCTTTTCAAGTACTAGAATTATGAGTTCACAAATTCAATACAGACACACATAGGAGACGAATAACGGTTGGTCAGAAAAAGAAAGAGAGATGTGAGTTTCCTAGAAATTTATGTTGTATGATTTGTGATTTTTTCTAGTTAATATGAATTGGGTCGGGGTTTATCACTACAAAAAAAAAGCAAATCAGAAACGGAAATTTCCGTCTCTGATTTGTTAAAATTCCGTCTCTAATTGCAGTCAGAAACGGAACAGAGACGGAATCAATTCCGTCTCTAAAAACGTCGTTGCTAATTCAATCAGAAACGGAATGCGATTCCGTCTCTGATTTAGAGACGGATCAGAAACGGAATAAATTCCGTTTCGATCGATCGAATTTATTAGAATTTATTCCGTCTCTAATTCCGTTTCTGATTCGATCCGTTGCTAATCAGAGACGGATCAGAGACGGAATTTGATCCGTTTCTGATTTATGTATCTAACATAAACGAAAATTAGAGACGGAAATAGCAACGGAATCCAAAGATTCCGTTGCTATTTCCGTCTCTAATTTTCATTTTTGTTTAGTTTTTAAAGTCTTACATATATAGGTCTCAATCCAAGCATTTAACCTGCCAATATATAATAAAAATCATAGCTAAATAATATATTGATATTACACAATTTATATAAACTTAACATATCCTTAACATTATCTTTTCTCAATGTACTGTACACGAAACAACAAAAACAATCTAAAAAGTTTTTATATCGTATCTTTCTACAAAAGTAAAAGCAAAAATTGTTCTAAATGAAAAAAAAAATAAAAAAATGAAGTGTTCCGAGATTATATAAAGTTGATTGTGCTTCAAATAATACTTGACTTCGTACAAAACACCTGAAAAAAGATCAAAAAGAAAAAAAATCACTAAATTATACAAACAATAATAGGAATATAAACAATATTATGGAATATAAACACAGCATAAATAAAGTAATAAAGAAAAAGAAATTCATCATTATCCAGAAGGAACATGGTGTTATTTAGCAAATTATCTCTCGCTCCAAACTATAACATAGCAATGGTTTGTGATGCTTATATATATAATCTTGATGTTTCATGATCAATATTTAAGACTGCAACATACACAAGCTATCATGCATGATTACGTTTAAGAATTAAAATTAAAAGAAAAATATTTATGCTCGACAACAAAGAAAATAAAACCTAAATTGCAAATTAATTAATTAAAGTCGACTAGTTTATTCTTATAAAAATAAAATAAAATTAAGACTTGTTTACAACTTTTAGAAATCACAAACCAAAACCATGGATGTCGATGTATCACTAAAGACCTTGTTTTCACAAGATGTGGTTTAAAACCTCAAATAGAACTAGGAACAATTGGAAACAAGGAACAATATGAGGGCATATAAGGTCCAACGCATGTAAAAACCATGAGATGAAACGAAGGAAAGAGAACTAAATGGTAAATCCACATTGCTATTCTATCCAATTAATCGGAGTAATGGAACTATGCAAATAGATCAAACTGTTAACGATATCATATCTCTTACTCTTACCTTGTGAAATCGCCACCGACGAAGCTCCAATAACAAGCATGCTTGATTTGGGACTTAGACACTTCATTAGATATTGCAATCTGGTACATCATCTCGCTTCAATTTGTACAATCTCCGCTTCCACCTTCATGTATCGCATTAGAGTGAGTTCATTTTTTTCTTTTCTTTTTTTCTCTTTCATAATATGCTATTTTTAATAGGCTTGAAGGTTAACATAGAAAACTTTACATTTTTCTCACTACAAAGTTGCTTGTATGGGAGAAGCATTTCTTGGCTTTCCATTCCATTCCCTTCTTGTATGCGTAGCTACATCATCCCGTACTGGCGAAATTGGAATATAGTTTCCCACTTGAAGGACAACAATTTCAAATGACATTATAAATTAAAGGATTGACATAATGCATACATGAGCTCAAAACTTTACCTTTTTTTTATTCCTTCTTTCACCCAAGGTCTTTAAGAAGCCTAGAAGTGCCTCTTTGGTGCTTGCTTTGCATTCGTTTCATAATAGACATCTTTCTATGACAGAATTTATTTAGCTTCAGCGAAAAAAGAAATACAAGCAAAATCAAAATTAAACCTTGGAAAGCAAGCCGAAGTAACTGGTTGTTCCCTAAAGTCTATTGACGGTCAAGACAAGCTATCTAACTTTGATTCTTCTCACACGCACCCTTATTAATTACGGGAAGTGAAATACGAACCATCTCAAATATTATGTTGTTGTAGCATTGCAGATACACATTGAAAAACAACTATGATAGTGTGATAAAAAAAATACCCAACTGAAAGAGTAAAAAGACATTAATAAAATGTAGCACAATTTAACTCATACATGAATTCTTCAATTTCCAAATAGCCTGGCTACCAACAATCAAGGAGAACTGCAAACCAAAAATCAAAAGTCATTTGCACAACCGCCTATTAGCATGAGACATAGTAAACGTTCGTGCCCGGACAAATAATATCAAGAGAATAATTGTTGAAACAGGTGGACTGGTTACCAACTTACAATTGAAGAAGAACTAATCAAATGAAGAGTCTAAAACCCAACTACCAAACAATTACATAAACAAGAAGAAGAGGAAGCTTAAGGAAATGATGGAAATCATATAAATATAATACCTGTTCGTGCTTCTCCCCATATATTCCATGACTTGCGGCTAACTCTCGAGCACGGTTCGATTTTCCTGGATTGAAAACTTCTCCACCTCTACCAACTTAATCTGCAAAGAAGAAGCTACACAAAATAAAAACTCTCGAGCATAGTTCGATTTTCGCGGCGGAATTTGTTTTGAACAAGCAACTCAAAAGAAGAAGCTTGTAAGAAGGGAGTATGATTAGAAAAGAATTGGTGTAAAACAAAACAGGAAGTGTTGGTCAACTCGCTATCACCGAGATTATTGTTAAAGTTATCCCAAAAGTACATAAATAAATAAGTTAAGGTCTCAAATTCTATGCAATCAAAGGAACTAAGCACAACAATTTGTTTCAAGTTTCGCCTCAAAGACACTCAGTAGAACCATTTACTTGTACTCCAATTTTAACCTTTTTTGAACCCGTGACTCCACAACTAGCTCTCTTTTTAAAATATGATTAATAAAGTAAGGCAACATTACATGGCGTATATCCAACAAGGAAGGCTTTCCGAGGGAAGCTGTTGTCCCCGTGAAATCCAAAGACGTCGTCAATGAGCTGATATGCCAATCCCTGAAAGCATGAAAATACCCAATTATGCAAAGAACTCCATGTTAATGGGTCTTCATAATGTGCGCCAGTCCCATGAATTTATTTATTCTAGGCAACTTATATTTTCATGACTCATAACCAACATAAAATGAAACTTGAAACTAAGGTACGAAGTTACAAACCAGATTCTTCCCATAATCATAAGCAAGCATTGAGACTTCTCAGTTAATATAAATCTTTTAGAAACAGAACAGTTTCTCATTTGAGAGTTGAGACCTAGCAAAAACTGCACTAGAACAGGTCTAGCATGGAACAAAAAGAGAAAAGTTCCTACCTACACCGCTGCTCAGAAGTGCTTGTCATTTGCATGGTTTCACCTGTTACAAGATGCTCCACAACTTTTGCAAGTAAGCTCACGACCTGTAGATGCAAATGTTCATTGATACACCTAGTAAATCTAAAACAACAGACAATAAGAAAAAACAACATAAGCAATACAAAAAGCCTACAGACAGATTATATAACTCAAGAAGGTTCACTGCCGAGCAGCACTGTAGCAGTAATACCATATACATGACAGAATTCATCACTACAATAAAACAAGTACCTAGCCAATACACCCTGGCATTTAAAAAGAAAAGGATCTTGTTCAAGTGAATAACTATAAAAGTAAATGAAGTAACTGGAAAACTATAAGATGAATATATACCTCAGTGTTTCTCAATGAAGCAAGTGCTACACAAGCTCTAGAGAGCAGAAAATCTCCAGCCAGAACTGATAGCTTGGCATCATAAAAAGAAAATAGTTCAGGCATAAGGCCAAAATTAAGATCATCTTGAATATATGGTATAGCATAGAATGAACATGTTGAAAGATTTTGGACAAAATTGCGAGTCTTATTGCAATAGCTAGGGAAGCATCAACAAGGTCGTAACAGCGCTAATAAGGATCGATGTGGAATCCGAACTAAGACCAATGTTTGTACAAACCCCAGCATCAACAAAACCCCAGCATCAACAAAACCTCTAACAAATTTCAAGGTTCGACATTCAACCTAACATCTATCCAAACAACCTAATCGCATGAAAAATCAAACAACACAGACGATCGGAAACGCTAGAAATTGAAACCCTAAAAAAAGGCACAAACAACTAGCTAGGGCATCGACAGCAATCTCAATAGAAGCATCGATTGAAGATGCTTACCAGAAATTTCATCAACGCGAAGGTTCGAGACGAATCGGAAACTGAATCCCTGGACGAAGAGAGGAATTTGAGACGGAGAGAGTGAGAGCAGAGAGCTGCGAGAGAGAGAGAGAGCAGAGAGCGGCGACGGTGAGAGAGAGAGAGCGGTGACATATATGTTTGGTGTTTAAATTTTATTGGTACTTTGTTTTGTTTTTGTGGTATTTAATTTCAACTAGGACTCAGTTTTTTGGTGGTTAATTCGGATTGAGACTCTGTTTTAATATGATGTTTTTATGAACGTTTTCACATTGTTTTTTTTTTTTAACAACAACAACATGTCGATAGTGACACGTGTCTTGCAAGCGTATGTTCGCATCCATAATGAACACTACACATCAATGGCGGGCCTGGCCTTGGGCCCGGACCGAGCCTGTGGGTCAGACCCAACTTTTAATATAGCGAGCCCAAGCTTGCTATGAGTCGGATTTGGGCGGGCCTAATTGGCGGATTTGTTATTATTTTGAAGAAATTAAATATATTTATTAAGTTTTAAGAGTTAGACAAAAAAAAGTAGGTGGTGAAGTGGTTAGAATTTACACAAATTAGTGTGAAGGTGTAAGTTTGAACCTTACAAACTCACATCTAGCATTAACCATTTTAATTCAAAGCGGGCTGAGTTCGGATCAAAAGCACAAACTCAGGCCCGCCTATTAAATAAGTGGGCTTTGGTGGGCTTGGGTCCGAGTTGGACTTGTTTTGAATTTGTAAGACCAAGTTCGGTCTATGTCAGACAAGCCTAGCAGGCCCCCGACCCAATGAGCAGGTCTAATGCACTACAAAAGATACATTTGAATTTAACTTAGGTGGGTTAATTTCTCTAACGGTCACCCAACTTTATAAATTATAACATTTTAATCACAAAAGTTACTTTTGTGACACAAAAATCATAAACCTTTTAAAAATCTTGCAATGGTGGTCACCCAAGTTTTTTTTAGTTATTTTCTAGCAAATTCGCCAACGTGGCAATGAGGTGGCGCCACGTTTGCCACGTTGCCAATTAAGGGTCAAAAATACCTCTCACTTCCAATTAGTCAACTTGTTTAATTTTGTTAAAAGTTAAAGAAATCCTTAATTTTAAAAAATAAATCTCGAAACTTATACCTAAAAAATCTTAAAATTTATATATTTTCAATCTCTAAAAATTAAACCTCCTAAAAAATAGTTTCATTTCTATAGTGTGAATGTTTTACATTTGATATTTTGAAATTAACTAATCATTTTGTTTATAATTGATATTTATTTGCATTGGATTGCAATTTTTTTCGAAACGTTGTAGTTGATGTATTGCTGCAAATTAATTTGTAGGATTTGTTGTTCCAAGTGAAAAGAGTTTATCTATATTTGTTAATTATAAATTTTCAAACTCTTTTAAAAAGTTTATGTTGTTGCACCAAAAAAACTGCAGAGATAGATCACCTTTGTAGCAAAGAAAAATAATGTTCAGGATGATGTAGAGACAGTTCAATATCAAAGCTAAACTGTCGTCTTTTTTGAGTTCTTTAATTTTCTTTTGAGGTGAATAATGTTTTGAGATTGTGAGGATTGTGAAATAAAAAAAATTAGTTGTCTGATTTAGAGTGATGGATATTTTTGACCCTTAATTGACTACGTAGCGCCACATCATTGCCATGTTGACAATTTTGCTAGAAAATGATCAGAAAAAAACTTGGGTGACCATCGTTGTAAGATTTTTAAAAGATTTTGTGATTTTTGTGTTACAAAGATAACTTTTGTGATAAAAAAATGTTATAATTCATAAAATTGAGTGATCGTCAGAGAAATTAACCCTAACTTAGCTAGGTAGTTATATTATATATGTAACATCTCTTATGGTTAGGACTTGTGTTGAATCTGGTTTGCCGTGACGAAGACGACGACTCCGGGATGGTGGGGGTTTTCTCCTCTCTAGACGATGTGATTGCCACTATCCGCTAGTAGGGTTTGTATTTAGTTATGTTGTTATATCTAGAATAGTTTGTGAGGGTTTGATCTCTGTCTATGCGCGGTGTTCCCCGTTATTGGGGTTGTTTTGTCTTGTTGTCCATCTTCGTGGGTTGTTACGTTGCTCTCTTTCGGGTGGTTGTTGCTCCCTTCGTAGGGTTGTTGTCTTCTTGTGAGGATGTTGTTCCAAGCTTTAGCGGATTGTTAAATATGTTATTATCAGTGTAATAGATTGTTATACCATTTTTGGGTGGTAGGAACATCAACGCAACAATTTTGACAAAAAAAAAAAAAACAGCTCCTATGGTTAGATATCGGAATTGACAACAACAAATTAAATACATCCTGCAAATAAAATGATGGAATTTGGGAGACATGAATTTTCAATTCAAATTGAACAACCCATCTCTAGTTTTAGAGTGAATCAACCCGTCCTCACGTTTAAAAAAGAAAAATATTACGACCATGAAATTCTTCTTCTTTGCAATATATATTACTTCATAGATAGTTCGTTGTGTGCGTTTTGATTATTGGAGCGCTTTTTAATTGGAGTGTCCATTATAACGTACTAAGTAAGAGATTATTGTTGTATTTTGGAGAGTGGTTCTTAATTGTTTTTTTTTTTTTTTTTTTTTTTTTTTTTTTTAGTACAATGAACCTGCTATTGTAAGTAATACACACAACACCAACAACTAAGTGTTAAGGCGAATTTTTTTTTCATTGTAATGTGCGCACGAATCACGATGTATATCGTACGGACCGCGATAAGTGCATGTGTAGTAGCTACATGTCCATATGTGCAAGTAATCCCAGCCAGTCTCTAGTATACATATTACTTAATTAGCCCATATGTGCAAGTAAGCCTAAATAATTTTGCAGCCCCATGAGCCCAGCCCATCATTTCCTTCAAAAGAGAGATGCAATTGGACACATGGAGGTGGCGCACACTTCATTGAGCACCATAATTTGGTTTTTTTGGATTGTTGTAAGGGAGGCTATACGCCTTGATTTTATTCCATTATCAACTTCTGCATAATCTAGGGAGGGCTACACCCCTTACATCCTCCATCAAGAGGGAGGTTAATTATTGAGCACCATACTTTTGATTGATACATTTTGTTGGAAAATGTTAGAATGATATCCCAAGTGACACCTTTGCGACGTGGTGCACGAGCCTTATGTAAAATGAGTGTGCAAAAAATAATTTTTAGCGCGTAATTACACGCGTTGTGTGTATCTTGAGGCGCGCACGACGACTCTCATAAATGCTGGCATGCGCGTCGCATCACAGGGGTGTCACTTGGAGTATTATTTTAGTATTTTTTCATTTTATTAAGGATGTGCCAATACATGTCTTCATGCAAAATCTACAGAACTCGATCAATTTTTTTCCTTGATTTACAATAACAAGTTTTTTTTGTTGCTCTCACTTCATCATCTTTCCTCCCATACTTTGGTATTATGGTTAGAAAAATGATATTTTGACTTACTTACACTACATACAATTGATACACACCAGACGTGGCATGGACACCTCAGTACTATTGGGCCCACAAACCGAACCAAGTGAAGCCGTTAACTTGAGCTGCTTCTCCATTACATTTCTAACACCCTCGTCACTTCTCAGTCACTTCATTTGTCAGTCGACTGACATGTAAACGTACTGTGAGTCTGTGACCAGAAGAAAATTCAAAATTTATGGGTTTACTTTTGGAGGGAGTAAACAACAAAAACAAACAAAATACATGCCCGGAGCATCTTCTTTTTCACTTTTGATTCCTTCCAAAGCTCTGTGATTCTCTGCTTTTGGTTGTATTCAATGGTGTACTTGACGGTGAAAAAGGTTCGTTTCCTTTAATGAAGTGTAGTTAGGTTTTGACAAAAAAAATGAAGTGCAGTTAGTTTTTAGGTACGGCGGCTTTATTTTAGAATTCCTTCTTTTTTATGAAATAATATGCTATATATGCTATGTTTTGTATATGAAATGGTATATCTTTTTTTTTATGTTGAATGTTATGTGGTGTTAAGTGCTACACATTGAGATAGAGGCATTGTGATGCTGTGTTGTTGGTCTTCTTCTATTGTTATTTCTTTGCCTTGTCATTCAGGCAAGGATTCCATCAGTTGAGGGAGATGACCCAACCATGCTAAGACCAAAAAATGTGGACATTGAAAATGAGGACCCTAACAAGGTCCATGATGGAACAAAAGATACCAAATTTTCTGCAAATCCAGTTGCTTATAGGCGATGTGCCTCCACTGATAGGATGCATCGAGAGCTAACTAATTAAGGAACCAACTGATGGACATCAAAAGGGGAGACCGAGGAGAATCACGAGAAAGCTTCATCTGAGAAGAAGACCAACAGAAAGAAAGCAACTGATCTGAAGTTGAACAACAACAACAACAACAACAACAAAAAATTGTGACTAAGCCAAAGAAGAAAAGGAGGAAGAAAATCAACATAAGTATTTGATTGCATGCATTACGACACTTTTACCACATTTGTAATCTAGAAAATGATGGAGCATATAAGTTGTGTATATTTGATTACATACGATAAAATGGGAGGCTAACGGAAACGTGTTGTTAATGTTATTTCAAACTATCGGTGTGAATGTCAATGACACATGCATTCCAACCATAACGTCTGAAGTGAGAGGTGTGCCAAAGAAAAAAAGAAGGAAAAGATCAGGGTCAGTATTTTATTGCATGCAGTCATATATGGTTCTTCTACATATCGGTAATCTAGAAATAATGTGCATCTAATTTGTGTTTATTTTATAACGTTGGGTAGAATGGTAGGCTAATAGAACTTTGTTGTTATTGTTTTTTTAGACTACGCCAAGGAATGTCAATGACACGTACATTCCAACCATGACATCTTAAGTGGGAGATGTGTCAAGTGGTGACACTACTGAAGGCAACAATATATATATATATATATGCGAGTATGAGTGCCACTTACTATGTATTTTTATCTATTTGATGCGCCTACTTGACGCAGCGGAGATCTTCTAAATCAGTTGAACGAATCCACGAACAACTCGATCTAGGTCAGAACTTAAGCCAAAGTTCGAAAATTCTTTTATTCCAGCCAAAAAACCCCGAATTACATCCAATATGTCGCTTAAATAGCGAAACCCTAAAATTTGCCAAAAATAGTAAAAAGTCCAAAAAGCCCTAAAAGCCCTAAAATGGAAACTATACGAAAAATAGAAACAAATGCCGCAAACGGCAATAAAAACGGAAATTCCTAATGAAAGTTATAAGCTAAACAAAACTTTCCTAAAATAGCAAAATTGCCGTTTCGGATGGCGAAACGATGGAATTTCGCCGAAAAACGTCGTAGACACAGAGTAGCTGTGAACCGTGATCTCCACGCCGTTTCCAATCAACCCATGCCCCCGGAACGCCGAAACTCAAACGCCCGAACTTCACCGAAATTACCAAAATGCCATCCTGTCATATCTTTCCATCATATTTTTCCAAGAATTTGCAAGCTAATTCTTGGACTTCATCACTACTTGTGAATAAGTTTACATGAATTAAGATGCAAGGTGAGAGGTCTGCTTATGCTTTTGCCATGAGTGATTTCCATGAGCAAGGGAAAGATGGATGCTTTAGTACTAGCTTGATATACTTGGTTGGGTTGTACCATTCGATTCTCAGGGAGGCGCTACTTGAACATCTTAGTTGACATCAATTATTTTGTACAGATTTCGAATGTACTATTTCCTTTGATGAGATCTGCAAGTTCATATTTTTTGGAAGACTTGCATGTTCATCATTAACATCTTCTACAACATACTATATAGGAAAGAAATCATTATCATGCAATTATCTATATGTAGTCAAGGGAAACTAGAACAATGTCTTACCTGTGATATATTTGTGTATTTCAAATTCGAGATTGTTATGATCTATTTAATGGGTTGTGCATATGGAGAAACTATTACGCTGTATATGATCGAGCTTTAACATTTTATTGTAAGAAAGCCTGGAATCGATGTATGTCTAACCAATTTCTCTGTAAGAAACAAAAGACACATTAATTACTAGTGTTACATGATTGATATAATAACCAGATTAATGTCACAAATTTGTAGTTGTAAAGAACCTATACCAAAGGTTTGTCAAAAAACAAGAACCTATACCAATGGATTGAATTAGTTACATCAATTTTAATTGTTTCAATCTTTTATTGGGAATTTAGATGAAATGGAGCACCATAGACAAAAAAGTGACAATGCATGTATACATTGGTTGTGGTTTACAGTCATGATTGTAGTTGTTGTTTCCTAAGTCGAACTAGTAAGATATGGGAGATCTACAGAGCGACACCTATTTACTCCAGCCTTCGCATACATTAATTAAACTGCACCGCCATCATACCACACATGCATTGATACAACACTTGCATGCCCTCACCAAGACCATTCATCTTTCTCTCTTTCATTCTTATTATCTCATCTCACCCCCTCTCTTTAGCGATTCGTTTTCGATGGGTCGAACTATTTGCTGCACTTTTTGTTTCAATAACGAAGATCAATGCTGTCACGAATAAGGGCCTAATCTCTTTCTGCAAACCCTTGAAGAAGAGGGCTGTACCCGAGCAAACCTCGGGTTTATTTATCCTAATAAATGTTAATGTGTCTTGATGAATAATTTCAATGGCGAAGACCAATGCTGTCACGGATAAAAGACTTTGTTTTGTGCTGTTCAATGCCGTTTATTTAGAGGGCCGCTTACAACCGAAACCTTTCAATCGGACGCGGTTGGACACCGCCGATATATAGAACAATTGTCGGTCATGTGTGACCGCAAACATGGGCTAGTTCACGAACCCGTTTGACCGAGACATCGAAATGGATGAAATTGAACATTATTTTTCGTAAATTTTTTGTTGGGTTGTTCCATGCGCTTATATGTTGTAATTTTTTCGAGGTATGGCTCGTCCGAAGCACCATAGGTGACTAGGGATGATATTAAAGGAAAGATGAGGATACTTTGTATCAAAGGTCACTAGGTGATATTATGAAATACCAAGGAACATTAGAGAGATAATAAAAAGACTCGATGATTAAAACCTGCAAAGAACACAATCATAAGCAATGGAAAGGTAGTCATACATCATAAGCGTCATGAGGAATCTGCGCTTTAGTAAAAGCAAAGCCACTTCAAAAAGCAAAATATATAATAATTACAACTGACACAAAAGTAAACATGAAAGCAACTAGTAACTACTACTTTACATAATAAGATACCAAAAGCAAAAGCAACTGCGGCATGGGCCTTGGATGGCTAGACACGTCTATGAAGCATGGGCTTGATGTGAGGATGGCATGGGCACGATTAGTCGCTAGGTCCTTGGTAACGGATAATGCAATGTGATGATGCGGGAAAAAATAGAGAAATTCTCGGAGAGCGACATACACATAATCGGGAACCGCGTCATAGTCGGAAAATGAATATACACACGGATAATGGGACATCCCATAAATACCATAAGCCAAATAGAAGACAAATATCATCTTGTGTCCACACATGGCGATATGATATGTGAAAATGTTGAGGGAATGCCGCCTTGGAGGAGGATTCCGATCAATCTCAACGCCATTGTTGAATAATTCTTGACAAATGAACTCTACCAAAGGATGATGAATGGCAAGATTCATGGTAACCGTAGAAAATGTACAACACAAACACGAAAAGACCAAAAAAAAAAGGTTCTCGGTTGTACATATCCGAAACTTTCTTCGAAGTCTCGCTTACAAACGACCGAGAGTTACTCGATACTCTCGGTTTTACCAATCCGTGACCTACGTACACCTCTCGGTCTATATGACCGAGATATCACTATACATCTCGGTCTGCGAGGCCGAATCAATCGCGCACATCGACGAAAACTTCGAATAACCGCATAAAAAACACATTAAATTTGAAAAATTACCTCAAGTTCAACTTCCTCTTGCACCGTAGCGGTACAATCTTCCATTATATAGTGCAAACAAGTTCGGATTTGTCGAAATTACCAAACCCTACGTTGACAAACATTTATTTATCCTAATGAATGTTAATGTGTCTTAATGACTAGTTTCAATTGATTTAAAATATGTTTGATTTGATGTTTTTATGTTTTTTTTATGTGAGGCAGTCTCTCTCATGTTTGATATGGTTTTTGCAAGGTTTTATAGGTTTGAACAATGGTGATGATTTTTTTTGAGGGCCCAGTGCGTTATCAAGTTTGATTGATGCCATGTTTGAGATCTTAAACTATATATGCTTTTACTTTCCATGGATGATATGCCTTATGTTTTTGTACGTATGAACTACTTCTATTGGCATGATCCAATTTATTGTTTAAACCATATCTACTGGGAACTATCTTTGTCAAATTTGATATGTGATCCTGAATTGGAAACTTTTTTACCTTATCGATATGAATTCCTTTTATCTGTCTGTGTTTTCTAAAGTGCACTTATTTGTTGTGCTCATTAGGCTATTGTTTGTGGTCTTATCTGTTGGGGCATGTGCTTTAAGTCAATCTTATGGACATTATTTCTTGTATTATTTTGGTTAATAAAATGGATGATTACATTTGTTGTTCATTATTGTAATTGGTTTGCATGTTTACATTATAATGAGATCTATGGATGTTTACAAAAATATTCTAAATGTCCCCAGTCGCTTATTATACTGGGAACTATAATAAATTAAGACTAGTGTGAGTCTTGATTGATGGTCATATGATGATCATACGTATAAGGATACGAATCAAGATCATGAGTGCATGTTATGGAACATGATACTGGACCGACCCCTTATGAGAACACCACGTGGATTAAGTCATAGATGTTACTCATTAAGGGTATATCATTTAGTCCTCTGACTTGAGATTATCGGAGACTTCAACATTACAATCATAGTGATTTGACACATCAAATGTTGTCTTTAACTGGATGATTATAAAAATTGTGATTGGTTACTATGTGAATAATGTGTGAAGGTGTGTAATCGAGATATAATTTGTCTCTCTCGTATAGAAAGTGATATCAGTGGATCCCTCGATATGATAGACTTATAATGTACAAGTCCATATGAATTGATATGATCAATGTCATTTGGATGTTTTCAGTCTACCAAAAGATTGAGACTAGTCCGACAAAAGGATATCGTTCGACAAAAGGATATGATATACATTATTGATTAAGTTGTATTGATTTTGATCTTCGTGCAACTTGGGTAGTCACGATGCCTTGCTAGAAACTGCTTATGACTTGTGTACGAAAATTGTTTTTAGTTCACTGCCAACGTTGCATGAACCTATTGGGTCTAACACCAAAAATGATTTTGCGAGATTTTAAATGATTCAGAACAACAAACTTTATATAATGAAATTCGTAACATAAAAGTCCATATGATGTGACATATTAATACCTCTTTAAGTATGGATATAATGGTAATTCACTTAGTTGAATTTATACAAGGGTTGTACAAATATGCATGTTAAGTAAATTAATATAACGGATGAAATTAGGGTTGAAATCTAATTCTTGTTAGGGTTGAAATCTAATTCTTGTTTTGAGAAAACGAGTTAGGTTTTCAGCCGATCTAAATTTTACGGAGAATAGTAAATTGCTAGCACTTGGAATCTTGGTCGCCATTCGTGTGTGGATTTCTAATAGATGACGTTTGTCTTTGGCAATTGTAACGACCCGTATTTTTAAGTCGTTGATTATCACAAAGACAAAGGTTATGTAGGCTACATGTGTAGATTTTGGGGTCACAAAGTGATCGGGACGAAGGAGGACCTTTAGATTTACTTCTAAGTGAGTTGTGGTGACCTTGGATCATTAGTGTTGTTTCTATCGAGGAAAGGATGGAGAGATGAGATTCTATCTCACAAAAAAAAAACAAATAGAAAAAGGGGGTTTAAACCCTATTTCTTCATCTTCAACACACATATAGAGAAAAGAGAGAGGGGAGTCACCAAGAGAGAGAGAGAGAGAGAGAGAGCCAAGAAGGAGAATAAGAAGAGATGGCGGAGACGGTGGCGAGGAGCATCGTCTCCAGGGCGGACGACGGACGACATGACTCCGGCGAGGGACGTAGGGGAGCTCGCGGACGAGCAAGCGGCAAGCGCGCGCGAAGCGTGGTGGCGCGTTGACAGGCGGCGACGGTGGGTGGCTCCACCGGCGAGGGTTTGGCGAGCCTCCAAAGCACGACGGAGCTATGGCCGACGCCGCACCAAGCAGTGGACGGACGATCGGCAGCAAGCGAAACCAGCGCGGGCGGCGGTCGCGGTGCGGCGGCGACGACCATCGACGGGATCGGCGCAAGGGAGATCGCGAACGAGCAACAGCGGCGGCGACGAGGCGGCCTGAGCTCCGACGCGGATGGCTGGACGGCGGCGCGGCTCCAGCAGCGGCGCTGGAATGGCGTGGCGAGACGACGACGTTGTTCGCAGAAAGGAAAACAAATAGAGATCCTTTGCAAAACATGAAAGCTCAAAAGGGGAATTTGAGTTGATGACTCCATTGAAGATATGTTGAGGTCCTAAACCATATTTAAATTCAAATACAAGTTCACTCCACGAGCCGTTGAAATATTTTGGTTTTGGTATCGAGTGATTTCATGGCATTTATTATGGAGTTTTGTGGATTTAATCGCGAGAATATTGATTTGGAGACATTTTCTAGTTGAAAATAAATAAAGTTTGTCAAGTTGACACGTTATATTAGAAAATTCATAACTTCTCCATTTGTGATCCGATTTGAGTATTCTTGGAGTCTATGGAAAGAACGTCATGAGTACTATAAGTTCCTTTTTGGTTGTCATGATAAATTATGAGGTTTTTAGAGTTAAACCTGTAACTCTAGTGGGCTAGTTGATAATACTTTGAAGTTATTATAAAATATTATTTTTAGAAATAGCTCTTGAGCGTACTTTGGTCGTAGTATTTGTATGGTTTTAGAGTTCTAAAATACGGATTTGGTCGTAGTATTTGTATGGTTTAAGAGTTCTAAAATACGGATATTGGACTTGAATTGATACTAAATGATATCAGGAAATCTAAGGAAGAGATACGGAGGTTCGAGCGTGTTTTGGAGTGTTGGGAGGCCGGATAGGTTAGGAATAAGCGTGTGGATCGAGGTAAGTAAACCAGCTAGGAAATTTTACAATTATTTCTTGAGCTTTAATTTGTTGTTATTGATTTGTTCATCATTTCTTTTGAAATTTCTATTGGTTGAGTGGTCCATTAGCAAGTGAGTCATGGTTATTATTTATTTGTGATATGAGCTCTTATCTGGACGCAGTTGATATCTCCCAATTGAGTGTACGTTTGGGGCACTTATCCAGGTCTGTGGATATCTCATAGTCGCAAGGGTTAGGGTTGGTAGGTTGTGTCTCGTCCTGAACCCGAGTCAGCTGGGCTTTTGCCGCGACTCAACGACCTTTTGGTCGGGACTCCTTGCTATTTGGCTTTCGTATTCCGGACCCTCACTTATCGATTGATTTATTTGCACTCTTTTATATTCATGTGTTCCCTGTTCTTTTCTTTCTATTTGCATGAATTAGACTGATTTATTTATTTCGAAATGTTGTATATATGTCCTACTGGCATTACTTACCTGGGCTCGTCAGTCTTGTGTTTGACTGAGTACAGATCCACAATCGAGTAAGGAAAAGGGGCTAGCACTAAGAGATCTACTTTGAGGACTTTGGAGCGGTCTTTCCCATCGCATTTTTGTAGGTTTTGTATTACTTACGTATATTGACATTTATCATATGGGGTTTATTGGTTTTGTGAGATATTTACATGGAGTATATACGAGGTTTCCACACTCTAGGCTGTCCTAACTGATTTGTGTAGAGTTGTTTAGATTTGTTTAAGTTGAAATCGCTTCCGCATAAACTTTGATAACTTACAGATTTGAATAACTCACTATAAATAATGAAATATGGTTAGGAAAGCTGACTATGCTTGCGTTGACGTCGCGAGGATTGACTCGGAGTCCACGTAAGTCTAGGCAGGCGGGGCTCAGTTTAGGTTGTGGAACCGGGGCGTCACAGCAATGTCTTACAGTTCGATCAACAAAGAGAAGGAAAGTTGCGATTAAGGTACGATTTAGTTTCAATCAATCCGTTTAATGGAACTAGGATTTGATCCTGTTGGGGTTTTTTGAAATAAAATTTAAAATTTTCGCTACATTTTGAACCCCAAGACCCAACATTATCAATGGTGGCTCTAAGCTCATCTATTTTAATTGTGTTATTTTGGTGGTTTCTATTTGGTCTGAGGTTGAGCTGGACTCATTTTGGGACCCTAAATCTTGTTGAGCTATCTCATTTTGTGAACTTAAATTCTTTATGAAATGTCACTTTTATCGTTGGATGTTATTTATGTGCCCTAATGAATGGTTTCTAACTTGGCTTGTTTGACTAACACAAAAAACATTAAAGAGGAAGAACCCTAAACACTTAGAACATACTTTGGATACATGCAACTATCAACCATGAAGACATCTACACAAATACATATATATATATATATATATATATATATATAAACAAATTTTTTTAGTTCTGGTTTGTAGCCATTATGGCCCTTACTAGTGCAAAACTACAAAGTACACACTACATGCTTGCCTAAACTAAAAAACATATTATTTCACATATAAAAAAGATGGAACTAGAAACTTAGACGAATATTAGGGCTTGCGTTTCTCCAACCCGAAAAATCTCACCATAATTTCAGACTTCACCTCCACTCCAACACTTTTGCTCACAACAACATGCAAGGTCTCCTCGAACAATCGAACCATCTCACTAACTCGAGCTTCCATGCTATCAGTTGGAATTGCCTTCTCATTTTGAAAAGCTGCACGAGGAGTAATCCATCTGAAGTACTTGTTGCATTCTTGATAAGTTGCTAATTATGTAATTATATATATATATATATATATATTATGTTTAAGTCTCCAAAATACTAGTATAATTGCATTTATTTATTATTTTCAGAGTTAACAGAGTGCGCGGTTGAATTCGGGCGAAAAACTATGCGAAATGGTGTATTTTTATATGCAGTGATCAGATACTGGAGGATTTGCATTAAGTTACGTGCTGCATAGTGGGTGAGGCATTGGACCAGCAGTCGGGTGATGCAGCACTGTAACACACTTTAGTACACTGCGCAGCAGAACCATGAAGACCAGCCTCGAGAGCTGTGCAGTTGATGTCTCCTCCCACATCTTCGGTCTCTCACTCAGCTACGCCTCTTCCCTTCTCCAGCGTCATGTGGCAGCCTCTCCCTCTCCAACACGTCTTCACAACCAGCAGTTCTCTTTATCTATAGCAGCTGTTAGATCCTCATCGTGATGCAGTTAGTGCGACTCCCAGAACGACGCACAAGGCGTGCGATTCTTCAGTCCACCTTCCAGCCGCCATGTGTCGACGTGTCACCCGTCCCGCGTGTCACACAACAGCCTCCTTCTCTAATGCGAGTCCGCCACGTTATTACGACCAGTGAACTCGGCCAATCACGGCCTGACATGGTCCTAGACCTGTAGAAAAAGCCCAGAAAAGCCACAGATTGTCCTTCTTGCACGTGTCAATAATGATACCACGAGAATTAGTTTCTCTCACATCGAGAGACCAATTTTTAATAGTTTTTTTATATTAGAACTTTTGGGATTTTTTTTTAGGGTCGCTAAGGGCACCCCACCTTTTCATGAAGGCACCCAACTTATTTGTAAAAATTCCTGCAAAAATGGAAAAGACCATTTTGCCCCTGTATATATAAAGATTCAAACCCCACAAACCATTTTGACAAAGAAAAAGGGCACCCCACCACCAAGCTTGAACCATAAAGCCACATTGCGTTTGGCGAGCGTCGATCGATTCTTGCGGATTGACATCATCCGACACCGAGGTAACAATGTTTGACAACCATATGATGGTTTTTTAGAACTGTTTAGTTGTGTAAAACCGTGAAAATGATGATTTGTTTGTCAACGTAGGGTTTTGTAATTTCTTCAAATCGAACTTGTTTCCACTATATAATGGAGGATTTTACCGCTTCTGATGCAAGAGGAGGTCGTACTTGAGGTAATTTTGTAAATTTATTGTGTTTTTTGCGGTTATCCAAAGTTTACATGCAGGTGTGCGATTGTTTCGGCCTCGCAGACCGAGATGTATAGTAATGTCTCGGTCACAGAGGACCGAGATGTTTCACGCAGTCACGGTATGGTACGGCAGAAGTAGTCTTGAGAGTAACTCTCGGTCGTTACGCGAGCGAGACTCGAATAAAGTATCGGACTTGTACAACCGAGAACCTGTTTTTTGGGGTGTTATGGTGATTGTGCTGTACATTTTGGTTGATTATAATGTTACATTGTTTGTATTGCAGGTAATGCCGGTATCTAGTAATTTTCCATACTACAATGACACTTTTACACCTTGTAAGTCATTCCCCTATCGAGAAGCGGCTATTTCATGGCTTCAAATGATTAGTGGTGAGAACAAGTTTGTGTTAGTAACGAAGCGCTCGGATGGCGGGGACATTAAGCGCAGGGGAAGGGTGAAACTTGCCTGTGAGAGGTTTGGGACATATAAGGGACTGGCTCAGAGAGTAGGGAAGGGGAAAGCGGCCAAAATTTTAAAGAAATCAAGAAATGATGAAAAGGCGAGGACTCCAACTGGTACGAACAAATGTGGATGCCCTTTCCTTATTAACGTAAAGGAAAATGTTGACTCCTTATGATATGTCACTGTTATATGTGGGAGGCACAATCACGACACCGCAGGAAGATTGGATAAGGGGGAGCAGGAAGTTGAGGATGCGGGTGGGAGTGGGAGGACTCGAAATTCAGCGGCTCGGGGAGATTAGTCCACCTTCGTCTTTTGTGGAGTGCGAGCGGGAAGTTGAGGATGAGGGTGGGAGGACACCGGGGTCTCCAATCGGAGGCAAGGCAATGTCGAAGAGAAAACAAGTTGAGTCCTCCCACTCCACAAAAGAGGCCTCCACTTCTAGGCAGAAGAAAGGCAAGGTTGTTCGACAAATGCGTCGTGCCAGTCGACGCACGCACGCAAAGTGGATCTAACATGGCTTATGGTCATTGCTTAGAACCAGATTGGTTGCCACATGTTGAGGGCATTATCGATGTGGTTTCCGATGGAAATTGTGGATATCGGTGTATAGCCTCTGGGCTTCGACTTGCCGATGTAGACGGGTGGAGGATTGTGCGTAGAAGGATGTACGATGAGATTATCGGGTATGAAGACCTTTGGCGGGAAGTGCTTGGCTCGAGTTTCGAGATCGCCAAGAAATGCGATGCATTGCCCGAGAGAAGCAAGTGGGGGCATCTTTCAAAGAATGGTTGACACTTCCAGACATGGGATTGTTAGTATCCACCGCATTCAATGTCATTCTCGTCAACCTCTCGCATGGGAGTGCCTCCACATTCCTACCTCTACGTAGTGCTCCACCGTCGTCGTTGCACAACAGACTTATCATTGCAATGACAAATGAAAGGAATATCCATTGGGTTAGGGTAAGTTCTATGATTTTTTGTGAATTGTTTTGTTTCCCCTTTAATCGGGTTTGTGACAATATCTTTTATGTTCTACTGTTCACTTTGACAGGTGAAGTTACGTGTGAATGCACCGTTGCCATCCTTATATCCATCGTGGGATCGGTACGTTGAAGACTGCGCCAAAGGTTGACGAGATGGGTTCGTATTTCGAGACATCGCGCCCATTGCAACTGTTGATGAAGCCACCATACCTGTTGTAGATTTAGATACACCGTAGTGTAAAGCTTGTACCTAGAAACCTTGATGGCTAAACATTTAGAAATTTTGCCGAGGTAGTTTCGAGGTTCGACTTTTATTAAAAACTATATCTCTCTCTCTGCGCTATTATGGAGATTCTATTCCTCTCTCCCTCAACTTTTTTTTTTTTTTACTCTTTTTTGTGTTTTTTCATGAGAGATTAAACTTATGACCTAGACAAGACTGCGAGGAAGGTTCGAATGCTTTTATCCATGGATTTGTGGGGTTTATTTATTTTAATTTCATTGTTTTCATTGATATTTTATTTTTTTGGTATTATTTGAATAATTAGAGTTAAATTCATATTTAAACTCTAATTATTTTGCTAGTGAGTCATAAGCATCCATCCTTATGCAATAAGACCACACTAGTGCAATTAACCCTACAAATTGATTGGCCTCTTTTGGGACCGGTTGAATACATTAGGAATCTAAGCTAAATCGGACACACTTGTAATCCAGGTTGTTTACGTGTAGTGCCTTCACGAAGCCAATTACGGTTAACGCATTAAACCTAATTCGCTTGAGTCTAGGGTTATGTGTTTGACTAGAGAAGTGGTCATTGTCGTACCTTGACCATCGAGATTAGGAAGTGCGAGAAACCGCGTACGTTACCGGGTCTATAGGTACACTAAGATACTTTTGATTTGCATATTTTACATAAATCGAAGACCAAATCCAATCTTTTATTGAACCGAACTTGTATATCTTGACCTAGGTATTTTTGTATTAATTGATTTTCAAATAATCTCCATTGCTTTATTGTTATTTAGATTAGTTAATTTATTCACTTTTTTAAATTCCTGATTTCCCTTTTTGTTGTTTTCGACCTTATAAAAATATCAATCTCTGTGGGATCGACCATTTGCCACTATCTACTAAATAGTTGGTTTAGGTAATTATTTTATTGACGCGTTCGGCGCACGTCAATTTTTGGCACCGTTGCCGGTGATTGTTTTTTTTTTTTTTCTTTGGTTTTCTTTTATTTTTTATTTTTTTCATTTTTTTATTTTGTATCTAGTCCATTGTTCTTAACATTTTTGCAAGTAATTCCATAATGACCTCCTACGCCCACAATTATGGTCGATTCGAAGACTCATACCATCATGGTGTGAATGGGGTAGGTATGTCACGTAATGGACATCAATTTTCTATCTCGCAATCTTTTGTGCAATAGGTCGTGGTTTGTGAAAATTGTGGGGAGTACTTTCATCCCACGTATGCTTGTCCTCACTATCCGAAGTATAGGAATCATCATGGTTCCAGTTATGCACCGTCACAACCCGATTTCTATATGTCTAGGCAAAGTCCACATATTCCTTAACATGAACGGATAACCATTGTAGATATTGAGAGAGATATGATCTCCGACTGGCTTCCTCAAATCACTACTCAACAACTCTTGTAGGAGGATTTGTAACATATAAACCCAAAGTTGCAAAATTCAGAAACTCAAGTTACTATTATACTTGAGCATTTGATAGATGGGAAAGAGTTGTCTCCACAATCAATTTCTGACTTAGAGGAGACCGTGAATGCTTTGCTACATTAAAAAGTGTTGAGTTTGTTGAGTTCTCAATTGCAGACGAGTATTTGAGTGAACCAGAGGAAACACTGGATGTTTCTTCAC
Organism: Stephania cephalantha; assembly: GCA_039657325.1. Taxonomy (NCBI): domain Eukaryota; kingdom Viridiplantae; phylum Streptophyta; class Magnoliopsida; order Ranunculales; family Menispermaceae; genus Stephania; species Stephania cephalantha. The sequence continues at coordinate 2,803,405 of CM077578.1, read as the reverse complement.
ATGAGCCGGACATTATCCTTGCACAGAATAAAGATGATGAAGCCGAGATGAGAATTGTCATTTCAGAAAGGCCGGAGGAGCCGTATAAAAGGAGCAAGGAAGACCAATGTGACGACTCCGTCCCTAATCTAGGGCACCGCCTGGCCTAATCCCATAATTAAGCCCAAATCTTAACTATATAGGACTTATTCACGTATTAGTCAGTCTTTCTGCCCAAATCTACTCCAACTCATGTTCAAAATAAGTAAAACACATATCATTCTACATTTGAAAATAAGAGTTAATTAAAACTTATTAACAAATATAAAATTTAGTGGAAGGCTTAATATATTAGGCGGAAGAAATTTTTATAAATTCTAAGGGTGTGGAAACCAGGAAACCATGATCACATGCATATATAAAAAAGTGGCGAATATAAATAGTGTGATGGTTATCATAAGTTAGGGAGCTAAACTTTTATCCCAATATACAACCCCAAAACATATAAAAAACATAAGTATATAATACATAGAATACCAAAACCTACAAAATGTCGATGCATAGGTACGCCGCTGGTTCAGAGGTAGTCACCAATCTTCTCCTTACCTGGCCTGCTCGTCGACGGCTCTGCACCCACCGTTATAAAAATAACGGTGAGTAGAAAAAGTAACAGTAATCCCCGTTGACAAATTCGTTTACATTTCCAAATCAAACTAAATGGTATATAAAAGCATAAGTTAAATAAAGAAAGATAAGTACCACACTCATGCTAAGAAATACCACAGTTAAACAAGTGAAACTGACACAAGGCTAAATATTTATGATCTATATTCGGTTGGCTGCGACCTACGTTAATGAAGTCATTAACCACTAAGGAGTGTATATGTCTCACACAATCTACCTCACTAGGGACTCTAACCCAAGTGACATCAAGGACTCTAACCCCAGTATCATCAGGGACTCTAACCCTATATATCATCAGCAACGCTAGAGACTCTAACCCTGTGTGCCTCATCCTAATGGCGAGTGTCAACATCCCTAGGGACTCTAACCACGTGTGCTGATCTACTCATAGTGCAAGGGACTCTAGATTCTATAACTACTTTATAATTTCAAGAAAATGACTCATTAAGGAATCTAAGGATTTGGCTATGCTACAAACCACAAATTTTTCCAAAGAGTACAAGTCCATAAAGCCATTCATAAACTCACAAATCCTTAATAGTATGCTATTTATACTACATTACTGTAAAACAACAAGAAATGACATATGACACATGAATGGATTCAAAAGAATTCAAGTTATCAAAATATCATGGAAACCAATCTCATCTAGTGAGGAATAACAAACTAGTCCATGATATGAGAGTACAAAGCTAGACATAGTTAATATAGACTATAATAGACAAGTTAAAATAGGAAATGAAATATAAACAAACAATCAACGGGTATACTCACATCAAGAAATGTAAAGTCCTAGCTTTACCGGTCTCCCGACACCTCAAATCTCGTATTCGTACTCCCGTAACCCTTTCCTAGGTTCCTTATGACATATAACATATTTTTGGATGTGTTTAAGCATTTACTTAAGGTTTTAGGCTCGATTATAGTGTTTTGAAAATTTTTGAAAATTGCAGATTTTTTTTACTGTCATGGTAATTAGCGCGCTAACTAGGATTAGCACGCTATGTGTAGGAAAATCCAGAATTCTGCAAATAGAATCTTGAGTTTACTTCACACATAGGCCTCACCAATGCTTTGGGGATCTCCATACACACTCCCAAAACCCCAAAACTTTATCAAGAACACAAGAACAACCATGTATATCATTAAATCCATCAATTCATCAAATTATACTAAATGAACTAGTGTATGTAATTACCTAGTTGATGAACACACCACCCAACTTGATCTTCCTCACCAAAGCTTCTGATTTCTCCTACTTTTCTTCTTCCTAAATCACTCCAGCAAGTGTTTTTTCTTCTCTCTTAAGTTTGCTAAGTTGTTGAAATGAAGAACTTGGTTGCATGTCTTGATCTCTAACTTATATATATATATATATGGAAATGGTTGATTTATAGCCATACATCTTATTGCGCACACGTGTCTCGAGACCTATCCAATGGCCCACATGTTGACACTTTTCCCATTAACCTCCACTAACTAATCCTAACACAAGTGCCTAACTCAATTGATCTTTAGCTATGCTAATACGTGTCTCGATGCACATCATATGGCTATTGAAATGAAATCACTAACTTATGCACATTTAATTCTATATCAACCATAGCCATATTAAAGCCACTATTTAAACCACACTAAGCTCAATATAATCTTACCACATAAATCTTTACCCCGATCCCACGTCGGCATGCAACTCGAGGCACGTATCCACTCACTTCTCGACGCCTATACATGGGTAGAAATGATTTAGTAATCTACACATATACAAAATACTAGGCATACATCACAATAAATCTAACATATACCTAGGCCCATTTGCCTCGGCCAATGCACATATCACGGTATGGGTCCCATGTCACTGGTCGGTGATTCTGATTACAGATAATAAAAGAGATTAAAAATTCGAGCCATGACAACTAACCTCTAGTGTTGGTTAAACAACCCACCTTCCCATGCATATTTGTTAAACCTTACAAGGGGGTGGAAGTAAAGGAGCATTCGCAGATTTTCTACACCGTCGACACCTTTGTGTTAGATGATCATGATGCGATAGATTCTTTTTGTTAGAGGTCCCGAATGAGCTCCCAAGTCTGAAGGAGGGCGTGCATGTTTCATTGCCCAAAGCTATAGATGCACCATTCGTAGTTGATATCTCTAAAGGATAGGGCATCACGTGATAAATCACGCAAAGTGTAGCCAAAGACTTAAAAGAAAGGCGCTCGTTGGGAGGCAGCCCAACTTTGTTTTTATTTCACTTTTACTTCTTGCATTCATTTTATTTCATAGTTTTAGTTGAGGCTCGCTATGGGCACCCCACCATTTCATGAAGGCACCCATTATTTTTCTCATTTCCCAATCTAAAATGTAAAAGACTATTTTGCCCCTTCATATATACACACCCAAACCCCACAAACCATTTACAACTCAAAATTGGGGCACCCCACCACCTTGAGGAAGAAGTGAACCATAAAGCCACAATTGTGTTTGTCGAGCGTTTATCGATTCTTGCGACTTAACATCATCCGACAACGAGGTAACAATGTTTGACAACCGTACGATGCTTCGATGGAACTGTAAATTTGATTAAAACTGTGAAATTGATGATTTGTTTGTCAACGTAGGGTTTGGTAAATTCGACCAATCTGAAGTTGTTTGCACTATAAAATGGAAGATTGTACTTGCTATGGTGCAAGAGGAGGTTGAACTTGAGGTAATTTTTGAAATTTAATGTGTTTTTTATGCGGTTCATAAAATTTTCTTTCGATGTGCGCGATTGATTCGGCCACGCGGGACCGAGATGTAGAGAAACGTCTCGGTCGAAGGACCGAGATTTCTACGTAGTTCCGTAATGGAGTGAACGATACAAAGTGGCGCCCTCGGTATAGGACGGCGAGAGACTATGAAGGAGTTCTCGGTTGTACATGAACGAAACTCGTTTATAGTGTCGGACACAGTACAACCGAAAACTTGTGTTTTTGGGATTTTTTTGTGATTGTGCTTGTACATTTTGGTTGATTATAATATTACATTGTTTGTATTGCGGGTAATGTCGGTTTCTACCTTATTTCCAGACTACAAGGATACGTTTACACCTTGTAGGCCATTCCCCTCTCGAGAAGCGGCTATTTCATGGCTTCAAATGATAGGCCGGAGAACATGTTTGTGCTAGTGACGAAACACTCGATGCCGGGGCATTAAGCGCGAGGGAATGGTGAAACTTGCGTGTGAGAGGTCCTGGAACGTATAGGAGAATGTCTCAAAGAGTTGGGAAGGGGAAAGCGGCAAAAATTTCTTCGAAACCAAGAAATGAAGAAGAAGAGGAAAAGGGGAGGACTCAAACTGGTACGAAGAAATGTGGATGCCCTTTCCTTATCAACATAAAGGAAAATGCTGACTCCTTGTGGTATGTCACTGTCATATGTGGGAGGCACAATCACGACCCCGCGAACAACTTGGACGGCCACTCATTTGCCGAAAGATTGGATAAGGGGGAGCAGGAGGTTGTGGTGCAGATGACAAAGGGGAATGTGAAGCCAAGAGACATCCTAAATACGTTGAAGCAAAGAGATGTTAGAAACGTATCGACAATGCGGACAATATATAATGCAAGACAAAAAGTCCGAATTGAGGATGCGGGTGGGAGGACTCAAATGCAACAAATGTTGCACATCTTAGAGAAGAATAAGTGGATGTCGTGGCATAGGAAGCATCCCGATACGAATGTTGTCACCGATTTATTTTGGTCACATCCCGATTCAATAAAGTTGCTAAGGTGTTTCTCATCGGTAATTTTGATGGATTGCACGTACAAAACAAATAGGTTCTCGAATGCCTTTGTTGGAGATTGTTGGCATCACTTCTACGCATTTGACGTTCTCCGTTGGGTTTGCATTCATATCATCAGAGAGTCATGCGAATTATGTTTGGGCACTTGAGAATTTGAGATCCGTATTGGATGGGTGGCCTAAACCTGACGTGTTTGTTACCGATAGGGACTTAGCCCTTATTAGTGCCATTGAAGAAGTTTTTCCGTCATCGTCTCACCTCCTTTGCTCTTGGCACATCAACAAAGTAGTATTGGCCAAGACTAAGAAGATGTCAGGGAGAACGATGGTTTTGGTCGTTTCATGGATAGGTGGACGAGCGTTATGCATGCCAAATCGGATGCCTTATTCGAAGTTAGGATGAATGACTTACGTTGTGAGTTTGGGAATGTCAAGGGTCTTACTGATTACTTGGACAACACATGGGTAAAGAACTACAAGGAGAAATTTGTAACCGCATGGACAAATCGAATTACGCACTTTGGGGAAACAACAACGCAGAGGGTTGAGTCTGCGCATTCCACTCTGAAGCTACACCTTGGCAACAATCAGGCCAATTTTGAGACTTTGTGGAATGTGGTTGATGGCATCCTTAGAATCCAACACAACAACATCAAGGCATCGTATGAGCTAAGTTTGAATGTGGTCCAACATTAATACATTGATGAGTTATATCGACGATTGCGTGGTTATGTCTCTCAACGGACGCTTAAGTTAATTAGAGATGAATTGACATGTGGAGAGCATGTTGGTCACGACTCCACTCGTTGTGGTTGCGAGATACGTACGACACATGGCCTTCCTTGTGCACATGAGCTAAACCATCATAAATTTGCTGGGTCGCCCATCCCTCTCGAGGACATTCATGTTTACTGGCGAAAGTTGAGTATGATACCTAAGAATCCTGTGGATCGGTCTGGATACAACGTGCACGATGAGATCGAACGGGTGTTGCAAAAGTTTCATGCTTGCACTGATGAAGACGATCGCCTCAGGATTATTCAGCAGCTCGGGGAGATTAGTCGACCTTCGTCTACACCGGTGTTGTGCCACCGGCGAAAAATAAAGACAAAGGGAAGGACACCGGGGTCTTCAATCGGAGGTAAGGCGGATCGAAGAGAAAACACGATAATGACGATTCTTCCACGACGAGATTGCCGAGCGGATTTTAGTACGTGCTTTCCACGAAGAGGCCTCTAGTTCGAGGAAGAAGAAAAACAAAGTTGTTCCTAAAATGCGCCGTGCCGATCGATGCACGCAAAGTGCATCTAACATGGCTTATGCTCATTGCATAGAACCGGATTGGTTGGCATATGTTGAGAGCACTATCGATGTGCTAGCCGATGGAAATTGTGGATATCGGTGTGTTGCCTCGGGCTAGGACTTGCCGATGTAGACGGTTGGAGGATTGTTCGTAGAAGGATGTATGATGAGATTATCGGGTATGAAAACCTTTGTACTTGGAACGAGTTACGAGACTGTCAAAATTGATGCGCATTGTCTAGATAATCAAGTTGGTGCATCTTTCAAAGAATGGTTGACACTTCCGGACATGGGATTGTTAGTATCAACGGCATTCAATGTCATTCTTGTAAACCTCTCGCATGGGAGTGCCTCGACATTTCTACCTCTACGTAGTGCTCCACCGTTGTCGTTGCACAACAGACTTATTGACATGATCAATGACAGAATATCCATTGGGTTAGGGTAAGTTCTATGATTTTTTTGTGAATTGTTTTGTTTCCCCCCCTAATCGGGTTTGTGACAATATCTACTATGTTCTACTGTTCACTTTGACAGGTGAAGTTGCGTGTGAATGCACCGCTGCCATCCTTATATCCATCGTGGGACCGGTATGTTGAGGAGTGCGCCAAAGGTTGGCGAGATGGATTCGTAATTCGAGATATCGCGCCTCTTGCAACTGTTGATGAAGGAACTGTAACCGTGGTAGATTTAGGTACACCGTAGTACAAAACTTGTACCTAGCTACGACGTTGTTGTACATTTTGTTTACTGTAAACTTTGTTTGGATGTTATATTGATATATAATGATATAAGTTTCTGTGCAAATTATCGTCTCGGCACACCAAGTCCGTGACACCCAACATAGTCTCGGCCGTAGTCAACCGAGCACTAACGTGAATCATCGGCAACGCATTGCCGAAAGTAATGTATGTCGACGCCGTCCCGTAACGTCTCGTCGACCTGTGCGCGACCATACGCAGGGATTCTCGGACATGAGGAACCGAGAGTTCATTTCGGATCTCGTTACCTTCACACCGAGAGCATTTGGTCGCCGTGTTCATACAACTGCACAGGAATAGCTCGTCGACCAGTGCCCGAACGTTTTGGAATAATATCGGTTGTGACTAACCGAGTGTCTCATATAATTTTCGTCCATAAATGACCGACACATTGGATAATATAGGATCAATGGACGTTCTCGGCCGGACCACATCGAGAACTAGCCTTTGTTTCGGTTGGTTGAAACCGAGATTTCCTAAGAGGTGTCGGACCTGAATGACCGAGACACCATCTGTACCAAAAAAAGCTATGTTAACTAAACCAAAATCAGCAAGATACTAGCCAACATCCTGAATATCAACTATAACAAATGTAAAACATCAGGTAACATTCATGAATAAGTCCAAACTATAACAAATGTAAAACATCAATTAACATTCAAGAATAAGTCCAAACTGTCATCCAACATTCATCAAAGTATCAAAACTGTCATAAAACATTCATGAAACAATAAAACATCCAAGTTCCCGAAATAAATCCAAACTTTCATAAATGTGGGCCTAGTTCCTCAAACAATAAAATATCAATGTTCCCTAAAACAATCATTGCTTTGGTTTCTTCAAATTCTTCCTTTTGTACTCCTTGCCAAGCATTCTCTTCGAAGGCGCGAGCATCGACCGTGGCGGGCGGAGCATTAGCCGGGGTCAAACTATAACAAATGTAAAACATCAATTAACATTCAAGAATAAGTCCAAACTGTCATCCAACATTCATCAAAGTATCAAAGCCGTCATAAAACATTCATGAAACAATAAAACATCCAAGTTCCCGAAATAAATCCAAACTTTCATAAATGTGGGCCTAGTTCCTCAAACAATAAAATATCAATGTTCCCTAAAACAATCATTGCTTTGGTTTCTTCAAATTCTTCCTTTTGTACTCCTTGCCAAGCATTCTCTTCGAAGGCGCGAGCATCGACCGTGGCGGGCGAAGCATTAGCCGGGGGTGGAGTGTGTAGAAGTGCTACCATGCTTTGGACCGCCTAGGGCCTGCTTCGGTAGAGGCGATGATGTGCTTGGTTGTGCGGTTGCGGTGGCGGAGTGGTAGTAGTGGTGGTGGTGGTGGGACCTATACTCCTTCCCGAAAGGAAATTGACGATATCACTCGCCATTTCCTCGCAGATTCAAGCGTACACAACTCCGCGGGAGGTCCATCCATCGTAATGTCGCGTCCAACGCACGCCTATTACGCGATGAAAATAATAGGGTTAGTGTTAATGTAAAACATATCGGGATGAAAACAAATGGCATGTGGGCATGCATAATACATATAACACTTTGTCTTACCTCCGGTAGCTCGTTGTCCATGCGATGGTTGTGGCGACCATGTCAAAGTCCTCAAAGCTCGCATTGGTGATCACGGGATGAGACACTTTGAGGAACCAAGGTAGGTAGTCCGTGTAGCCAAAAACTCGAACTCGCCTTGTCACCACGAACTTCGGGAGCCAACAAATGGTTCCTCAATCGCTCCCAATTGTCTTGCTGGAACCCATACTTGACCGAGTATTTGTTCGCAGATGGGCCTCGATGTGCTTCCAAAGGTCGGTACGGAGGATCGGTATAGATTGCACGTGGCCAAACTATCTCGTAACCCTCTCCGGATGGTAGGGCTCCACCACATCCATGTACTTAATCGTCCCATCGTAAAATGTCATTGCGTGCACAACTCCATTTTCCATTAAATTCACATATGGGTCCCAAGTGACCTATTCAAAATGCAACAACCATTGTTAGTAACCAAAAAAACAAAAACATCATTCACCACAGGATTTGGATAACCATCTCACCTCACTTGGGCGCAACCTATCCAACGTTCTCCTAATGGACCCGAGCTTGTCAACATTCAACACGGTCTCGTGCTTTTGAATCCATCTGCAGACACGAGGTTGCACGTAGTCCATGTATTTCGCATTGGGTGTGGCGAGACCAAGTTTGAAATGGTCGTACACCATCCCTACAAATAAATACGTTAGTTAGTCCGCAAATGCAAATATTAGTAATAATTATACCAAAAACAATGTAAGTCTAATTTATAACAAACCTCAAGCAATGTGAGGTAGCCAGCAATCTGAGACACTTGCACTCTGGTGGCAGACCCCAAGTGTCGATACAAGTAGGCCAACGCAGCTGCACCCCATGCGTACTTTCTCACGTCGTCCAAGTCTTCAAGAAGCTTCAACAACGCGATAGACACCCGAGACCCACTCTTATCGGCAAACAGGGTGCAAGACAGAATATACAACAGGTATGCTCGGGCTGTGCATTCCACATGAGGATAATTTGTGTGTCTCGAACCAGCTTTGGGGCACAATCGACTCTTCAACCAACATTTGCGCACTGTGAGCCCCTTGCTGATATTCACCTCCTCGTCAGCCTCTTCGACGCTAACCCCAAGTAGTTTCGACACCATCTTAATAGCGTCCGAGCGAGATTCCTCCGTGTACCTCGCAAAGTTCTCAACTGCCACGACTTTGACCGTGACAGAATCTTCGGAGGAAGCTCACATCCTCTAAGGAGATAGACATTTCACCAAATGGTAAGTGAAATGTGTTCGTCTCCCCGCCACCGCTCCACAAATACGAGAGATAACCTCCTTGTTGGCCTTGCGGTATGAACGATCTATCGGCGTATTCAACCCGTAACGCCGAATAATCCTCTGAAGTCCCTCCGTGTCTGTGGGGTGGCACGATTGTAAATCTCATTCTTGTATCGAGCTCCGTGATTGATACACTTCTGAGTACCGACGCACTCGCAACAAAAAAAGCATCTCGTCATGTTTGTGAAAACCCTAAGTTTTAAATAACTCCGTTCAATGAAATTTTAATTACCTCATTGCTCCAAATCGCTAATGCGACATGATCCTTAAAGCTCTTCAACAAGGCACCGTCTATAGGACCACCGGGAAAGGAGCACGCATTTCAACAGCACTTCGTCCTCCTTCATTATGGCCACTCCACCACTACTACTTCCGCCCACATTACGATCGCTTTCGTCGTGTTCCCCGCCGCCGATGAGTCATCACTACTAGACTCCGATGCATGACCCTCCTCTTTCCTCGGGCAACAACATCTTTTGGTCGCCGAGTGTCGATGTTAGAACCCTCATCGTGCAATTCTAACATTGCACGATTTCCATCTATCTTAGTCTTTCCCTTAACATCTACGTTCTCCTTCTCGTTTCTCTTTTCGGTAAGATGTTGTCGGGGTCTCCGCCGCCTCGCCTGGTTAGCCCTCGAGACCTCAACACCAACCTCCTCACTTGTCACCGGTGCTTTCGAACGAGCCATACCCGAAAATACTACAACATTTAAGCGCACAGAACAGAACCAAAAAAAAAAAAAATTACTAAAAAAAAAAAAAAATCAAATTCATCCATTTCTCGTTGTCTCGGTCAAGCGGGTTCGTGAAATACGCCATACTTTCGTTCACTCCCGACCGAAAAATGGATCAACGGTCTCGCAATGTACAACCGAGCAATACAACGTTCTCGGTTGTACATCACCGACATGGCATAACCTATTCAATTCGCCTTACTCTCGTGATGTGCAGACCGCGTCGACTCTAACCCTCTCGGCATTGTACAACCGAGAGGTATAGTACATTCTCGGTTGTACACCACCGACACAACATTAACTAACACTAAATGTAACTCTCGTGATGTCTCGACCGAGATAACACAATTAATCTCGACCATTCGTAACCGAGACTCGGTGAACTCTTCCGGCCTGCCTGGCCGAGAACGACGAGTTCCCAAATATTTACCATCTGTCTCGGCCATGCTTGGCGAGACAGTAAAAACACTCTCTGGCCTGTGTGGCCGAGAACCACGAATTTCCAATAATGGAACCATTCAATACACCGCCACACAAACATTACAACTACTCTACCAAATGTAACTTAATTAGACTATCAACGTACCTTCGAACGATCGATTTCGCGCCAAAGGTGTGTGTACGACGAACTTCAACCGAGCCCTAATTTGGAGACAAAATCGCCCAACACCACGAGCCTTCAAGCCGGAAAAACCTCCTACAACGAAAGAGAAACACGGAGACGAACTAACACAAACGATTTTCGGAATCGCGCAATGGACGATCCTCAATGATTTCGTGGTTGCTCAAGGAGTTCGGTGGTGGAGGTGGTGGGGGTGGTGGGGTGCCTCTGTTTTGAACGAGGGGTATTTTGAAATTTCGAGTCTAAATTCTGGGTGCCCTGGGTAAAATGCTTAGTGCCCTCAACAACAGGGTGCCTTCATGAAATGGTGGGGTGCCCTTAGCGGGCCTCTTTTTCTTTTAGAGTCAACCTATCATTTTTCACCCACAAGATTTGAAACCTTACTTAAGTTACCACCCGGACCAATCAATTATTCGCGTATTACTTTCACTAATTAATTGATTCTGCTATTTTTTTTAAAAATTATATTTAAAAGTGATTGGGGTGACGTGCTTTGATATATCAAACATTTGCGGCCCAGCTATACATATCCCATGGGAAAAAAAAGTAACGTCTCTAAATCTTATTTTCATTACTGCAAGGTACTTTGGCCCTTCTACTTGAAAAAAAAAAAAAATACAATAAAAATACAATAAAAACAAAAACAATAAAAACAAAACAAAAAAACTTGATTTGATCCAAGCACTCTATTCATTGCAATTCTAAGAGAAAAAATATATAATAAAAGAAAAATAATGTTGCTAGTAAAATGTAAAAATACAATTTCATATCGGTGCTCAATTTTAATTAGATTACAAGGATGGGAAGAAAGAAATGCTGCAAAATTGGGATCAGCTACAAAATTGACCTTATACCTGTATCTTACTTTCTACTTCTCATTGTTTGCCTCGCCAACTCGAAAAAGTCCAATAACACGGAGTGAGCATCACAAAACTGGAATGGCATGGGAGCTTATGCAGTCTCCACATACTCCATGGCTTTCTGTTTTACGTGCTCAACACGCTCTTCGTCTCCATGGGATTTCTCATACTCCAGAAATTTTTTGAATAAGAACTGCATATCCAGTGTTATTTCGAGTTAGTAAGAAACATATAGAGAAAATGTCAGATGCCGATGAAGCAAACTCAGAGAAAAACTTCTGACAAAAAAAAAAAAAAAAAAAAAAAAAAAACTCAGAAAAAACACAGATTAATAAAGAATTAAAAAAGGGTTCCAGAGATCTCGGAGAGGCATATGCACCTTAATTTTCTTGGATGGAAGAGTAATACTTGTTGCCCTTTCGAACAGTCCGCGAATCATGTTCTCATCTCCCAGTCGAACCTCCTGCAAATTACTTGGACATGTTACTTCTAACCAAAATAGTATGTAGAGTGGAATTCAAAACAAGGGAAATCAGTTTTTACTTGATCAAGATAGATGCTCCACAAGTCTGTCCTTTTTGGATATTCTCGCAATACTTCTTCAAACATTGCTCGCCCTCTATCAGGCATGCCACACTTAAACATAAGGATGGCAGTTTTTGATATGAACTTTATATGTTTGTGTCGAGGAAGACATATAGTTGCACGTTTAACAACAGATTCAATCCCATCGTTCTTTTGCTTCAACAAATTCTCTATCCGTCTCAACCAAATCTGTGACGCAAAATTTCAGCACTTTGGATTCTTATAATTTGAAAATAAGAAAAAACAATAAGAGCAACAGTACCTTGCAGGAGTTCTTGAACTTCTTGACCATTTGGTCAAGAAGCTCATCAGCCAGAGCGTGCTGTTCTTTCCCTTCATATATGGTCAATAGTGCGAAATGAACCTTCTTGGGATCGCTATACTGTAGAGCCCTTTGGAATACTTTTTTGATGGCTTCCTATAGTTAAAAATAAGATTCAGGGGGCTAAGAATCGTTATCGTGCCAAAGAACCAAAATAAAAGCGAAATTCATATTCTTTTACCTCTTGAGGATCTCCATATTCATTTTCCAAATTAAAGTATGCCTTCCAAACATTTAACTTCTCATTCTCTTCTCGGATGTTTATTGTTCTCAAGGCTCTACACGAAAAGTATCATCGTAAGCAAAAGAAGATTTGAAGCAACAATTGCATAGATGATCCATTCATTCTCTGCCATAGCTTTAGATAAATTTCTTGAACTAACAGAACTGATTTCAAAGGAATAAGGGACATAGTACAGAAAATAATAACAATAAATCTTGAGATCTTAAGCTTTTCTATTTTTGCACATTGGAACGTTTAAGTATATCACACATATCCTCAATCCCAAATTAGTTGGGGTCATCAACATGGATCAAACTCCTCCTTTGCGCTTGATTTAGTGAGGGAATGCCCCAACATTTACCTCGTTTGTTTGATCCATACATAAAAAGCGAGAAAAGTTTTACGCTAGCTGTCAACCTATAGCAACCCTCCCCCACTTTCCACGAATGGAAAATGGGCTTGGGAATCATGATGCATAAAACTGAAAAAAAAAAAAAAAAAAAAAAAAAAAACAAAACAAAGCAAAACAAAAACAAACACAAATGACAGAGCATCCACAAAAAACTCAAGCAACTGAAAAAAAGAGGAAGAAAAAAGGGAAAAAGGATAACTCCCATCTGGAACTACAAAAGCAAAACATCACGGCAAATGGAAAATCAATATTCAAGGAGGAAACCAGACGAGTTTGAGACATAAAAGCCATGTGACCTTCACGTATGGAACACTCAAAACTCCACAAAAAGGTCAACCTAAGAATTGTCTTGATTCAAATAAATATACATGTGATTGTGTGCGAGTCTTGCGTTTCCACTGAATAGAAAAGAAGACAAGTGTTGGTATACAATAAGAGCGGCAATTTTTATAACTAGTTAATCTAGAACATAATAGAGGTATACCTTTCAGCAATTGAACGAGCCTTCATAACATCCGCCATTGAAAGCATAAATGCCATATATTTAATCCAAACTAAGCTGCTATTAGGTGAGCCTCTAACCAGTTTCTCAAAGTCATCAGCACATTTTGGTACATCGTCTTCTAGAAGCCTTTGTTCCGCAGCCACAATTTCAAGCTCCCTGTTAGAAACAGTTTCAGAGCCTACAGACGAAAGGGAAATCCAGAAAAACGCATCACAGATTCACAATTAACAAGAAAAATAATACAAGTCTATACTAGCCTTTCTTTCTTTTCCTTTTTCTTTGCCTGCTTATCTCTCTTTTCAGTAATGGTGTCTGTCTCCTTCACATCTTGCTGGGTTCTGCTTTCAAAGATATCTGATTCAGATCCCTCCATGTCATCAAGATCAACTTCAAGGGGAAGAACTGATGCACGTGATTCAGCTCGTGCTTCAACACGGTGTTCCTCATTTACAATTCTTTCATTTCCATCCTTCTTATGATCTAGGCTATTCAGTTGTATGATGTTTTCGTCATCACCATTGAATTCAAATATCTCAGCATCCTCATGGTCCAAAAGCACATGATTCCCGGTGGTGCTCTCCATGTATGACGCCTTCATTCCAAGTGATATTCGGCGTCTTTCTACATCCACCTGACAGATTTATTACAGTACACTGAAAATCAGAGCCCTGAGTCTTCCTCAAAAACCGAGAAAATCACTACTATCAAATGCAGGAGAATCCATTCATATTTTTCTGAGGCGAGATTTATCATTGGGATTGATCCAAATTCAAGTAGTAAGGCTTTGCCATATATGCTGCGGGAAGAACCACAAGTCTTTTGCACATATAGAAGCAAAGGTTGCAAGCATCAACCTAGAGAGAAACTAAATAAGCTTTTATTTGATTGTTAGTTTCATTCAAATTTAAATGAGCCTATGCTCAAAGTAGGTTAGAGCCCCAATAAGATAAACAAAAGTTTTGCTTTATTTTTCCCTGTTTTAGAAGGTCTACATCTGAACCTGATTAGAGGTAGAGCGTAGAGGTAATCCATAATTGACATAGTAAGCATGAAATTTTCGCAACTGACGTTGATTATACTGATGAAATTGAAAGTTCCAGACACCAAACACATTAAAATAGTTCAAAGAGGTTATATTTTTTACAGGGTTCAGTCATGAAAGGCGCTGTGATAGCAGGAAGTGACTGTAGACTTGAGTAATTTATCAGCTTGACAGACTCATATGAATTTGCTACCTAATGTCATAAGCTAAAAGCATGATATATACATCACTTGATTTCTGTGTAAATGCATTCAGATAATTAAAAGAACACAAGTGCAGTCCATGGATGAGATTGCGTAGTAAAGTTGGCTCCCTACTGCCTGAGCAACATATTACCCTACCGTTTTTCATCCCTAAGCAAATGGAAGGTAAAGTGGACGAAATAATTTCAATGGTAACAATGCACTTGCCTTCAAAATCTTTGCGACAATTCTCTGACCTGCTTTAAACTTACTTTCAATGTTCTCAGTACGATCATCAGACAGCTCCGAAACATGGCATAAACCAACCTACACCAGGAAAATAACCTAGACATATTAAAACAACTTATCTAATAGATACACAAACCATTGAACACATTAGAGGGAAAACAATCTCAAAGATCACCTTAAGCCATGATAAACCTAAGGGATTAATTTTTTTTTGGACTTTTGGTACAAAAAGCAATTAAGTAGAATTAAAAGTAAATAAATGAATAACTATGCAATATACCATGTTCATTGGATCAATTGTAATAAATAAACCATATGATTCAACCCGCTTAATCCTGCCTGAGACAGTGTCGCCAACATGCAGGTCACTAAAGTCTCCTGAGTCAGATTTACGCGCACTCGCACTGCTTGAGGTCTCTGACCTAAACGTAACTTCAACTCTCCTCGACAAAGGCTCCACAGACAACACCCTGCATTTATTTCAGTAAGAGATTGCAAAGACTCAAAGACTATTGGTTCCCCAATCTCAGTTAACATCCATACCTTCCATCCACAAGTTTCCCAACAGGAAATTCTTTCTCAGGTTGTTCAATGAAACCATCTGACAAGTTCGACAAGAGTACTTTTGCATCAATTTTTCTGGAAAGCATTATGAAACATCCTTTTGGAGTAACACTCTTCACATAGCCCTGTACAAAAGAAAGACTCAAAATAGCCATCTAAAAGAAAAGATATGCCACAGTAAACATAAGCTAATAATATTAAAATGCTCATGAAATCCGATTTCAATATCCTCAAAAATTTAAACATGAACTTTTTATCGAGTAACAAGTCTTAAAAATGAGGGGAGAGCCAAGTTTCAGGTGTTTGTTTTCTTTCCTTACTTTTTTCATTCTTTTTTAAGAGAAAAAAATAACAAAGAACTTGTGTAGTCGAATACTAAATAAGTACATACAACCAAATTCACAAAACATGAGACTTAGAGCATCGAAAGGACCCCAAGCTAAATCAGAATTTATCAAGCGGTGCCAATTGAATCCCTAACCCAAATCGGCAGTTAGTTTTAGATGCAACTAATATCTTTTAGTATTATTTCTGGATACGAAACCAACTTAATTACAACACCCTTGACTCTAACATGAGTTGAGCCCACAACCTCCTCTAATATTGCCTTTGACAAGTGATGCCTCATTCGTCTCACTAGAGATGCTTTGGTCTGTTGTCCAACGACAGGTAAAAGTGCAA
This sequence comes from Stephania cephalantha, assembly GCA_039657325.1. Classification (NCBI taxonomy): domain Eukaryota; kingdom Viridiplantae; phylum Streptophyta; class Magnoliopsida; order Ranunculales; family Menispermaceae; genus Stephania; species Stephania cephalantha. Next base: position 2,787,037 of record CM077578.1, on the reverse strand, counting down.
GATTTTCAAAGTGTCATTGTTATTGAAGGAAGTTGAAGTTTTATCACAAAGGAAATCATTCCTTTCCTTTCATTAATTTCTATCTTCCGAGTTCTGACATTTTTCCAAGGAAGTCACGTAACATCAGTTAAGATTTGCTCCTAATAAACCAAAGCTTGGAAAAAGGTAAAAGATTGAAGACCTCTCTATCGCAATGTCAATCATATAAAAATTAGGAGAAAATCTTATTCTAAGAATCTAAGAATAGCAGCATATGTATATCCCGGTGGCATGAACTAAAGCTTTTCTTAGCAAATTACATTTTATAATAAGCAAAAAGAAAAAAAATACTGGAAATTATTAAGAAGTTAATTATAGTCTTTCAAAAGTACATGAACAAGGTTTGAAACTTCGACTTCACCTTAAGCTTCGTGCACTTAAAATTCGAAAGTAATTCGAGGAAGTTAACTTCGACGAGGGAAGTTTTACAAAGATTTGCTAGTGTACGTAAGTTTACGGAATTTCATTTTAAATGCTAGAACACTTAAATTTCCCCTTAAAGATGTTAGAAATATACTTTAATCATACAACAATAATGCATAATAATCACAATACAATTGTTTAAAATAGTTATTTTGCAATAAACACACAAGTCGCAATACACGTGACATTAATATTTGTTTTTATATTACTTTATATGAAAATTTTTGAGCTTATTGCTACTTGATGTGAAAAGAAGTTAATTTTCAAAGTTTATTTTTCAGGGGTAACTTCGGTAACTTCCCAAAAAAATTCGTTGATTTCTTCGAATTCTTGATTTTTTTTGTCACTTTTTTAATGGTTTTGATAGATACCATTTAAGTCGATCAAGTTTGGCAAAACATGTCGAAGTTTTAGGCAAAACTTTTTAAGTTTTACATCGCAACGTAGTTTTCCTTCCCCATTTTCATTATCGACTCGATTTCTCAAGCCTTGTACATGAACAACAACAAAGCCTCACTCCAAAATTAGCTTGGGTTGGCTAAATGGATCAAACTCTTACACTGCACTCGATTTAGTGCAATTAATTATGTGTTTTCCAAATCCTTTAAATCCTTCTGAATCAATGCATCCAAGTTAGCTTCAGTCTACCCTTACATCATAGAATTTTTTCAATTTCTATTAAGTTGAGTTTTCTAACTGGGACATTTGTAGTTCGCTTTTGAGGCGTCCAAACCACCGCAATTATCGTTCCCCAATTTTCGTGTCAATTAATGTTACTCCTACTTTTTCTTTGAATTTATAAATTTCTTAATCTATCTTTACAAGATTTACCAAACATCCACCTAAGCACCCACATTTCTGCTACATTTATTCATGTATTTGTTGTTTCTTTACCGTCTAACATTTACTTTCATAAAGCGATGGCTTAATTGCAGACCTATAAAACTTCCTTTTTAGCTTGGTAGGGATATTTCGATCACATAACAAACTTATAGCACTCCCCCACTTCTTCATCTAGCTTGGATCTTGTGTATCGTCATTTTCAATATTACCATCATTTGTATGATTGATCATAAATATCTATAGTGGTTCACCTTAGAAACTTTACTTCCCCTAATTACATTGTCTTGATGTCTAGTATTTATATACTCGCAATACATGTATTCAGTCTATGTTCTACTCAGACTTTAGATTCTACCGTATTCTTCCAAAATTCTAATTTCTTATTCACTCAATTTCTTGTTTCGTCCACTAAAATAATATCATATGCAAATAACATGCACATGGTTTATCCTCTTGAATATGCCTATTTAGTTCATTCATAACTAAAGTAATTAGCTATAGGCTTAAAGTCGATCCTAATGTAGTCCTTGTAATGGTAAATTCTTTTGCAATTCCTCAAAAAACATTTTGTGCTTGTTTTCAATCCTTCGTACATATCTAATATCTTTAATAGTATCTTTGTACATACCATGTTGTCCATTTCTTTCTAGAACCCACCAAAGAACATCTCTAGGAAGCATGTAATATGCTTTTTCTAAATCTACAGATGTCAAAGTAAAAAAAAAATCAGCTATCATATGAAGATCATTTTTCGTTTTCTCAATATTGTCGTATAAGGAAAATCATCTCCACAGTGAACCTTCCTAACATGAAGCTAAACTAATTCTCTAGTACTTTCGTTTCCCTTCTCAATCTATTGTCAATCATCTTTTCCCAAAATTTCTTGGTATGACTCGTAAGTTTAATTCCTCGATAGTTTGAAAAACATTAAAATGTCTCATTAGTTTTTGAAAATTGGTATAAGAGTGCTTCTTCTACAATACGTGAACAGAACTAAATAAACATAGAGCGGCTAAAAGGACCCCAATTTTTGCTAAGAGGACCCCACCCCAGTGAAATTACCTAACTACCCCCTCATATAAAAAGATTTTTACTTACCCATACCCTACCCGCCCCGTTCACCCATACCTCGGTCACCCCTATCTCAAATCGCATCCTAACCCCCAACCCAAATTCGACGAAGTCCTAGCAAAACCACGTCGATTCGACGTCGTGAGTGCATTCCTTATCTCTCTTAGTGTCGATTTTGAGGTTTTTTGGATTTTTTTTTGAGTCGGTATTGTTTGTGGTTTTGTTGTTAGGTTTAGGGCTTTGATTTGGGGATTGAATCTTGCATTTTGGATGCAAAGTTTCGATGGAATCGAAAATATCAAGCGATTCCGAGCAAAACCCACTATTTTTTTGGTCATCTTCATGTATTTTTTAGGAGTGGTTCGTTCTTGTTGCCCCGCGGGTGTCGGACACACAGAGTTGACATTCTTTAGAGGACACACAGAGCCGACACATCTAAAGAGGTAACGATCTACTTCGACCGAAACTGCAAAAAGAACTAGGTTTCAGTGGGTGGCGGAGGAATCCAACCGAGACCTCTTTAGAGGTGTCGGCCCTTTGTGTCCGACACCTCTTTAGAGGGGTTGTTGGGGTGAGGGTGAGGGTAATGAGGGTACAACAAGAGTATTTTGAAATTCTTTTTAAAAAAAGTGGGGTACACTAAGTAAAAAATGGGGTACGACGAAGTAAATATTAAAAAATGGGGTCCTCTAAGCAAAACCTGGGATCCGTTTAGCCGCTCCCTAAATATAAAGATAACATGAAACTTTGTGAATCCATCCGTGCAAATTTTTCAAGGGTACACTTAAATCTTAGAACAACCATTAGCTTATGAATGTTAGTAGTAGTTTGATGCATATATCCTCATGCATGGTTTTCCGAAAACTAATGTGTCGCAAATAGAGTAAAGTTTTAGATACTCTTTAAAGGGCAAATCTTGGAGAAATGTATAAAATGTTAATGTTGGTGAAATACCTATAAAGACTATCTGCTCTTTAGGTAATGAATAGGAGTTTACATACTTGCATTTCCACATGCTCAGTATAAAGCAAAGCACATTACTAAAACGTTTCCCGAACAATGAAAAACAAGAACCACAAAAATGGCATTAGAACAATTTATTTCCTACCTGTACAGTCATATTTGACTGAAGATCCTCAATAGCTTCAACTCTCTTGCCAAATGAAGTCCTGAAAAGCATAAAAAAACCATTTGAGCTGAGAAATTCATTATCAGAACATAAAAGTATAAAACAATGATAAAGCTTTACCAAGACCATATAATTAAAATCATGAGTCATAAATGTCTCCCAATGAACAAAAAGGCTGGTTTGGGGACATTATTATGGATCACAAATAGTTAATGGGGAATCTAGACTTACAGAACATATAGGCATTGACCTCTACAGAAAATGAGCTAAAACGAGAGAACAAATATGTAATGCAGCTAAGAAATGTAATAAAATGTCAGGAAGTTCTCAAAAGTTAAAACCCACGGTGCTCACTTTGCTTTGTACAAATTCACCATTATGAACTCATTGACAACACCATTAACCATCAGTCCCAGCTTCCACCCGAACACCACTTGCCCAAGTGTTTCACCAAATAATGATGCAATTCTTACTTTGCAGTACCACCAACAAACTATACCACATCCTACTGTAACCAACCACAACTACCACTACCAACTTCAACTTGCAATCAACACTACGAGGGCTTAGACCCATTATCATCCTGCCACTCAAACTTTCATGCCAATCATCAATACCGTTTTCCAATAAGATCAGTTCTCTACAAAATCCGATATTGATTTTACCAGCTCCATCTTTTGAAATAAATTCCATGATGGACAACAAAAGGAACAATTTTCTAAAGGATCGTGTATTAACTACGTAATGTAAAAATTACAAAATTACAAGGACCACTAAAGGCTGGGGCTTAGTAAGCAATTACCCATTAGTGTAACAAAGAACGACTTGTATCAATGTTAATAGAACATTGATTGAAAGAAACCCAACGGTATCCACTCAATAGCTGATGCATCTCATCATTTATAGCCTATTGCAATGAACTATTTATCCATATTAATAGAAAAAAAGGTATAAGTTCTGATTTAGGAAGTTTAATAAGTCCATCAACTGCAGTATACAGCATCAAATTACCTATTAAAACTTCTTAAGCTTATACAGGGAGATTCTAATCCAAGAAACACTTGCCCCAGAAAGTAGTATTTTCAAGGCATCGCCTGGGCCATGGATTAGGCAGCCGATGAGCCTCAAAGAAAATATAAAATACTTTGAAGGGAGTCTTTATAAATAACAAGAATGCTACATACATAAAGCAAATTAAACCAATGCTTTCAAGGTGGCGCCTAGGCACCGCCTTACGCCTTTTGGGGTTTCCCCCGCTTAGCCCTTAATAAGGCAGACGGTGGGCCTGAAAAATAATTATTATATTTTTTTACTGAAAATATTATTTATTTGTTTTGAAAATATGTTTTATTTCAAAATGTGTGGAAAAGTGCAGAGTGGAAAATATGGTTGTAAGAATGTGTAGGTGAGAAAGTATGCCTCATACTATTTAGGGGTCTCTAAATAAATGAAATTATTTCTTAGGGAGGACTAATGGCATGTTCGCTTCACAAATACAATAGTCCAGTGTGTATGGGATTAAGTTATACATGGGATTGTGGCTTGGATTAAGTGATTATTCCCGATTGGGTCACTTGTTCGGTTAGATGTGTTCAGATTGGGATTAACTTTTTAGAGGTTCGTGGAATGACCAACATGCCCGCCAATTCATGTTACCCATATCAAAATCGATTAAAACACAAACCCTATTTGATTTTGGTTTTACAGATCTTCCACGATCTTCGCCTCACAAGTTGATAACTGGAGAAGAAAAGGACATCTCTCCCACGATCTTCTCCTCTCACAAGTTCATCGCTGGAGAAGAGGACGTCATCTCTGTCGATCATTCTCCTCATCTCCTTTGTACCTTTCTTCAATGCCCAATCATCAATCATCCACGACTTCTCTGTCGATGAAACTAAGTCCTTGTATTCTTTGGCTATGTCTTCAACTTCAGTACATCCATCCTTAGATTCATCACAAAACTTAAACAATGCTCCATCATCAACTGATTCAGTTGCTTTCTTATACAAAAGACTTGCTCCAACTATTAGAAGCCAAGGTGAGAGACACAACAAAAGGAGAAGTCGATCGATGATCATAAACGAATACATGATAAATCGCAAAACATCTTCATGAAACCAGACCTTAAATAAAAGAAACCAAAGGCCACATAATGGTACCATGCTGGTGGATATCAACGATTTGGTTTAAGAGGGAGGGGTACTTTGGTAATGTTTCAAGCCCAAGCATTGGGACTAATTAGTGACACTAAAAAGGATGGTTTAGTTTGGTCACCTGTATTGGGTATTAAATAGTCTCGTGGACTAGTTAATCCTCCAAGTTAACACCGGATTAGCCAGTCCAGTGTGACTAATATGACCTAAGAAGGTGAAGCGAACAAGCCATAAGTAAATTATTTAGAAAGTGTAGGTGAAATTATGTACTTGAAAATATGTGCCTTATAATGATGGATCTCTAAATAATTTACATTATTTCTGAAGGAGGTAAATAGTTTTCGTCCACGTAGGCCCAGCCTAGGCTTGGCGGGGCAAATCGCCTTAAGCCCTGCCACGTCACCTTGAATATATTGCCAAAAAGTGTTGTAGATACACTTGCAAAACACCAAGGACTCGAAAGCAAAATCTAATTAGTCGCATAACCTAATTTTGCACAACTCTTTGGTCGTCTATTAATATAATACCAATTTCATTATCACAAGACACATAAGACAACCAAAATAATAGTAAAGAAATCTTTTATGTGGCTATAAATCATAGTGAACTATGGTTGGAAAAGTCACTCTTAACAAGCTTTGTAAGGGACTAGGGGACTGCTGGTTCTTTCGTTCCAGATTGTTTACACTTAAATGATTTTTCATTAATAAAATCTCTAGTAATTACTTCCAATAAAAACAATGATATACATAGGCGAATTAGTATCCAAATCAACAAAAAAAAAAAGAAAATTAACCAAATAAATGTTGAATGAGATCTCCTAAATAATGCTTTTGCTGGAGAAATCATCAATTAAGCGAACATTTCTACGAGTTTTCCAAAAGAGTAAAGCTGCAAGGATATAACCAACAACTTGATTCTTCACAAGAATCACTACAAAAAATCCTCTTTGTTGATGTCAAAGCATCTCTACTGAGATGGATGAGCCATCACTTGTCAAAGGCAAGGTTGGGGGAGGTTGAGGGTTCGTCTCATGTCGGAGTCAAAGGTGTTGGTTTTTTATCAAAAAAAAATTATCTATGTTGACCCACAAAAATAAGTGAACGAAAAACAGTACCGAATTGGGATGTTAAACCATTATGCTTGAAAATTAAATTGAAACTTTAGAACCAATACAAGCTTCAGCTTTCATAAATTACTACACAGTTCAAAACCATGGCAGCTCTAATTAAGGAAATGGTGAATGCATGTCTGCAATTGCATGTTCAATTTGATATGCACTTCAAAGAAAACAAGCATATTTTAAAGAAAAAGGAGAGAGGATTAAAAAGGAAAGAGGGGAAGCTGTATCACTTACTGATTGCCATCAACTTTTGAAATGTGGTCAGTCTGAATGTTTTCTGAAAGTCCTCTTAACGACAAATCAAAATGCTTCATGTCGGTGGCAGGTTGACTAATTTCCAATACCTTACATTTGACAAACTGTCCGACATGAAAATCAGATAGTGGGTTGTCCACCCACTTATCCACCAGCTCGGTAAAATGAACTTTACCGAAGAGATGAGGACCAATTTGCACGAGTAACCCACCAACACCAGGGAGTATTTTTGCAATTCTGCCACCAATGACATCACCTTCTTGTATATGCTCACTAACATTTCCAATTTCCGCATTCACTGAGTCACCCACTATGATACTATTGTTCTCACAGATGTTTTTGGAGATAGCTGAAATTGGTCGTAAAATTAATCGCAAGAGCTTTTTCTCTTGATTAACTCTTAAGATCTGACCGGTTACAGATTTTCCCACAGGAAATCGCTTTGAAAGATCTTGAAGTTCATTAGGCTCAGTTGAACTATCAAGATAAAACAATTTAGCCTTCACATGTCGAGATACTGCCAACCATATCCACTCAGTATCCACCTTTACAACATACCCAGAGATGCTTGCTCCTATTGAATAATTGCACTGACTGCTCATATCATCCCTTTCTTTTTCAGTGTAACCTGCACATTAAATCAAATTTCAGATGAATAAAACATGGTAAGCACAATTCTTTAAATATCCATAGATTATGCATCATGATACAAATGAATTAAATTGGTGCAAGGATGCTATGTCCAAGTTACAAACAAATCTTACCACTAAAGAAAAATATAGGTAAAAAGACATGATACGATGAACCATCCTTTTCAGCGATACGAATTCTTTCTTAAAATTTTCAGTCCTTCCAACTCTTTTGCATTTGCAGAAGAAAAAGTTACCGCTGTAAGTGTTGGCTGTGTGGGCCCCCAGACATATTAAGTTAATATGTCTAGCAAGTGTCGACTAATACTTTCTAATAACGAAATTAGAAAGGATGGAGATTAGGGCAACAACTAATAGAAGGTGAGAGAAAAATAGAAGTCGCCTATTTTGGTGCGACTTTGGAGATTGGAATTTTCGTTGGTGCAGCCGAAATTAGAGTGTGTGTGTTCCTTGCGTTTGCCTACTCATCTCTCTCAAAAGCAATTTTCTCCCCACGTAGAAGAAGGATCCAAGATCTTGAATCCGAAGACTCGTGTAGAAGCTTTTAGTGATTTCTTGGTGTTCAAGAAAAGAGTTAAAAGGGTTTGAGACAATTTGGGAGTGGTGTGATCAGTCAACTTATTTGAAGAGGTGTTTTTGTAATTCCTTGATTGTTAGTAAATCTCAAGTGATTCACATCGCTTGAGATAACTTGTACTCTTCATTTACATAATGGATTTATTCGGAGTTCAGCCCGTGGTTTTTTCCCTCTAACTTGGAGAGGCTTTCCACGTTAAATCTTGTGTTCTTTGATGTGTGTTTTATTTGGTGCATTGTTCCTAATTTGGTGGAATTAGTTATTCATCCATTACACAATTCAAAACTTCAAATGGGTCACTTTCTTGTTGAGTGACCGCAACAGTAAGCATGAGTTGAGGTAAGTTTGCTTTCATCTAGTTATTTAACAAATTCATTCTAAAAGTAATATACTTTCCAATGATTGCATGGAATTGTCTAATAATTTTTGGGAAAAATCACCTTGGTTGGTGGTGTGACTGGTGTCCTTCCGAATAATTTTTAGAAAATTGAAGGGGCTGAGTAACTCCACCTATGTTGTACACTATGTGCGCTACATAGCCGGTCCCAAGTCCGGATAAAGGAGGAGGACTCTGACGCCCATTTTTCCATACCGAAAAATGGGTAAGGGAGGTCCCGAACTCACTTTTCATACCCGAAAAGTGGGGGAGGGAGGCCCCAAGCTCACTTTCCATTCTTGGAAAATGGAGGAGGGTTGCGATAGGTTGACAGCCAGCGTAAAACTTTTGTCACTTTTCATGAAATGGATCAAACATATATAAACGTTGGGGCGTTCCCACCTAGCGACGCGCTGCATCGGATTGCACTTAATCGAGCACAATGGAAAAGTTTGATCCATGTAGCCGACCCTAGTTAATTTGGGACTGAGGCTATGTTGTTGTTGTTGTGAAGGGGCTGAGTACACTAGGTTGAATAATATGAATACCTGCCCAACAACTAAACATTAACATAATTAGTGCTATACAAGGACCTAAGCTACATCAGTATTCTTGAAATATACATTGAACATTGATTAGTGACTAAATGGCAATTAGTGACTAAATGGCAATTAATGTCATTCAAGGACCTATAAATAAATAAATAAATTATTATTCAGGGACATCCAAATAATTTTTTTAGTCGCCTAGACACCGCCTCGCCTAGTTCAAGAAAATCTCCTCAAGATCACCTAGGCACCTTGGAATCTTGATCATTCAAGTTCCTCCTTAAAAACAATTATAAATGACAATCATAAAGCTCCTTGTTTCTCTCAAAAGGGAGAGATAAAGCCAGGCCAAGGAAAACTTACCTTCACATGGTCCCAAATTACAAGAAAAGGCGAACATAATAACAACACTTCAAAAATTTAAAGTCCCTTCAGTTTCACATGCTTTAACAAGGGAAATATAGAAGTGACTTGATCTAAACATAATAAAGCTATAAAATGCTAACAAAAACACCAAACGACTGGATCATAATACTTCTTGCATCAAGACCAAGAGTTCTGCGACTATAATATCAAGCTCATTCATTTAGTTAATCTTTTTTCTCTCCCAGCACCCTCTCTTCCCCAAGTTCTCTCTTTCAAAAACTTTTGACTACCTTCGCTTCCTTCTAATTTCTATCAGTTCTTTTCATAGAGGACGGTTACAGAAACGTACTTCCAAATTCTAATACATACATTGGCCGCACAAGTTCTCAGTTTCAAAAACGTTTGATTACTACATTCACTTCTTTCTGATTTCTATCAGTTTTTTTCATTGTGGACAGTTACAGAAACATACTTCTAATACATACATTGGCCACACATTTATTGGAGTCTGTTGGACAGACAATGAGATCTGCAAACATGCATCCTGAAGCACAATCAGAACTTCAAACAACTGTGTAGAAAATGCATGTATCAAAAGTATATCACCTAATCATTTTCCATTTTTTAATAAAAGATTTCATAAAAGACCATCTCTCCAAAGGTGCATCATAAGTCACAAGTGGCAATCCTATAAGGTACCTTTTCTAAAGGTGCTTCTAATGCCGTTGTCCAATTAAACAAGACGTCAAATGAGTTTTGATTATCTATATTCATGTCTGAGCCCGACCTCCATGGAATTTGAAGTAGTTGGAGCATTCAAGATTTTGATAACCAATTTGTATTTCAGCCAAACGTATGTAAACTCTATGTCTTCCCATATATACTAGTCCAGTTTTCTCCAAAACAAGGAAATGAGACATTATAGAATTGGTCAACAAAAAGTAGTATTAGCCGGATGGTTCAAGGCAAGGCTGAAGGAAAAGATCATGCTCTCATACATACTGACCACTATGTAAGAACATAATTGACGTCTGAACTAATAGAATAAATTCTATGACGACTCATGCATCTTAATAACTTTTGAATCCAAATGAAAATGTTCTTATTAAAATATTTAATTATATTTATTGGTCGTTTTGCAAAACACATTTCTTAGTGTGAGACCATTTTCTAGTCACATTAATGACTCAGAGCTCGTGTTTATTTTGATTAACTATGCTAAGGTAAAATATGCACATCATACAAGTTTATAATGACAGAACTAACAGAAAAAACTAATACTCAAAATGAAATATTTACATGCTAGCTGATTAACGATCGGACACTTCAATTTGATCTAATAGGCCAGCATTGATGCCTCATAGAGTTATATCGCTTTATTTAAGTTGCGCGGTGGGTAGAATAAGAGACAATAAAACATTGATCGTCTTGCACCAAAAAATGACGCAAAAAAATAAGGGGTGACGCCTTACATTTCTGATAAGTTCATGCTTTTATTAGTCACTTTTAGCATATTTAATGAGTTGAGCGATGTTGGATTGCCTCGAGATCGGCATTACACTCTCCCACACATTTGCAAAATGTGTGCGATTTTCAGCATTACACTCCCGCACATTTGCAAATGTGTGCGATTTTAAGCTCGCAAAGCACGCCACGCGGCTAGCCGACCGATTCGTCCACATGTCGTCGGCGTCCATCTCACCGGCGCTTTTCTCACGCTTCAGTGCCTTAAGATGTGCCTCGGGATGCGCGTCAACACATTCTCCCACTTTTTCATCGAGTTTTCGAGCGACAAACCATTCTCCAGTTGTGCCACATGTTGCCTCCCGATTCATGTCGCCTCCCGTCAATTCGTCCAATTGCCAATCGCCGCCACGCCACGCGTCACGTCTTCCATGCCCAGCACGTCACTCCAGCTGCCACCAACCAACCAAAATGCGCCACGTCAGCGCACGGCAGGAAAACGGACCAATCGCGCGCTGCCACGTGTACGAAACCCATTTTTACCCCAAAAACAGTCCCTAGATGCTCCTCGGCGCACGTGTTACGAGACCAACCCTCAAAATTAGTTTCTCTCACCTCTAGAGAGCAATTTTTAGTGGTTTTTCATATTAGGAACGAGGGTATTCATACGAGGAGACTACATTGGAGCCGCCACACACAACTTTTCATACTTGGAGATTGTAAAGATGATGTCCGACTAGACCAATCTTCGCCTAGGTCGAAGGGGAAACAAGTGGGATTCATGATTCATGACAAATACTATGTGAGATCTATGATTTTTATTTAATTTGATTTAATTTCTCCTATTTCATTGTTTTTTATTTTAAAGTATATGGTTTAGATCTAGGGTATGTATGTGGCCAGTGCATGCTTTTAGGGGGACAACCTATAGTTATTTGGACCATTAGTATCCATGTAATTGTGCTTTTGGACCAATAAAGTGACGAACACTCACCCGTTTGCCGTAAAACCCTTTCGTTTCTTGAGTGTGCAACAATTGAATCTAGGTTAAATCGGAAGCGGATGCGATTCGATTATTCAGGATTAGTGTTCCCACATACCCAAATTACTGTGGTTAGCGTGTTAAACCCGATTGGCGGATGTCTAAGGTTATGCATTAATTAGGGAAGTAGTTAGTGGCGGACGTCCTTGCTATCGAGATTAGGGGAATTAGGAATTTCTGGCGGACGTCGATTTTCCATAGCTAATCTAGGAGAAATTGAATTAATAACTTTTTGAAATGATTGAGGACCATTAAATGTCATTGAATCATGATTCGTGCTTGTGGAACCGTAGACTTAGGTGATTTTTTCTCATTGATATTATTTTTGCGAACTTTTATTTGTGCTAGTTTAGTTAATTATTTCCTTGAACTTTCTGAAAACCCCCCATTTTTAGTTAACCTGGAGTAAAACTCAAGTCCTGTGGATTCGACCCCGTATTTACCACTACTACACCCTTGTGGTTGGTAACTCGATTACGGGTTATATTTGGCACGCACGACACGTGATCAATTTCTTATGTGACAAAAGAGTTGACAATATGTTCAAATGATTTGACTTTTCTAAGCCCCACATTAACCATATGCAGGGTCTAAGCCCCACCATCAACCAGTTTCATGAGCCTACGAGCACATAATGGGTAAATTTAAAGTCAAGATAAAGTGGGATCCACCTCTTTCACACGAAGAAAAAAGCCTAGCAATACTTACAATTATACAACAATGGTGTATAATTAGAAATAAGGGAAAACAGAAAAAAAAAAAAAAAACTGAGTAAAGATCTTAAGAGAAGAAAACAAAAAAAGCAAGTTTCAGTTTATAAGATTGATCGAATAATGTAGAAGAAATGCAGACGTGTATTCAGTAATGCAATACCTGAAATCATTGTAGGTTTGATAGAGAGTTCCCATTCACAGTGTTTTCTACTCTTTTCTGGCTTAGCTACCATCCCAATTATTCTTGCGGTCAGTTGTTGACCAATCTTAAATTTGTTGAATGGACCATCAATACCATAGTCATCAGTCGCCTATACATATGAAAATGATTAAACCAAAGTAACAACAAACACTAAAATAAATAGAAGAGAGAATAGAAATCCAAGATTTATATTCATACTTCTGTTATATACACCCTTCCATGAAAACCACTACTGAATTGGAGCCGCATTTCCTGAGGCCTTATGTCAATAATCTGTGAGAGTCAAGGAAATAGATGAGCAAATATAAACAACAATAACCAAAAACAATAACCAAAAGCACTCAAATGTGAGAAACCTACTCCTTACCTCACCATCAACAAGTGATCCAACTTCATAACTAGATTTTCTTCTGGCTCTTTTCGAACTAGATGTCTCTATAACCTCACTTAATGATTTAAGAAGCAATAGAAGTCTCCCAGAAGTTGATGGACTAGGCAGTGCCACAACAGTGGCAAACACACTGAGCAGAAGGCAATGCCACACAAATCAGAAAAAGAAGAAAAAGAAAAGGTGATGCATGCAAGTGTCTAGGATACATAAAAACAGGCAAATTAAGCATGATCAAATTAAGCCTGAACAAGCAAAGATGCATCAGGAAAACCCACCTTTGGCCATCAAGAAAATTTTTGTGAGGAAGCTTTTGTGTGTTATAATCAACTCTCGATGCAAAACCTATGACATGATTAAACTCTGGTACTGAGAGAACCTGTTTGGGAACAATTACATTTGACAAACAATGGTTCAACACTTCAATATAGTGCATAAAACTACGTCCACATGAAAAATAATATGTTTTGTTATGCTTACCACGTAATTTTCTCGAACTAACTCCACAGTTGCATTGACTGTCTGATGGACCTCCAAGTTCCCACACGATGTTCCCCTCTTGCGTTTCTGAAGCCAAAACAAACAGACATTCAACGAGAAACATGGCTCAATGACCCCAACACCAATACTAAAAGCCTGAGCAAAAAAAAACAAAACAAAACATTTGGAACACCAAGACAGCATACAATCCTTCTCCCGGAATTCACTGCAATCTATCAATGGTAAGTTAGATCGAGAGCCATGTGAAGAAAATGAACTGACGGGCAAAGATTCCAGAAGTGCTAATGCATATGTGCATATCAACAAAACAATGAAAACATTTGGAAAAATAATAGGTAATTGCCAACCTTCTCAGAATTGGGTCCAGTAGGGCCATTTTTCATAGAAGCGATCAATTCTTCCTTCAGAGACAAATCCACACGGCAATTTGTCTTATCAATGTCAAGAACCATAGATTTAACAACAGATCCCAACTCCACGGTCACTCCGCTAACTGTACGGCATATCTCAACAGAATTATTGAAAAAGAACAAGAGAACATTGTTTTACCACAGAACTCAAAAGAGCAGCAAACAAATTCTTAGCAGTTTCCACAAAATGAATTTCAAAAATGAATTTACCATGATAATTTGAAATAAAACCAAAAACCCCATCATGATCCTTAAAACGAAGAACAAGTCCAGACTCCTTTATCTCATGAACCACTCCTTCAACAAGACTCCCAATAGTAAATTCATCCGCCCATTTAAAACCAGAGCTTTCCAAGCCCACCATTCGCAGCTCAGAGATCTACCACACAAAGAGAATTATGCAACAAGTAAAATACTGACCCAATATGAACAAAGGAAATTATAGCAGAAAGGGAAAGAGGTGGATAAGACATCAAATCGTTGTTTTTTGAATCGTTGTTTTTTGAATCGGAAAGACATCGAATTGTTGTGAATAATGAGTAATCCAATAGTTTCACACTTTCAATGAATAAAATGGCAATAGAGTAACAAAACATAAGAAGAAAAATACAAGAAAACTCCAAATATGAACATGTTTGAAACTTATCCAGTTAAACCAATCATATTGCATCGGAGAAAATGAGTACAATCGTTACTGTTTTCTTGAGGACCATGTCTAACAAACGAGTTTCCACATTCCATACTAAAACTTAAATACTTCATTAGCAAGTAATTTAAAATATCATCTCAACTTTTTATTCAAACAACTTTTTAGGATGTAATTGCTGCCAAGACAGAAAACGTAACACGGGTCTTTTTCTTCAATTTAAATTTGGGATCCATCAACTTCGCATACTTATTGTATGCTATAGAAGTTCTAGATGCAAAAATCAAGACACATCTGATGCATCGAACCCAAATTAGTTGGGGTAAGCTATTAGGATCAAGCACTTTTACTCTACTCGATTTAATGCAATTGATAGTTTACTTTCAAAATCCTTTAAATCCTTCTTACTCGATGCATCTCATGTTATCTTAGGTCTACCTCTATACCAGCGAATTTCTTCGATTGCTATTACATGGTGTGACCAAACCAAAGATATAACGTATTTTAAATGCATATCATCAGGACCAATATATCAAGCAAAATGGAAGAGTTTGATCCACCTAATTCGTGCGTTGATTGGTGCTACACCGTTTCTGAATTTGTGTATATCTTTTTCTATCTTTACGACTTTTATTTTATATCCACCTAAGCATCCTCATTTTTAATTTTCCATTACACCAATTTTATGTATGTATTTTTTTATCCGCCAATAATCACTTCCATTAAGCATAATTGCCATAACTTACCATATTCCAAATTTGGACATCTATAGTTCATTGGAAAGAAGACTCGAAGCTCTACCAAAGTCTCTGATAGAGATATGAAAATTCAATTAATTTCATGGTGAAAAAACTGCTCCAAACTTGACACAAGTGCAAAGTTGCGGAAATTTGAAAGGAATAAAATAAATGTAGCGACGACCAACAACAACATAGCCTCATTCCCAAATTAATTGGGGTCGACTACATGGATCAAACTCCCAACCAATTTTCCGATATGGAAAATAGGCGTTAGAGTCCTCCATTTATCCGGACTTGGGACCGGCTATGTAGCGTACAAATTGTTCTACGTAGGTGGAGTTATGTTGCGACAACCAACCCATGATTAATGAATGTCGTGACAATGACGTGGTGAATGATTTTGGTGGTACGATAACAAGACAAGGAGGCAGGATTTCGCGACACTTTTCAATTTTTAAATATATATATATATATAAAGGAAGATCTTCTGTGAGGAGCTCTAAAGTGATGACACATGGCATGTGACATGGCATACTTTCTATTTTCGATTTTAACTTTTTTTATTTTTATAGCCTTTTTTTTGGGAAGTTTAGTTTTTTATAGCCTTTTCAATATTTTAGTGACAAGTGGTAGTGTCTCGGATTTTATCAAATTTATTTTTATCTAATGTATTAGTATACGGTCTAGTCCGCTCGTGAAGCGCGGGATGCCAACTAGTTTAAAAAATGAGGAATCGTTTGAGAGAAAGGGAAGTTGCTAATTTAGAGTTTATATTACTTGTATTGTTGTACATTATAAAAGACCTAATTAGGAATTGAGAGGGGTCTTTAGTCAGTTATAGTGGAGTTCTTAGAGTGAGAACACGAAGGATTGACTACCATTGAGGAGACTGAAGAGGAAGGAATGAATTTTCAGATGAAGGCTTAGAAATTCATTCAGACTATGAATCGTGGTCTTTTATCTTTGTGCACTTGATGGCTAGCCCGAATTTATTTATTTCTCTTTTGTTTTAATTATGTTCTAAACAATTCTTCTAGGGTTTTGATGTATTTGATTTCATGAATTCCAATTGATTTGGTTGTTTGTTCCTCGATTATAATTCCACCTTATCAAGATTTATATTTCATGCTAACTGCCTTGATTTGATTGGCCACCATGCATTAATTTTTTTGAACAAAAAAGCACCTACATTAGCAGCATAACACCTATCCACATGGCTCACCAAATTGAATATGAAAACAGAAGAGCAAGAAAACTTAAAGAGTATCAAATAACAACCTTCTCCTCTGAAAGAAAATATCCTTGAATCAAGGATGCATCAGTTGAGAAACACGTTGACTGCTTCAATGAAAGTGACATTCTACCAGTTTGACTATCGACCTGAAAACAAATAAAGTAACATAAATCTGCAGAACAGCAGGTAATTCAATTATTAAAGGAACTCAAGTTGAAAACTAGCTCACTGACATTTAAGACATTACTGCGAACAGATTGCCCAACATGAAAGCACTCAAATATATCAGCTCTTGGATCATCTGAGGCCTTAAAACAATAAGCGACACATTTAGTTTACAATGAATTTGAGGAAACGAAATAAAAAATCTTGATGGGAAGGAAGCGATAAGAAAATTGTATTTTAGTAAAATTAAACATATACCTTGTGCTTAGGAGAGAATCCAGTCAATTGCCCCAGATAGCGTACAAAGCAGCCACCTTCAATTATGTTGCATATATAACCCTGATTTTTCAAAAGTCAAGAGGGATATCAAGCAGCAAGAGGAAAATTATAACATCCTAATTAGAGTATATTCATGCACAATTAGGACATCAGATTTTCTTACATGGACAACTGAATGAGGCTGAACCTCTGCAACATCCTTAGGAATTTGTTTATTTGAAATGATCAAAGAATGCTTTGCCGACAACACCAAATTTTTACTCTCAGCATCTGTTATTAGTACAATTAGTTTTTGGCTAAAAGAATAAATAACTAATAAATATCAATGAAAAAGACCAAAAAACAGCACATATGATTACAAAGAGTACAAATTGCACCATAAGTACAAAAGGCTATTGTATTAGCAATAAGAATTACAATTACAACGGCAAATGCAAAACAAAATATAAATTACAAGTACCAATAGTCCTAATCCAGCCTCCCTAAATGCTAAATAAAATTTGACTATTAAACTAGGCTCTGCTTCTACCAGATCATGCCTCCGACGCATAATAAAATTTGATAAATGATGAAATCTGAAGGAAAAATTCATTAGATTATCATTTGTGATAGGATCATAGATATGAAATAGTTTAGTACTATTAAGGTAACATAAATTAAGTAAATTAAGAGTGAATATTATGAAATGAATGGAAAAAATAAAGATTCAAGTAAGAAATAAAACCAATTATGGTCGGTAAATGTTAGCATCAGGATAATGGAAAAGACAACAAAAAGCAAATTAAAGCAGCTCAGAAATATAAATATCGGTAGATCTAAGTTCATAACAATGGTGCAATAATCATTCACAGTTCAATGGAAGGTCAGGCTTAGGAGAAAAAATGTGTACAATTTTCCTCTTTTTGTAATGTAAATTTCTACAAGGTGTTATGTCCTTAGATGTATACAAAAAAGGAACACTATAAAAAGCAGTTTGTGCATAATCAGTAAGAGAAAAGAAACTAAGTTTGCTCCTCACGGATATCAATCTTCGGGAGCAATAAGAAATCTTACACAAGGTTGCTTAGCATGCGACTGAACCCTAGTACTCTAAAGAAAGTCGAGGTTGAAATGAGTATCAATGTTCGGGAGCAATAATAAAAGACACTAACCAAGAGTTCAAGCAGTTTTTTTTTCCAATAAAATATTGCTTCGAAAGTGGAAATTATTGAAAAAGAAAAAGGTTGCATAGCATGCGACTGAACCCTAGTACTCTAAAGAAAGCAGAGGTTGGGACGAGCATCAAGCCACTAACCAAGAGTTACATGCTGCATTTGACCAAGAGTTCAAACAGTTCTCCTTTTTTCCAATCAAATATTACTTTGAAAGTGCAAATCGTTGAAAAAGAAAAAGGTTGCATATCTCAAGTCTCCCAATTTTCGTTCTTTTTTTTTTTCAGAAACAATTTTTCATACCTTGATGTACCAAGCATAACTCCCTCTTTCTGGCCATTTTGAATATTTGAAAACAGGAAACTGACTCTCAAATGGAACAACTTTTGCAAGATGCTAATCATAACGAAACTAGCCTTTTCTTTTTCTTTTTTGAATATGTAGAGAATATGTTAAAATGAAAAATGATGAATAACAAGGAATCTAAAGAGTATGATGCAAAGCAATGAAGATCAAGTCCATGAGGCAAGTCGGCACGATGAGTTGGCATGCACACCAAACTCAAGAAATGTGGATGTGGATTTACAAAGTTAAATTCAAGGTTTAAAAAATCGACAAATTTCGCCGAAGTTCGTGCGAAGTTTGACGATTTCGAGGTGAGCGAAGCGAAGTTCTAAGGCAGTAGAAAAATTGCAAAAATTCAACTCAACTTCAGCTAACTTCGACCAAACATCGAAAACATCGATGGAAGTTAATAAAACATGAAGTAAAATTGTTATGTTTCGTGGAAGTTGAGCTAACTTCGACTAAAACTTCGACTGAAACTTCGCCTATGCTAGAAATATACTTAAAATTCAGAATATCCTCCGGTGACATGAGTTTTATGCATTATTGTTGTATGATTAAGTATATTTCTAGCATTTCTATGAAGAAACTTGAGTTTTCTAGCATTTAAAGTGAAGAAATATACTTAAAATTCAGAATATCCTCCGGTGACATGAGTTTTATGCATTATTGTTGTATGATTAAGTATATTTCTAGCATTTCTATGAAGAAACTTGAGTTTTCTAGCATTTAAAGTGAAATTTCGTAAACTTCTGTACACCGGCGAATTTTTGTCAAACTTCCGTCAACAAAGTTAACTTCCTCGAATTAATTCTGAATACTAAGTGAGCGAAGTTATAGGTGAAGTCGAAGTTTCGAACCTTGGTTAAGTTTAATTAGAACTATATTAGTATTTAATTAAAAAAGTTGGATTTAACTAGGATATGTTTTATTTAGAAGTATAGTTAAGTAGAAACTCTTGAAAGGACCAACTAAAGAATTTTGGAGTTTCGAGGACATTATTTATTGAAAACGGCGTGGTGATCAATACTCACGGCTTTGCTGTGAAAATGTTGTTTTTTGGTTAAATTCTTTTGTTAAGGCCTCCGAAATCACAAATTTACTATTTTTAGAAAGTTATAGCTTGATTATAACTTTTGGTAGAAGTTTCCGTTTTTTATGTCGTTTGTGGTGTTGGGTTTCCTATTTTGTCTAGTTTATGGTTTAGGATATTTTAGAATTTTTACTATTTTTAGTAAAATTAGGGTTTTGCTATATAAAGCACCTTTTTGGCTGTAATTTGTTGGATTTTGATGAATTAAAGAAATTTCGAACTTTGATATAAGTTCTTGCCCTAGATTGCTTGTTCGTGGATTTTGTAAATTCTATTTGAAAGATTCTCGCTACGTTAATTGGTATCAGAGCCTTCGTCACATGTGATTTGAAGATAATTATGGCGCCGCCGAAGAAGAACCAACAACGGGTTGAAGATATCTATCAAAGAGACAACCAGGCCCGAAACGAGTAGCGCTTTACCCAGTTGTTTGAGTCGCATGCATGCATGCAAACGAAGTTGGATGAACTGACTACTGTTATGGGAGTATTGTTGAGGTTCAGGTTAGAAACGACCCTACCCGAAACTGATGTAGAGAACCTCTTGTTATTGAATAAACAGAAAGAGATTCCTCTTTAACGAGGAAGATGAGCATAATGAAGAAGATTGTCGATTAGAAGAATGCATTGATCAAATCGAATGCAACCACGGTAGCATCTTAGACATCAACAAGCCGCCAAATTTTTATTACGATGATGACATCATTGTTGAAGAAAAAGTGGTATGTAGAAGTTACGGTCGTGTACTCGAGCTTACACGGTTGACGTCAATACCACAAGTGTCAATGGTGGTGTCATGTGATAAGGTGTCGACGAAGATACATGGTTGTGAGGATAAAGTTGAATGAATTTCCTTCCATTTATGTTCCACCAGTCGTTGATGATTTCATTAAGGTTGAAGTCAAGCAAGAATCATTCGTTTTTAAAGACTTTATAAAAGTTTGTCACATCCGTGAAAAGATAAAAATTCAAGGACGAATTTTCGTCAACGAGGGGAGTATGGCGCAAAGCAATGAAGATCAAGTTCGTGAAGTTAGCATACGGGTAGGTCATCACGATGAGTTGGCATGCACACCAAACTCGACTAACTCAAGAAACGTTGATGTGGATTTAAAAATTGAGTTTAATTAGACTTATATTAATATTTAAATAGGAAGTTGGATTTAATTAGGATATGTTTTATTTAGATAGAAGTATAGTTAAATAGAAACTCTTGGACTGACCGACTCAAGGAATTTTGAAAACGGCATGACGATCAATACTCATAGCTTTGCAGGGAAAACTGTGATTTTTAAGCCAAATTCCTTGGTTTAAGCCTCCGAAATCGCAAATTTACTATTTTTCAAAAATTTTAGTATGATTATAACTTTAAATAGGAGATTCCGCTTTTAATGTCGTTTGTGGCGTTGGCTCATTTATTTAACGCAGAGAAGATCTTCCAAATTGAATGTTCGAAATCCACGAACAAGCATCTATGGCAAGAACTTAAACCAAAGTTCGAAATTTTTTTAATTCATCAAAATCCAATAAATTAAAGCCAAAATGGTGTTTTATATAGCAAAACCCTAATTTTACTAAAAACAGTAAAAATTCTAAAATATCCTAAACCATAAACTAGACGAAATAGAAAACCCAACACCACAAACGGTATCAAAATAGAAACTTCTACTAAAAGTTATAATCAAACTATAACTTTCTAAAAATAGTAAATTTGTGATTTCGGAGGCCTTAACGAAAGAATTTAACCAAAAAACGACAATTTCACAGCTGAGAGCGTGAGTATTGATCACCACGCCGTTTACAATATATCCATGTCCTCGAAACTCTAAAATTCTTTAGTCGACCCTTCCAAGAGTTTCTTTCTATTTAACTATACTTCTAAATAAAACATATCCTAATTAAATTCAACTTCATAATTAAATACTGACGCAGCGGAGATCTTCTAAACCAGTTGAACGAATCCACGAACAACTCGATCTAGGTCAGAACTTAAGCCAAAGTTCGAAAATTCTTCTATTCAAGCAAAAAAACTGCGAATTACATCCAATAGATCGCTTAAATAGCGAAACCCTAAAATTTGTCAAATATAGTAAAAAGTCCAAAAAGCCCTAAAAGCCCTAAACTGGAAACTAAACGAAAAATAGAAACAAATGCCGCAAACGGCAATAAAAAACGAAAATTCCTAATGAAAGTTATAAGCTAAACAAAACTTTCCAAAAATAGTAAAATAGCCGTTTCGGAGGGCGAAACGATGAAATTTCGCTTGAAAAACGTCGTAGTCACGGCGTAGCCGTGACCCGTGATCTCCACGCCGTTTCCAATCAACCCATGCCCCGGAAACGCCGAAACTCAAACGCCCGAACTTCACCGAAATTACCAAAATGTCATCCTGTCATATTTTTCCATCATATTTTTCCAAGAATTTGCAAGCTAATTCTTGGACTTCATCAAATACTAATATAGTTCTAATTAAACTCAACTTTCTAAATCCACATCTGGCATAAAACTTTTGTCACTTTTTATGAAATGGATCAAACATATATAAACGTTGGGGCGTTCCCACCTAGCGACGCGCTGCATCGGAGCCCGGGTGTAGTGAGAAATGAGCAAGGGTGTGTTTCACATCGCCGCCTGGGTGTGAAGAAAAATGAGCAAGGGTTCCCACACATAGGACGTGTGTGGGTAAAGAAGCTAGTCCATTTACATCGTCGCCCGGATGTGAAAAAAAATGAATAAGGGTTCCCACACTGAGGACGAGCGTGGGTAAAGAAGCTAGTTCAAAACAAACACGAAAACAAAAACAAAATCATAGATACGATACTAGAAAATAGAAATAGAAAAGGAAAACAAACACAAAGGGGAGAAAAAATTCGTTTAGGAACGTGGAACATATGAACACTTACAAGGAAGTCAATAGAACTAGTAGATACTATGATTAGAGGGAGAGTCAATATTGCTTGCCTCCAAGAGACAAAATGGGTAGGAGAAAAGAGTAGAGAAATAGGAAGCACAGGGTTTAAATTGTGGTACACTGGTATAAATAGAAAATGCAATAGAGTAGGCATTGTGGTGGATAATGATTATAAGGATAAGGTCGTAGAGGTTAAGAGAATGGGTGATAGATTGATTCTAGTTAAATTAATTATTGGAGACGAAAAAATTAACATACTTAGCGCCTATGCACCACAAGTAGGATTAAGCGAGAGCATCAAACGCAAGTTTTGAGACGATATGGATGGATTTATGCAAAGTATACCATTAGACGAAAAGGTTTTTATTGGAGGAGATTTAAATGGGCATATCGGGGCAAGTAACGATGGGTTTGAGAGAGTTCATGGAGGTTTTTGGTTACAGTAAGAGAAATGAAGAAGGAGAATCAATCTTAGAATTTGCTTCAGCATACGATCGTCTTAGCAAATACTAGTTTTAGGAAGAGGGAGTCACATATAATTACTTTTAGTAATGGTCATAACAAGTGTCAAATAGATTTTCTTTTAACAAGAAAAATAGATAGAAAAAAATATAGAGGCGCAAAGTAATACACTGGTGAAGCGCTTACTACCCAACATAAGTTAGTAGTACTTGATATTAAACTAAAACGACGACATAATATGAATAAAAGAGTTAGCGACCCTAGAATAAAGTGGTGGAACCTAAAAAAATAGTAAACAAGTAGAGTTTAGAGAAAAACTACTAAAGGAAAATGTTTGAGAACTTGACTTAGATGCTAATACAATGTGGCTAGAAATGAGTAGTTGCATAAGGAGAGTGGGATCAAACGTATTAGGTATATCTAAAGGCTTGGGACCACCAAAGAAGGAAACATGGTGGTGGAAAGAGGATGTCCAACGAGCAATTAAGACTAAAAGAGATATGTATAGGAAAATACCTAAGTGTCGAGATGAAGATGCGTACAATCAATATAGAGAAGCTAGAAAACAAGCTAAAAAAGTGGTTAGTCAAGCTAAAACAAATTTCATGGAAGATCTATATACAAGGTTAGGTAATAGAGATGGCGAAAAATATATATATATAGGTTAACCAAATTAAGAGATAAAAAGAAACATGACCTAAGCCATGTAAGATGTATTAAGGACGAAAATCAAAATGTTTTAATGCGCGATGATGATATTAAGGAGAGATGGAGAGGTTACTTCGATAGTTTATTTAATGATGGCCAAGTTGATACTATAATAGATGAAAACTCACACCAAGAAAGAAATGTAAACTATACAGCAATATTAGAATTGTAGAAGTTAAAGAGGCATTAAAAAGAATGAAAATAGGGAAAGTATGTGGCCCAGATGAAATACTCATAGAGGTTTGGAAATGCTTAGGAGAAATTGGATTGACTTGGATAACAAAACTTTTCAATAAAATTCTAAAATCAAAACGGATGCCAATGGGCACCCTTTTGCCAATCTTCAAAAATAAAGGAGACATCCAAAGTTGTTCAAACTACCGGAGAATTAAACTTATAAGTCACACTATGAAACTTCGGGAGAGGATAATTGAAAATAGGCTAAGGAGAGAAACAACAATATCAGAGAACCAATTTGGCTTCATGCCTGGGAGGTCAACTATGGAGGCGATTTTCCTTGTAAGATGATTGTTAGAAAAATATAGAGAAAAGAAAAAAGATCTTCATATGGTATTCGTATATTTAGAAAAAGCATATGATAGGATCCCTAAAGATGTTCTTTGGTGGGTTCTAGAAAGAAAAAAAGTGCATGCTAGATACATAGACACTATTAAGGATTTGTATGATGAAGTAGTAACGAGTATAAAGACATTTGGAGGAGCTACAAAAGAATTTCCCATTACGATAGGACTACATCAAGGATCGGCTTTAAGCCCATATCTATTTACTTTAGTTATAGATGAACTAACTAGACATATTCAAGAGGATATACCATGTGTACGCTATTTGCAGATGATATTGTCTTAGTGGATGAAACTAAAGATGGAGTGAATAGGAAATTAGAACTCTGGAGGAATACATTAGAATCTACAGGCTTTCAGTTGACTAGGACGAAAAAAGAATACATGCACTGTGAGTTTAGAAACCCTAGACATCGAGATGACGGAGTGGTAAAATTAGGGGAAGTAGAAGTTCCTAAGGTAAACCACTTCTGATACCTAGGATCGATCATACAAAATGATGGTAATATTGAGAATGATGTGACACATAAAATAGAAGTTGGATGGAAGAAATGGCGTAGTGCAACTGGGGTGATTTGTGATCCAAATGTAGGAGTTAAAAGGAAAATTTTATAGGACCGCAATTAGGCCAGCTATGCTCTATGGAAGTGAATGTTAGGCGGTAAAGCAACAACAATTACATAAAATGAACGTAGCAGAAATGAGGATGCTTAGGTGGATGTGAGGTAAAACTCGTAAAGATAGAATAAGAAATATAGAAATTCAAAGACAAGTTGGAGTAGCACCAATTGATACAAAGATTAGGGAAGGGCGGTTGCGGTGGTTTGGTCACCTGCAAAGCGGCCTACAAATGCCCCAACTAGAAAACTTGACTCAATAGAAACTGTAGAAATTCGACGAGGCTGGGGCAGACCAAAGTTAACATGGGATGCATTAGTTATGAGGGATTTGAATGGTTTGAAAGCTCACAATCAATTGCACTTAATCGAGCACAATGGAAAAGTTTGATCCATGCCATGGTTTAAAAAATCGACAAACTTCGCCGAAGTTCGGGCGAAGTTTGTCGATGTTGAGGTGAGCGAAGCGAAGTTCAAGGGCAGTTGAAAAATTGCAAAATTTCGACTCAACTTCGACTAACTTCGACCGAACTTCGAAAACATTGATGGAAGTTCATTAAACATGAAGTAAAATTGTTATGTTTCGTGGAAATTGAACAAACTTCGACTGAAACTTCGAAAATTTCGCCTATGCTAAAAATATACTTAAAATTTGGAATATCCTCCGTTAAAATGAGTTTTATGCATTATTGTTGTATGATTAAGTATATTCCTAGCATCCCTACGAAGAATTTGAGTTTTCTAACTTTAAAGTGAAATTCCGTAAACTTCCATACACCAGCGAATTTTTGTCAAACTTCCATCGTCGAAGTTAACTTCCTCGAATTAATTCCGAATTTTAAGTGAGCGAAGTCATAGGCGAAGTCGTTAATTTGGGGCCTTGATCCATGTAGTTATTGTTGTTGTTGTTGTTGTTGTTGTTGTTGTTGTTGTTGTTGTTGTTTCTAAATCCACATCCACGTTTCTTGAGTTTGTTGAGTTTGGTGTGCATGCCAACTCATCGTGCCGACCCGCCCTATATGCTAACTTCACGGACTTTCTTCATTGCTCTACATTAGAGTACCAAAGGATGCTCTAGAAAACTACCATAGAATTTGATCTGGAAACTATAATTCCAAATCCAACTCAGGTCGCATTATGATTATGTTAAACCAGCCCCTTGAGGCCTTAAACAATCACATAAAGCATATTGATTGCAAGATTGCTTAAGACAATTAATAATGGGGTAGACCCAATATAACTTGAGACGCATTGAAGATTTAAAGGATTTGGAAAGCACGCTTTTCAAGTGCATAAATCGAGCGGAATGGAAGAGTTTGATCCATGTAGCAAACCACAACTAATTCGGAATTGAGGCTTTGTTGTTATTGTAGTACGTCTCCAAGATGATCTTCCAACCATAAAGGTCGAATGAAATCTCTTCATCTCCCTAATATCGCACTTTTGCAGAACTCTAAGTAAATTTGGACTTAATCAAACCTAATTTTGAACAGGAAGGCCATGTTTGGTTGGAGTTATATGTAAGGTATAGGGATTGACTTACTTAAGTCATGATTTTAGGGAGAGATAGGTGTTTTATTTAAAGGTGTTTGGTTCAAGTACCCACCTCTTGGTATTATTGTTAGTCTTTAAAGAACAAAAATTTGGTGAAAAGTCTTAAATACCCATCTTTATTTTCCAATTGCCAATCCAATAGCCTAACACAAGCAATCAAGATTGCCACAAAAGTGAACTTGTTGGGCTCGACGGCGGCGAGCCTCATCCAAAGAAAAAACTTGATAGCTTCTCCTTCCCTGCCAGACTTGGCGTAGTGGGACAACAATGTAGTGTAGGCAAGGTTTAAAAAATGACAAACTTCGACGAAGTTCAGGCGAAGTTTGTCGATTTTGAGATGAGCGAAGCGAAGTTCATAGGCAATAGAAAAATTGCAAAACTTTGACTAACTTCGACCGAACTTCAAAAACATCGATGAAAGTTAATAAAACATAAATTAAAATTGTCATGTTTCGTGGAAGTTGAGCAAACTTCGATGAAACTCATTGAAACTTCGACCGAAACTTCGACTATGCTAGAAATATACTTAAACTTCGGCTAAATTCAAATAAAACATAGTTCTAGCATCTCTACCAAGAAACTTGAGTTTTCTAGCATTTAAAGTGAAATTCCATAAACTTCTATACACCGGCGAGTTTTTGTCAAACTTTCATCGTCGAAGTTAACTCCTCGAATTAATTCCAAATTTTAAGTGAGCGAAGTCATAGGCAAAGTCGAAGTTTCAAACCTTGAGTGTAGGAGACCACATTTTGAAGGGACATATTGGTGAACACCTTGTGGGCATCAGAGAGGAGGCCCAGTTTGAGGTAGGAGAGGAAAAGGGAGTTGCCAGGAACGTCGCCGGACTTAGAGAGGGAGGCGTGGACGCGCCTTGTGAGGGCGTCGTCGCGGTGGTGGACGGAGAGGCGGAGGTCATGATCGCAGATATGGAGGGCAATGGTGGTGGAGAGAGATTGGGTGATTGAATTGCAAGGTTTGGAGTGTAGGAGAGAAAGAGAGGTGTGGTGGTGGTGGTGGGGGCTACTGGGGGAGGAGTGAGGAGAGAGAGACGAGGAGATAAGGAGGTGAAGGCCATGGAAGAAGGAGAAGAAATTCTGCGTAAAGGGGAGGTCGTTGGGTTGGTGAAGAGGAATTTTAATGAGGGGCAGGATGGACTTTTCACAAACAAGGAACATCGGCTTATCTAAAGACAGGGTCCCCCTTGTCTTTAGGTAAGCTTGGGTTTGAGTGCTTTGGTAAGACCATGTATTACCTAACACTTGAACCAAACGCCGGCCTTACAACTAATCCTAGGCTTAGATAAGCTAACACTCGAACCAAACAGACCCTAAATAGATAATGTTTAAGATTAAATACAATCAAATGCTCCGGCTTTATGCATATGATCCCCTTAGATAGTCAAGGCTCACAAAAAACCAATGCAAAACATTTTGTACCATAATTATCTCTGAGATTTGCCAATTGATCTGTCAGCCCAACTACTAGTCTACTACTAATGAACTAGAGGATGTGAAGCCATAGCATAACAAGCCAATTGACAATCAAACTACTCAGTCAGGAAGAGTATCAAACAGATAAGCAAACATTTTTACCATGCACAACTTCCAGAAATATGCAATGCAAGACCCTCACCAACCTAATGCTACAACTTTACAATATGCATAGCTAACCTAAAAGAAAAGGTATAAATGTAAAACCAGCTAAAACTTTGATAAGAGAAGAAAATTTGAGACTTACTCAAAACCAAAAGTTCCTTAAATTCATATCCAGGCTTCAGACTTGACTTCAAAACAGCTGCTTGCGCTACAAAATGCAGAAAGGAGAGAAACCATTAGGAAAAGAATTAGTTTTTTTTTTTTTTGAGAAAGGAAAAGAATTAATTAGTTAATCAGCAATTTAAAAAAGAAAAACAGCAAAAAGAGTACCAGTGAAGTCTGCCAAATGCTCATCAGATATAATCCCCTTCAGACAACCATAATGATTAAGATTCACCACTACACCTTCGGCAATCGATCGTTCGTATATACCAGAAACTAGGCTACCCAACTTAACTGAATCTTCTATAGAGACTCTGCATCCAAAACCACAATTAATCAAATAAGTTCGAGAACAAACATTTTTCAATAAGATTCTTATACAGCAAAACAATGTAGCAAGCCAGTACAATTTATCTAGTCTATACTCGAGAGTCCTAAGAAAGAAAAACTGGCCTTAGAGAACATAATCGGTAAGGAGACACGGCAATGGATTGATAAAAAGGATGAGATTTTGGACCCTTGGCAACACAAATACCATCCCATGCAAAGATGGGACCAACAGGTACAATTGTATGATACCAAGACCCTTAACAAATAAGAACTGTACATAGGAAAACACTATGCATGGGATTATTACAGGATTTGATCCACACCATAGGATAGAGATTGATGTACAGCTATGATCCTAAACAGCCAATCAATCCACTAAAGACAGGAATGCGGTAAAGGAGGACTGAGGGAGAAGAAAGAAAGAAAAAATCAAGAAACAGGAGAGCAATTTCTGGAAGTCTTTGTCAGTACTACAATGTATAGTAAAGAATATTGCATCCTATATATCTAAGTATCTACATATGCATATTTATAGCCCTTAATAACATTGACACATAAAAAAACCCAAATTCTACACATTTGCTAACAATATCAAGAAGAAAGGACAAAAATAACTAAAAAAATAAATCTTAACTACACGTGAACTCTAAAATAATATTCTCATCATCCTTAAACTTAACTCTACACCGAAAGTATGTTTAGGAAAAGAGGGAACGTCATAAATCGCAATGGACTGCTAAAAAGGCACATATATGAAAAATACTTCGGTCAAAAATTGATTTAGCGCCCAAATATCCATCACTACTCCTTTTGTGCATCTTTAAAAAGTTTTTCATTCCCTATTTATATTTTTATCTTTTTATTGATGTTGTTTCTTATTATGCTGTCTTATTTTGTCTTTTCCATGATTTCATTATTTGTTAAATCTTTCTATTCTTCCTGATGTCCTCATTTCCAATTCTATGATTCAAATTATAGAACAGTAATCTTTTTCTATCTTTTTTTTTTATCAGAAACAACATCTTTTTCCTATCTTTTAAAAATTTTCACCTTGCTTAAATTTGATTACTCCATTCAAAATTCAGGTAAATTAATTTTATTGACCTACCGGTTAAAACCATACAATCAGCATCTTTTCCCTTTGTTCTTGGTGTATTATAATTCTTGTTAGTATTAGTAACTTCATGTTTTTACCTATCAAATATGATAACTTAATTTTTGTAGTTCTAGAATCTCAGAATACTATCTGCAAGAAGCTCTTATAAATTCTGCGTAGGATATGAAACCTAACAACATTAATATGATAATGCACAAGATGATTAAACACATCCATTAAGTTAGTGAGCTCCATTAGATTGCAAGGAAGGTTTTTACGCATGACAATAAGATTATAAGTGATAAATGGGATCAATGAAATGATGAATAGATTAGGCTAATCCAAGTAAAAAATTACTCGTGTGGAAGGCTAATATGCAATAATGACCTTTTTTTTCTCCTTTTCTCTGCTTTGGGTCCATGTCTTCCTTATGTTCTTATAAACTCTATCCATCGAAAATTAGATGTTTTACCAAACATACCTAATACCTTGTGAAAATAAATGGCTTAACAAAAACTTAAGTAGTTTCTCTACTTGATGACATGAACAAAAAGTTGCATTTGAACTTGACAAACAAAACCACCGAACTAATTCAATCCTTACTAAAATATTCAACGAAATTACTTTAGGCTCGATTTTTTATGGACATAGAAAGCACTTTTTATCCTAGAGTAATCAAAAGCCACAGAAATGATACAGGTGCACCATAAATCCCATCCCTGAAGACCCCACCAAGGCTCCTTTTCAACACACCATGGGAGCAAATGACACAACAACATCAAAAAATTCCACAACATCTAGTCCAATTTCTGAAAAATATTAAGATTTGTAAGAAACACACTGAGGTTCAATTCATACTAATTATGCCCCTTCCACATTTTCATTTAGCATAAAAAGTTAAAATATGTTATCACTTGTCAGTTTTATTACATTGCCCAGGGCATTACAAATGTACAATCAACTAGCGACGGCCATTTGGCCCACTTCCTCTACTTTCGCACATCTTTTAAGAGTATGTCAAAGTAACCACCTAATTCTCTTCAAAGAGAATGTGATGGCACCATTTTTATCCTGTGGGTAAAGAAGCTAGTCCCTTCACATCGTCGCCCGAATGTGAAGAAAAATGAGCAAGGGTTCCCACACAAAGGACGGGTGTGGGTAAAGAAGCTAGTTCAAAACAAACACGAAAACAAAAACAAAATCATAGATACGGACACTAGATCTTTTAGACAAAATAGAAGTAGAAAAGGAAAACAAATACAAAGGGGAGAAAAATTCGCTTAGGAACATGGAACATAGGAACACTTACTGGGAAGTCAATAGAACTAGTAGATACCATGATTAGAAGGAGAGTCAATATTGCTTGCCTCCAAGAGACAAAATGGGTAGGAGAAAAGAGTAGAGAAATAGGAAGCACGGGGTTTAAACTCGTGGTACACCTAAGTATAGATAGAAAATGCAATGGAGTAGGAATTGTGGTGGATAATGATTATAAGGATAAGGTCGTAGAGGTTAAAAGAATGGGGGATAGATTGATTCTAGTTAAATTAATTATTGGAGACGAAAAAATTAACATACTTAGCGCCTATGCACCACAAGTAGGATTAAGCGAGAGCATCAAACGCAAGTTTTGGGACGATATGGATGGATTTATGCAAAGTATACCATTAGATGAAAAAGTTTTTATTGGAGGAGATTTAAATGGGCATGTCGGGGCAAGTAACGATAGGTTTGAGAGAGTTCATGGAGGTTTTGGTTACGGTAATAGAAATGAAGAAGGAGAATCAATCTTAGAATTTGCTTCAAAGATACGATCTTCTCTTAGCAAATACTAGTTTTAAGAAGAGGAGTCACATATAATTACTTTTAGTAGTGGTCATAACAAGAGTCAAATAGATTTTCTTTTAACAAGAAAAATAGATAGAAAAATATGTAGAGACCGCAAAGTAATACACGCGAAGCACTTACTACCCAACATAAGTTAGTAGTACTTGATATTAAGCTAACACGACGACATAATATAAATAAAAGAGTTAGCGACCCTAGAATAAAGTGGTGGAACCTAAAACATAGTAAACAAGTAGAGTTTAGAGAAAAACTACTAAAGGAAAATATTTGGAATCTTGACTTAGATGCTAATACAATGTGGCTAGAAGTGAGTAGTTGCATAAGGAGAGTGGGATCAAACGTATTAGGTATATCTAAAGGCTTGGGACCACCAAAGAAGGAAACATGGTGGTGGAATGAGGATGTCCAACGAGCAATTAAGACTAAAAGAGAGATGTATAGGAAAATACCTAAGTGTCAAGATGAAGATGTGTACAATCAATATAGAGAAGCTAGAAAACAAGCTAAAAAAGTAGTTAGTCAAGCTAAAACAAATTTCATGGAAGATCTATATACAAGGTTAGGTAATAGAGATGGCGAAAAATATATATATAGGCTAGCCAAACTAAGAGATAAACGAAACAAGACCTAAGTCATGTGAGATGTATTAAGGACGAAAATCAAAATGTTTTAACGCGCGAGGAGGATATTAAGGAGAGATGGAGAAGTTACTTCGATAGTTTATTTAATGATGGTCAAGTTGATACCATAATAGATGAAAACCCACACCAAGAAAGAAATGTCAACTATACACGCAATATTAGAATTGTAGAAGTTAAAGAGGCATTGAAAAGAATGAAAATAGGGAAAGCATGTGGCCCGGATGAAATACCCATAGAGGTTTGGAAATGCTTAGGAGAAATTGGATTGACTTGGTTAACAAAACTTTTCAATAAAATTTTAAAATCAAAACGGATGCCAATGGATTGGAGAAGAAGCACGCTTGTGCCAATCTTCAAAAACAAAGGAGACATTCAAAGTTGCTCAAACTATCGGGGAATTAAACTTATGAGTCACACTATGAAACTTTGGGAGAGGATAATTGACAATAGGCTAAGGAGAGAAACAACAATATCGAGAACCAATTTGGTTTCATGCCCGGGAGGTCAACTATGGAGGCGATTTTCCTTGTAAGACGATTGTTAGAAAAATATAGAGAAAAGAAAAAAGATCTTCATATGGTATTCGTAGATTTAGAAAAAGCATATGATAGGGTCCCTAGAGATGTTCTTTGGTGGGTTCTAGAAAGAAAAAGAGTGCATGCTAGATACATAGACACTATTAAGGATATGTATGATGAAGTAGTAACGAGTATAAAGACATTTGGAGGAGCTACAAAAGAATTTCCCATTACGATAGGACTACATCAAGGATCGGCTCTAAGCCCATATCTATTTACTTTAGTTATAGATGAACTAACTAGACATATTCAAGAGGATATACCATGGTGTATGCTATTTGCAGATGATATTGTCTTAGTGGATGAAACTAAAGATGGAGTGAATAGGAAATTAGAACTCTAGAGGAATACATTAGAATCTAAAGGCTTTAAGTTGACTAGGACGAAAACCGAATACATGCACTGTGAGTTTAGAAACACTAGACATCGAGATGAC
This sequence comes from Stephania cephalantha, assembly GCA_039657325.1. Lineage (NCBI taxonomy): Eukaryota > Viridiplantae > Streptophyta > Magnoliopsida > Ranunculales > Menispermaceae > Stephania > Stephania cephalantha. Next base: position 2,753,590 of record CM077578.1, on the reverse strand, counting down.
GGAGTGGTAAAATTAGGGGAAATAGAAGTTCCTAAGGTAAACCACTTTAGGTATCTAGGATCAATCTTTTTTATTTTCATATCATTTTTCAACTTGCATTTATCTCATAAACCTTTTCCCTCGTCTCTCTCCACTCCTCTACCTACATCTCTCCCCTTCCCTCTCCCTCCTTCCTTTCCAAAATTCAATTTTTTAACTTCCTGGTCTCCAATTTTCTTCTATTTATTGTAAGTAATTTATTAAAACCCAAGCATGGCGTGGAATTACAAACTAGTTAAGACAAAATGTCGCAACAAAAACACAACAAGAAGAAAATGACAACAGAAATAGGATGCTAAATTGCATCATAATATGGGGCAAAGTAACCAAACCTTCTAGGAGAGGTAATGAGACTAAGGCTGATCTTTCGTGAAGAAGGAACTGCACTGAGTACCCGACACTTCACCACTTGTCCAACATGATACATTGAAGCAGCCTTATATCCTGGATCCAGTCCAAGCTCAGATCTAACAAAATATAAAATCAGAGAATAAATGTTCAAGCACTCAGGTAGAGAAATTAGAAAGATGTATCAAGTTCTGAAAAAAATTCAAGAAAAAAAAATCAACTGCCATCTAAAATATAAGCAAAAACAAGCGAATAGTTTGTAATGCAACAGATTCATTCCATTCCCACTAGGTTAACAAGGCTTCCTTGATATTATATATCAAATTGTTTGTAATGCAACTGTCATTCCATTCCCACTAGGTTAACAAGGCTTCCTTGATATCATATATTTACACACACACTGCAAAACCACGAGAGCAAGAAAAATAAGGCGTGACTGACGCATATGATCTGAAACAGACTGTCAATATAGCTGAGAACAGAGCATTATATACATAAAGACACGTGTTGCTGTTATCAGATTTTTCTGCATAAAATAGATGGGAAACCCTTAAAAAGATAATCATCCATAACACGACTTGTTGCAATAAAAAAAAATTGAGCAACTTAATCAAACTGATTAGCAAAGTCACAAGTATTATAGCCACAAATACAAACGACAAATAAATTTAGCACACATGAGCATTATCAGCCAACTGTGTGAATGCGTCCTTTTTCTTTTCTTGTCTAACCCATGTTTCTAGTGACTTTGAGGCTCACTTCATTTTTCCATTTAAATTTAGGACTCCTGTTTCAGTATAAATACACCTCTGTCAGTAAGAACGCAAATTTGTTATTAGAGAATTTGAATAAAATTTATGATTCTGCTCATAGTAGAACCTACATTGTAGCTTCTGCAACAATGTTATGACACAAACTCATAGGTAATTTACATTATCTTAGTGAGGTGGTTTCTTATCAAACAGAATTACAGCAGCTTGATCTTTTAAAAAAGACAGCAGCAGCTTGATCTCAAAAATAGTTATCAAACAAAGTCAATTTTGTATAGGCATTAGCATTTTATCAGCACATGTAAAAAAGTTGAAACTGTCGAAACAAAAAAGAAACTCAAGAACTCATATGTCCTAGGCAGTTCTTAAAACTTCTAAGAGGATCAAAAAAGAAAATGAAGATCCCAACTCAAAGGACGTCTCATTTCTTCAAGGTTTGAAATTCCTTATCAATTTAAATAAGAAATGTGACAGTTCAAGCACGCACGCACACAAAAAAAAAAATCGTGAAAAGATAAAAATACAGCTGGTATAATCAGATTATAGGCGTAGAACAAAGGCCACAAGAATCTAGTCATGGCCATTATCTAACAAATCCAAATTATACAAATCTTCATCTTCTCAATGATTCAATGTACTACGGAGGATGATTTTTTTTAGCAGAAGACATGCCAAACTCATGCCAACAGAATTCTTGCAGATAGTTAAGAGTTTTAAGACCATGCAGGAATATTGACTACATTCTTCAAACCAATGTGAGTCTGAACTAACCACTTCAATCATGAATCACCAGATTTAGTTGGTAGCCTAAAGCAAATATGAGTAGAAAAATGAAAACGGTAAAGATTTGAGAACACGCTTATTTCACACGGTCAGCTCATACGCCTATTTGGCAGAGCCACGTTAGTACTGAGTGACAGATCTGTGTATAAAATCAAATCTGAAAAAAAGAGTAAGAAAGCGGAAGAAATTCGCAGGAGCCACAAGCAGATTAGTCTGTTGTCGTCGATTGATGAAGCTCTCTGCCAAGGGGTGAAACTCGTGAGAGACTCACGATGGCGATTATACGATTAAGTCATCATAGTCTCTCGTCAACCATAGCTATCTTCATGTTCCTCTTCCAAACCTTTGCTCAGAAGTCTCCATGAGCTCCTTCTCCGTAAACGTGCTTTCCTCCCCTCATTGATGCCCTCTCCTTCTACTCCTTCAACTGGAGATTCGGATCAAGAAACCGAACAATCACCAATAGCATATTGAAATTAACGAATCAAAAACTCTCAATCGATCGTGAAATTGGGGTTTCGAAAAGTTTTTGAGAGAACAATTCAAGAATGGGAGCGAAGATGAGGGTTAGGTTAACTGATAGAGAGAATAGGAATCACAATAAGTGAAGCATGTGCCCGAACCTGAGCAAGACGAGAATACAGATGTATTGTATCGACAGTGTTGTCATCCTTTTGAGTTGGGCAGACCGTGGACAATTGAAGGCTGTGCTCCCAAATACAATCAATTCTCGATTTTGATTTGGAAAATCAAAATCTGGGTCGACAACAATAACCAATATTGCCTATGATCCTGATCATCAAAGGCTTCAGCATCATCAATGATGGTGATAACATGATCTGCATTTTGTGTAGCGAATTCAGATTTTTGGGTATGTGGTTTTAGCGTGTTGGACAGCCTAGGAGAGTTTGAATCGCATCAAGAACCCAATTAAGAACACCAGAGAGAACTTACCTCATTGTGCTCTGTTTTTCTTGACTTGTTTGCTCTGCCTTTCAATGGTGGGGTAAGGTGGGGATATTAGGTTTTCTTTGTTTTGTAATTGATTCCTTACAAAAGAAGTGGATTGGGAAGGAAGAAATTTCGTAATTTGATGTGTTGAAGGAAGAGATACAAAAAGTAAACACAAATAAATTGATCAAGCCACGTGAGTAGTGTATCAAACAATGTGGCTAGGTCATTGTCAGTCGTGTGACCTGACCATGTGACTTTTCCATGTTATCATAGCACGACTCAAATGAAAAATGAATTCCGAGCAACATTTGATCAAGATTTTGTAAATTGGATGATTTTTGTGCATAAATTCTTAATAGTTAAATAGTGGCTATTAGTGAACACAACAAACACAGGTATAAATTTAACAGAGTTGGACCAAATTAACAGCAAATGAAACCCCACAAGTATTGAATCCATGTCGAGAATATTAACAATAATTATTAGGATTGTTATTTAGTATATTTATTCTATTTGTAATTAATTAGAATTAGAAGTAATTAGTTTGTATAATCGATTTTTAATAGTTTGTAAATCTGTTTTGATAAGATAGGATCAATTAGGATCAATTAGGATCAATTAGGATCAATTAGTTGCTATTTTTATGTAAAGCATTTACTCTGTAATTTTCTATTTAAACACGCCAAAATGGTTGAATAATATTCATTCCATTCTGTCATTCTTTTACGACTTTATGGTATCGTAGCCTTTATGGCTAAACCCTCTCGATGATACCTCTAGTATCGATTCTATGAGCTCTATTCGCTCACCCTCAATTCCCTTCACCACCGAATCTTTCCAAAACCTTTCCATCGCTTCTCACAAGCCGAATGGAAACAATTTCCTACAAAGGGTCCCAATCGGTGAAACTGTTCATTCGAGGTCGTGGAAAATTCGACTATCTTACAGTACCAATGCGAGACCCACCGAGAAAGATGAAGGTTCGAAAAATGGGAGGCGAGAATTCGATGATCATGTCTTGGCTCATAAATTCTATGGACTCGAGTGTAGGAAGAACCTATCTCTTCCTACCTACTTGCTCATGACATTTGAATTTCTTTGTGAACGAGACTTATTCGATCTCGGGAATGCGGGACAGTGGTTTGAGCTAAAAACTCGGCTATGGAGGCTAAAACAAGGTGAGAAAACTGTCACTCAATATTATACTGACTTAAAAACCTTGTGGCAAGAGGTAGATATGTTCAGCGATTATGAGTGGAGTTGTGCGAAGGACAGGGCTTTGTTTCAGAAAATGGTGGAAAAAGAACGTGTCTTCGAATTCCTCGTCGGCCTTAATAAGGAATTAGATGAAGTGAGAGGACGCATTCTTGGTCGTGATCCACTCGCCGAGTACTAGAGAAGTCTTTGCCGAGGTCGAAAGAGAGGAGAGCGGGGGACCGTCATGCTCGGAGGACACTCACCGGCTCCCACCGAGCCTTCGCCTGTTCTCTAGTCGACCACCACGCCGCAACGACCGTCGCAGCGATAAAGATCGGCCAATCTGCGAGCATTGCAACAAGCCAGGGCATGTTAAGGCCAAATGTTGGAAGCTTTGCATGGAAAGCCACCGAGAACCCTTCATCTAACCTAATCCTCGTGATTCAAAGGGTTTTCATGCCTCATCCGAAGACACTTCCAAAGAGCCGAAATCGCCTCGAGAGACGTCGCCTTGACAGAAAGAACAACTAGAGCAATTGTATCAACTAATGAGTTCTCATTCAATTGTATCCAACACTCCTAACTCATCATCTTACATTGCCTCTTCTTCTTTAGCTCAAAAAGGTACTTACCCTACAACTTTCACAAAGGCTCAAAATTAAACCCTTGGATCATAGATTCGGGGCAACCGATCATATGATTTGGTAGTTCCTCCATATTCTCTTCATATTATCCTTTATCTGGAAATTTGAAAGTTAAAATTGCCGATGGTTCTCTAACCTCTATTGCTTTGGAAAAGGCTCTATTATTATGTCTCCATCTCTTACATTACTAAATGTCCTACATGTTCCAAAGATTTCTTGCAATCTCATCTCTCGTTAGTCGTATTATTCATGATTGCAAATGTATTGCTACAATAACATTTTTGGATTTGAATTTCAGGACCCTTGTTCGGGAAGATGATTGGCAATGCTAAGGAAGTTGATGGACTCTATCACTTGGTCTCGGAAAATCCTTGAGATGAACAAGTTCGAAACCAAGATGTTTAACTACCTTGTCTTGCGAGAATGACATAATGTTGTGGCATTATAGGTTAGGCCATCCCAGTTTTAATTACTTGAAATATTTGTTTCCAAATCTTTTTAAAAATAAAGACATTTCATCTTTTTGTTGTGAAGTTTGTGAGTTGGCAAAACATCATAGATCTGTTTATCCTTCTTTGAAGTATATGCCATCAAAACCTTTTTCACTCGTGCATAGTGATATTTGGGGTCCTTCAAGAGTAAAAATTGCCTCAGGCTCTAGATGGTTCATCACATTCATTGATGATCACACTAGAGTCACATGGATTTATCTTCTAAAGGAAAAATCCGAGGCCGCAAATGTTTTCTCGCTTTCATACTAATATTCAAGCTCTTAGAACCGATAATGGCCGAGAATATTTTAATGCAATCTTAGGTGATTTTTGAAAGAAAAAGGAATTATTCATCACGATTCTTGCGTTGATACTCCCCAACAAAATGGAGTGGTGAGAGGAAAAATAGGCATTTATTAGAGGTGTCTAGGGCGTTATTATTTGCTATGAATGTTCCTAATCGTTTTTGGAATGAAGCGCTCTTAATCGCACTTATCGATTAATCGAATGCCTACAAGAGTTCTTAATTACATCACTCCTTTGCAAGCACTAAAGAATATGTTTCTGAAAATAGATCATTCAACGATTTAACACCTAAAATTTTTGGTTGCATTGCTTTTGTTCATATACACGGCCATAATAGAGGAAAGCTTGATCCCCGGGCACATAAATGCATATTTCTTGGTTTTTCACCAACACAAAAAGGGTATAAATGTTTTGATCCTAAATCTGGAAAATATTACGTGAGTATGGATGTCACTTTTTTTGAAAAACAACCTTTTTTTGAAAAAAACTCAATTCCTGGGAGAATGATTCGAAATGAGTTTTTGGGAACAAATATCTTTGCCAAAATCGGTTGAAAATAGTTCGGTGGAATCAATTATTTCGTAACTAATCCTAGGATTTCACAACCTATAAATTCACAACCTCGTGAGACCCGGTAGAAAACAACTTGGAACCACCTACCGAACTTCGTGTTTATTCTAAAAGGAGGACTCAACCAAGTAATATTCCACCACTCCCGAGGTGGGCCAATCATCGGACTCGACCGAGGTCCAAGTACGATCGCTTTCTTTCTCCTACTTCTCTTCCAAATTTAGAACCTTCTACTGATTTCTTTGAACCCATAGCCTTACGCAAAGGTGTCGAGATCATGTACCACAAAACATCCAATATCCAATTTCGTATCTTATCATAAGCTCTCACCGATTTCAAAGCCTTTTCCACCAGGATTATGGATGATGAACTACCTAAGTCGATACATGAAGCTCTAGAGGTTCCGAGATGGAGAGAGGCGGTCTTTGAGGAGTTGAAGGCCCCGAAGAAGAATGACACGTGGGATCTTACCTCTTTACCCGAAGGAAAAAAATGTGTAGGCGGCAAGTGGGTGTTTACCATAAAATATCATGCGATGGCTCGGTTGAGAGATACAAGGCTCGACTCGTAGCACGAGGCTTCACTCGAACATACGGCCTTGACTACGAGGAAACCTTCGCTCCTGTGGCCAAACTAAACACCGTACGTGTTCTTCTCTCATTAGCCGCTAATGGATTGGCCTCCGAGACAGTTTGATGTGAAGAACGCGTTCTTAAACGGCGAGCTAGAGGAGGAGGTGTATATGGAAGCTCCACCAGGCTTTGATGAGCTAAAGAAGGATGGCGAGTATGTAAGCTAAAGAAATCCATATATGGATTGAAACAATCTCCGAGGGCATGGTTCGAAAGATTCACGAGAACCGTGAAACAATGTGGTTACACTCAAGCTCATTCGAGATCATACGATGTTCTACAAACACAATCATGGTAAAATTGCTATTTTAATTGTGTATGTAGATGACATTGTGATGACAGGAGATGACATAGTAGAGTTGGAGTCACTTTGAAGAACTTCTTATCCAACCAGTTTGAAGTCAAAGATCTAGGACAGCTCAAATATTTTCTTGGAATGGAGGTGGCTAGATCCTCAAAAGGAATAGTTATCTCACAAAGAAAATATGTTCTTGATCTCTTGAAAGAGACTGGATTACTCGGATGTAAACCGGTGGCAACTCTGTCGATCCGAATCGAAACTCGAAAAAGAAGATGGTGCTTGAAATTTGTGGACAAGAACCGTATCGAGAAGGCTGGTGGGGAAGCTAATTTATTTGGCGCATACAAGGCCAGATATTGCGTTTGCAGTGAGCTTGGTTAGTCAGTTTATGCATTGTCCATCAGAAAAACACTCAAAGGTTGTTCATCGGATTCTTCATTACTTGAAAGGAAGCCGGGTAAAGGAATTATGTTTTCAAAGAATGGGAGCCAGAAGAGTGGAGATCTTCACCGATGCTTGATTGGGGCGGAAGTTCTACGAGACAGAGATCTACCACCGGCTATTGCTCCTTTGTGCAGGGGCAACTTAGTTACTTGGAGGAGCAAGAAACAACCATTGTTTCTCGAAAGCGATGCGATCTTGAGTCCGAGTTCGAGCTATGGCTCAAGGAGTATGTGAGTTGTTATGGCTTCGGAAGATCTTAGAGGAGCCGAAGGTTGAAGGAGATAAACCGATGAGGTTGTATCTGCGACAATAAATCGGCAATCAATATTGCTCGAATCTGTGCGCAAAGATGATCCGGACAAAACATGTCGAAATAGATCGACATTTCATCAAGGAGAAACTGGAAAACGGCGATATCTCATACCCTTTGTTCCATCATCCGAGACAGCGGCATTGATGTTCTTACTAAGGGACTTTTTACTTGCTATGTTCGGGGGTTCTATCGAAGTGGGAATGATCGATATCTATTCTCCACTTGAGGAGGGGTGTCGAGAATATTAACAAGTAATTATTAGGATTGTTATTTAGTATATTTATTCTATTTGTAATTAATTAGAATTAGAAGTAATTAGTTTGTATAATCGCTTTTTAATAGTTTGTAAATCTGTTTTGATAAGATAGGATCAATTAGGATCAATTAGGATCAATTAGGATCAATTAGGATCAATTAGTTGTTATTTTTATGTAAAGCATTTACTCTGTAATTTTCTATTTAAACACGCCAAAATGGTGAATAATATTCATTCCATTCTCGTCATTCTTTTATCGACTTTAAATCCAAATTAAGTTTGGATTGAATTTCATTTCTATTAAGCTTTAATTTATTTGGGATGGATTCCACACTTATATTCGGTATTTATTTCAACCTACGGCATTGCAATTCCTTACTTTAAGAATCAGATTGGATCGTGATGACATTTTGTACATAAGATGCTAATTTATTATTTCCAAGTCATGTTAAAAGGACAAAAGAGGTGGTGTAAGTAAGAGATTTATGGAAATGTATGATTGAGCAATACCCAAAAAAACTTTCAAGGTATTCCCAATCTATTGGTTATTTTATTATCCTAGGTGTTAACATAAAAATGTTTATCATCAACATTAAAACAAATCCCAAGCTGTTAGCATCTTTTATGTGATATGTCATTGGAAGTACAGTAGCCATGGAATAAGATTTAATCTCACCAATTACTATTAGAATTCATAATAAACTAGGTGCTATCAGAATAACAAGTTCACAATATTGATTCTTAATGTATTAAATTTTTTAGGATAACCAATTGGGTGGCTCAATGGTTTTATATGAGATTTGAAAGTAAGAGGTCATGAGTTCAAACCTTGGTGGGTGCAAAAGTTGTTTCTTTCCTATCAAAAAAAAAAAAATTTGTAGGATGGAATGCCCAAGAGAGGGAGTGAGTGAATGGGGCTTAAGTTTGGGAGAGGCATACACCAAATGCCAAGGCAATATAGTGTTCATCCTAACCAATACCCCACTCAATAGTCACTTGAATAGTCAATGTGGGACTGCTCTTAACACTTGAGAGATTTATAAAACACTCCCCCCTCAAGTCCAACAGGCTTTAGCCAAGTTGAGACTCGAATTAATTGGATCCTTAAGTCTAACGAGCATTACCTCAAATCCAACAAACAACCAGCCAGCTGGGACGGGCATTTGGCCAACTTGAGACTTAATGGATCTTTAAAGACCAAGAGGGTATCCCACTTGGTAGATAACTTGGAATGAAATCTAGGGATCTTTAAAGACCAAGAGGATATCCCACTAAATGCTACAGGCTACATTAGTTATTACCAAGATGTATGAGGGTAGCACTAGGCCAACAGAGTCAGTTACTTGGCATTGCTTAAAACTGAAGCTCTCAGCTCAAATATAAGTAGACAGAAATTATGTGACTTGTCAATTTTGATAACGAGTTTTTATACATGATCATGTAAAAATTTACCTTGACTGTAAATAAAATTTACTCTCAACAATTTGGTTCATTCTCAGTCAGCAGATATATTTTTTGATGTTTTTTCTCCTCCTTGCCCACAGTAAGATAGATCATTCATTGAGCCTTCAGAAGCTAGCGACTCAAGGATTCCCTATGAACGCAACAACTAGAATAACAATGCCTCAGTCTCAAATTAGTTGGGTAGGCTACAAGATGCAATGTTCCATTCAACTCGATTTAATGCAATTAATGATGTGATTTGGTAAACTTTTGAACTTTTTATATTCAATGCAGCCCTAGTTATCTTAGGTCTACCCTCATATCATAGAATTCCTTTAATTTCCAGTGCGGCGAGTTTTCTAACTAGGGCATTGGTTACTTCTAGTGAATAATATATATAGCCAAGTTCTTTGTGATCCAGACACTCCAAAAGTTCCACGTGATTACTTTATTTTGTCCCAATTACGAAGATTCGCCTCAGGTAATGCATCAGTTATGTCCAATTGGTTGCCTTTACTAAATAATATCAGCAGCTTCAATTCAATGTGATCCAGTCACTCCAAAACGTTTTTATGAGATTACTCCAAGAATTTCAATCTAGGACATCTCTTATTAAGTAGTAGTGCATGGCATGTCTTCACCAACAAATAGTTCAAATAATTTTTATCTGTCCAGTATTAAAGAAGAACCCAACATTTACTTTTTCTTAGTCAGAAATGATTCCACCTTCTACATGTATTCCACTCTTGGCATAACAAATTGTCCCTCGGCCACTGAGAAAATGAAAATTGTGACCACTAATCATAGTTGCATATTTCCATTAGAACAATGGAAGCAATTTTGTCGTAGACATCATGTATGATCGATCAAATAATTCAAAGAATATTCTTTTCATGAGTGGAGTATATAACAAAAATACATCATGCATAAATCAGAGAAGATTTAGGCTTAAAAACCTCACCTGGGCACGACTCCTAGAACACCATTGTAGAATCTCAAAACGCATCTATGTTCTTCAACTTTAGCAATCCACCCATGAGTAATTAATCCTTCAGTAGCATCAACAAATGAACTAAGGATAGGAAGTTTTGATTTTACCTGTAAACACAACAGAAATTTCACGGGTATCATCAAACCAAGAAAATAATAAATATTATACAATACAGTGCAGTGAGTCCATGCAGCAACTGTCCCAACGATGGGTTCAACTCAACTTGACAAAGTACTTTCACTCTAATCAGTAATTACTTATCATCAACTAGATGAGTATGCTTGTTCAATGTGCCCTGCAGCATCATTTCAGATCTAAGAAAAACTGCTGCAACTTTTAAATTGTTTCTATTCATGTTAACTTAAAAATCTTAGACCTTCCTCCTGCTCTATCAATACAGGCAATTATAAAAAACTATCGCAAACTAGTTGCTATATGGTTTACGTGAGGATCGTCGCAATTGATTTACCCATATTTATTCAAATTAAAAACATAACCATTTTCAGAATAAGCCATTAGTAGTAGTAAATTTTATGTTCTTCCAAATATCACATTAGTCCTCCGCATTCAAGTCTTGGTAACAATTGCACTAAATCGAGCACAATGGAAGAGTTCCATCCATGTAGCGGAGCACAACTAATTTGGGATTGAGGCTTTATTGTTGTTGTATTCAAATCTCGATGACCATCAATTTATGAATACAAAGTTTCTCTGTTGCCAAATATAAGTTCCATAAAAAAAATAGTTGCCCAAGCATAGTTGTAAAACTTCCTTTCAACTTCAATGGGATGGTTGACGTGAAATTAAAATTGTTAGAAAACCAGATGTAAGCAGTACATCTATCCATAGAAGTTTTAACTGGCCAACACAAAAAAGTATAAGTTGGAATATAACAATTTGCAAGCAAACCAAGATCTGAAATAGACCACGACATCAAAGAAATATAACATACTAGTGTTTTCTTGTGTGTCACAGTTATTCTCTTAGATTTGCAGCCAAGAACACGAAAAGTGAGCTCCGCTCCAACCTGTGAAAATTTTGAAGCTTTCAGTGTCTGCATCTACATTGCTAAGAAAAATGATTCAATCTTAGCTGGCTGAAGCAATTTATGTAAACATACCCACCATAAACAGATCAGATCAACTAGAAAACTCCAAATTGCAACAAGAAAAGGCTAGTATGCTCAAATATGAACAACATAATAATGCACAACTCGATATAATTAAACAGTGAATTGACATAACCTTGAATTTTTTACGAGGTTTTGCAATATCAAGCTCTGACATGTGGCTAAGAGGGCAAAGTGCTTTAACGCCACTAGAGAATTGCACAATTGCACCAAAGCTTTCAACAGCAATAACCTTTGCTTTTACCACCATACCAGGCTTGACATCTGAATGAGTGAAGACAGGCCCTTCAAAGGCACTAGCCTGTCCAAATACGAAAGAATCAAGAGAATTAAACACGATCAGCACAGTAAAAAAATCTTAAGTCACTACATAGAAGTAACAGAAACATATCTTTCAGTAAAAAAAAAAAAAAAGATAGGTCTAATAAATGGAAGTGCGTGCGAGTTTTAAAAGAGATACCACAATAAGTATCCCCTCAAGTTTAAAGATAATATTAATCATAGATAAAGAAGAATGGCATGTTGGCAACATTACCCTTGAGAAAGCATCAACCTTGAAATTCTAGGACAAGCAAAAAATTACCCAAGGAAACATCAAATCACACCTTTTCTAGTTCATTTATTGTTAAGCTTATCCTTCAACAAATCCAACAGCCACATAGAAAGCTCAAACATTGTCTTTGCATCACCATCGCTGATATTCAACAACCATACATGTCGGAAGACATTTTATACATAAAAACCCAAATAGAATGACCTAATGTAGGATAACCAGAACATTTCAAATTATTTTCTGGTTGTCAAGTATTATGCATCATTAGAATTCATTGCAAACTTGATTTATGAATCAACATCACATGTCTATGAAGGTACACATTCTCTACTAATAATTAAATATAATTTTACAGTTCACCTCATGCTAGAACTAATAAAATGGAAAAGAAGCACAAAACCTTCAAAACTCCTGTTGCTAATCCTTCTAAATGTTTGAATCCAAACACTCGAACCCGGACATGGTTCCCTTCTTTAAACTTTTTATCCAGCTTACCAGTTTCATCATCTGCCACATCAGATATCTAAGAAAAAAGGATGAAGAAAAATTATCACGTATACCACAAAAAAAAAAATTTCCAAACAACAGATGAAGCAAGTAGAAATCAATTTACATTAACATACAGTTACATATCCCGGAGTAGGCACTGGAGCTGAAGGAATCTCAAGCAGTAGACCAAATCCCCGATCAACTCTGAGTATGCGTGAGTTTTCATAAATTTCTCCCATTTTTACATGCTAGAAATCACATTAAAGTTATATCAATTCAAAAGAAATAACGTTCATCACAAATCAGTTGATAAAAGTGAAATGTTTACATGAGAAAAACCAAGGATAAACAGATAATCATATAATAAGGTTACCACTACACAAGCCCAATTCCCAAATCAAACACCTCTAAAATGATGTTAACACTGAACACATTTTCTGATCACATGAACTTACTTATCATACGCAACAAATTAAATAATTAATGTCTTTAATTGAAACCATATTGGCAGAGAGATGAGGGGAAAAGATTACTTGCATGTAGCATGTGCCAAGCCTAAACATAAACTTAAAAAGAGAACCAAGAATCATGATGGAAACAACTTCCATCACCATGTGTATATATACTTTCTGAAATAAAACAGTTTCATTCCTATCAACAAAAAAAGAATATAAGCTTAAAAAGACTTACAGAAGGAGGAGCCTTGTTATGAACCAAGTGAGGATTCAAGGTCAAACCAACAGCCCTAGTTGATGGATCAATAAACAATATCCGCGCATTTACCTGAGAATGGAACAAAGTAAAACGAAACGGGAGTATTCACGAATAAATATTAGCAAATAGAGTCTCATGTTCAAACTTCAATAACAACTATCGAGAATAGATAGGGATCAAGAAATCCCTAAGCAATTTTCTGTTGGAAAAATTCAAAAAAAAAAAAAAAAAAAGTACAATATTTGTTAGGACAAGTAAATACATTTCTTTTTTTGGATAGCATGAACATGAGAATGTTAGAACTACACCTTCGATATTTTGGGCATTTGCACCATTAAAATTTAAGGATATTCACATAGAAGAGATCATAAAACATTTCCTACCAATTACCCATATAAAGCTTTGTTTGGCATGTAGCGTTTAAAGACAAACACAAGTTAGCGTTATGTATAGTGCAAAGTGCAGAAAACAGCTTGGTTTCCTTTTATATTCAAAAACTCAAACCGTCCATGGCGATCATAAGAGCTATGATGTTTGATCAAGTTTCCTTTGAAAATTACATTTCAAACTAGCTATTGTACATTCTATAAAAACTTGTTACCCACATGCATGCACCAAATAGCTATCAACAGCTTCTAGTATAATTTAAGAAACACGATCACATTATTTTTCAAAAAAAAAAAAAAAGAAAAAAAAAAAAAGGAAACACAATCACAAAATCCAAACAAATGTATATGCAGCAATGCTACAGTCAAACTGATAGAGTTTTCAGTGAGTGCAGTTGCAAAGGAACTGTGCCCTAGAATATCATAGGAACAGAGCCCTATAACAACTTTCTATCAGGTCATTTGGTCACTTCATCGTGTGTTCTCCCCCTTCGTTTTTAAGATCGCAGGTAAGAGAACCATGAGCCCAAGTCCAATCCCTAACTCTCACTAGAACATGATGGAGAATTCAATTCAGATCACCTCAGGCTAAAAAGTAATGGCAATAATACTCCTGCATTTTCAGAAAACCAAGACTTCATTGAGAACTTTAAAATGCACAAGTAAATCTAGACCACTTCTCACATAATGGGTAGATCCACAAACACGGGCTGAGTCTCCCGACTTCCAAAGTTAGATAAATTGCCACTGCCAGATACAACTACAGTGAATCTGGTTTTTTTAAATTATTAATAATTGTTGTAAATTGGATGACTCTATCAAGCATTTGTAACATCAACACATGTGTGACTTGTACATCCCCATGTTGCTTGCATCTCCCCTCACTTTGCACACCCATAACTGATTATGCATGTGTTGTCCAAGTAACTTGTACACTTTCATATTGTACATGGTATGTCAATGTATTGTCCACTTTGTGTACACTATATATGTTTGTAACTTACACACTTTGGATTACTTGTAAGTTATGTTCAAGTGCATGTATTCAAGATTATTAAGGGCCTATATAAAGGGGTGCCTTCACTTGTAAAATACACACCAATTTTGGAATGGAAATCTCTACATTTCTCAACTCTAGCCCTCTTCTCTCTTGTCACTTCTTCTCTACTTGCTCTTCTAGTTCTTAGTTTTAAGACTTCCATGCTTAAGTTTTTAGCAAGTCCAACTTTAGTTTGCAACATCAGCTATTTTAACTATTATACTATTAAAAAGTGAAACAGAAACAAACAACAAAAATTATACATCAATAAAAAAATGTCCAGCAGTCAACAAATTAAAAACCAATTGAGCTGATAAAATGAAAATGGTAAATAATAATTCCAGGAAGGTATCCTGCTTAAGAACATGAAGTTGGTTATCAGAAACAATCTCCATGCATAACACAAATCCAAGTAGGAGTTTGAGTTGTGATCGCGGTCATTTCTCTTAATTCAAACAGTTGATATTGGTGTTCTATCAGTGGTATCAGAGCATCTCAACACGATTCGGATGGCTCCAAAAGTAGACTCCCGAGTCGATGTCCTGGAGGCGGAGATGAAGAAGACGGAGATGTCCGTGGGTGAACTTAGATCGGCTGTCGAGGCACAGCGATCCACCATGGAATCACAGTTCCAAGCACAGCGATCCACCATGGATTCACAGTTCCAAGCCTTGTCCCAGAAGTTGGAGGTACTGTTTCGCCAACAGCTAGCCAGTGGAGGCGAATCTCATCAGTTCGGCGAGACTAGCGGTGCGAGGAACCCAGATCCACCCGATCCAGGGGAACAATCGGAGCCTCTGATGGACGAGCGACTAGATCAGCGAGGAAATCCGTACCGATCTGGGCCAGAGGTTAGGAAGATCAAGATGCCGACGTGCGACGGGGATGATCTGCTGGTTTGGCTGAACCAAGCCGAACATTATTTCGCCTTGCACGAGATGACGGAGATGTCGAAGCTTCGAGCGGCCCGGATCTGTCTCGTGGGAGCCGCTCAGATCTGGTTGCAGAATGAGGAATTGGAGACGCCGTTCGACAGTTGGACGGAGCTGCGCTCTCGGTTGTGCCGGCGATTCACAGAGGCCAATCCATTATACCTTCATCAACAGTTCTTCGCTATCAAGCAGGAGTCCACTGTTGCCGAGTATCGCAAGAGATTCGAACTATTATCACTGTACACAAAGGGGCTACCGGAACAGTTCAAAATCGTGGTGTTCATCAACGGCCTCAACGATGGCATTCGGGTGGAGATGCTGGTGGATCCTCCGGCGACGTTACAGGCGGTGGTGGAGAGAGCGGACAGAGATAGAGAAGAAGATCGGCGAAGGAGATGAGTTGGGTGGGTGTTTCGAGTTGGGCCCAGGCCCGCTACCCATTTGGGCCTTCCCAAGAATCGATGGGCGTCCGCCCACTTGGTGTCCCCATGACCTTGGGATTCAAGCTAGCCACAATTGCAAATTTGTAAATCCTAGCTAGTTGTGGTATAACCAATTGAACTAAGTAACCAAATGTCAAGCTTGTTTCCAATTGTAACTATAAGATTGATGATATGTTCTCATCAATCATCAGCATGCATATCAGAAAAGAATCAGAATCAAACGATTCATTGAAAAAAGGAACTTTATATCAAATACCTTTTTATTTTGATTGTAATCATCCTTCCATGTTTTAGTGGGTAAAGAATTATGTAGGTGAAAAATGTCAACCTGCACAATAGGTGAAATTAGAGAACAAACTAGAACAAATCCAAAACAATAAGGAAGACCAAGGTAAAATTGAAACTCACAGTTCCAGGAAAGTAGGTTAAAAAATTTAACATAACCCCATTTTCAAGGGTTGCTTGAACACGAGCGTTAACCAACATTCCTGGCAGAAGAAGATCAAATGACACCCCCTTGAGATCCTTCATCTATAGAATCACACAACCAACAAGCGAATAGAATAAGAAAGGGAAAAAGAAAAACAAATGAAATATTGCTATTAACCAATAAAGAACAATAAAAGGAAAGAAGAATGGTGCGTACCACACATTTTGATGCTACAGCAGGATCTGAAGAGAAATGAATAACTCGACGAATTTTATCAATGCTTTCAACAACTCCTTGTAGAAGTTGTCCAGCAACCATCTTATTCTCATCTCCATCTGAGTAAATAAAATAGAAACTGTTATGTGGAAATAGAGAAGATTAGAGCTACCACATATGAAGTTCCAAGAAGACGCATATTATCATTATTAAACAAATAATTTCTGAAATAATAAGGATGATTATCACTAGGGATCTTAAATAACACACGGATGCCCACTTTCATCATGATAAATAATAAGGCCAATTGGCCACTATTGGTTTCGCTATCAGAAGCGAATTCAAAAACTACACAAAAACTAGGAAAATCTTAATGTTTGGCAAAAAATGATATGGTTAATTGCTTAGCTAAAAATACATAATTTTTACAGAGTGAAGACGAATATAGAAATGGAAAGACATGGTATTACTTTCTTCCTCATGAATATATGGAGGACTTCCACAACAGTAAACCAAGAGACTTTTCAGAATATAAGCAGTGATAGCAATGAAATGTTAATAAGAATAACAGCAATAACAATAAGTTATCGTCCCTATACTCATAATTTCATCATTCCAGGAATGTCAAATTCTAATTGAAATCTTTTTTGTCAAAATAAAATGACTCTTAAGAAAAGAAGTCATAATAAACAGTTGTCAGCCTTTACTTTTTTGGGCTTTCCTCGCTATAGCTACAAAGGATGCTAAAACAAAGTGATAATGATAGAAATGGAGACACCAAAACTAATTGGAACTATGGAAGGAATAAAAACAACTTTACAACAATAGCAATAGACACTTTGGAATGTCAATATCATGGACTGCTTGTAGAAATGAAGGGCACATAGCTACATCTCTCCACGGGTGAATCAAATCAAAGAGACTCTGAAGATTATGAAAATTTTATTTCTGTATTTCAAATGCCCAAGCTTGGGTTAAGTTGTTAAGGGAGATGGGTGTTAAATTGGTTACCAATTAAGTTTTCTGGAATACTGGATCTTCAGTGACTTAAAAAATGAAGCATTGGAATCAAATCTTCGCATGTAGCATCTCTCTTTATAGACCCGTTTATTTGGATAGTAACAAACAATATAATATTTGAGGATGTGGATTAAAATAGGGAAAGGTTAGTCAAAAGGCATCATTTCTGCTCTCAAGATAAAAGGCTTTCAGTGAATAAAACTATCAGATATTTGTAGAAATCAGCATTAGAAGTAAACTGGAAAAGGATGACTCTCTTCCTCAACCTATGTAATTATAATATTACTTTTATTCATGCAACTCTCATTTCCTAAAAACAAAAAAGAAAACAAACAAAAATAGTAGTTGTAATGACATGCAGAAGAAAGTAGTTAGAAAAAACTCTTCATACTTCATAATCAAATAGATTGCTCTAGCAAACTAACGAAAAGGAAAAATGACGCCAATGGAAGGGAAAACAATGAATACAATCAGTAATTATGATCAGATGGCACTTGAGTCACCTTTGCTTCGTCTAGGTAGAAAACCAGTAAAAGAAGGCAATCCAAAGTTAACAATGTAACCATGATCTTCAATGCTTTTCACGTAAGATGTCAAGACCTGTTAAACACAAAAGTAGAAATAGACGCCAAGTTATTGTTGCCAAAGGGAAAAGATAGATGAATGGTAAGAGAAAGCAAAATCAAACCCAATGAGCACGGGCGGAGCAAACAAATATAAAATATACAGAATATTTTTCGCGACATGATATGATAGAAAAAGTAAATAAAATAGGAATTAACTAGACTGAACATTTTACTAAGCTAACAGTGAAGCATACCATTCCTTCTTGAACAGCATCTAGAGTCAAGTTCTCGTGCAAAAGAGCGAGGCGAAGAGTAAGCCAAATCTTCCTTCTCCCTTTTCCTTCATTTTTAACATCATCAACTTCCAACACAATGCAAGAAACAAGCTGGCCAACGTAGAATGCTTTGGAGAGGAAGGTACTTTCTAAGTCCTGCAAAAAAATATATTGAAGGAAAAAATTACCAAAAAATATTACCGAACCGTCAAAGTATGATAAATTTTTGCTTATGAGCACCAGGAGAAAAATCTACAGAAGCGAAAGCATAACACCTTAATTTCATTGTCCCGTAGTAGGTCAGACGCTTCATTGGCACGAACAAGTCCGCGTAGCCCACCAGGAAGACCGACCACAAGATCTTTCTTGTTTACTTCGGCGACAACTCCCCAAAGTTTCATTCCACGAGAAACATTCTGACATTGAAAAAAAAACAATAATAAGTATCGGTTGATAATTAGTCCCTGATTTCACAAATGAACCTTTTTTCATCATAATTACTTATTGAATTCGACTTTTTAAACGTGAACAAGAAAGAACAAACAAGTTAGCAGTGAAAACAAGTTCATACCTTCAAAGTAATCCTATTTGCAAAACGAGGTAATTTCCCAGTGATGCCTTTACCAAAAAGCAAACCTAGATCCTCCTCTGCTGTAAAATCACCTCCCTTCCTCTTCCTCTTGTTTTTCGTCGACATACTTCGCTCCGCCTCATATTCCGCATCAACTTCATCACGGACTTCCTCTTCCTCTTTACGACTAAGCAACTTTCCTCCCCCTAAAACAATTCAAAATCACATTAACTACAGCATTTCACACACTACCAAGATTTCTTTTTTCCACCAATGCATTGCCGAAATCACAACAAACCCGCACCTCTGGGAAAATCAGGGACATCATCTTCAATTTGCAAACGCGCAGCAGCGGCTTCCGATTGCACAACATCTTTAAATTTTCCTTTCTGTATCACAGTCTTCTTCGGCTTCAAAACGCCTCTCGGCTTTCTCTTTCGCATCGATTTGTTAGGTCCCGCCATTTTTTCAACTGGAATTCAAACTAAACCTAAAAACAAAAACCCTAATTGAGTAGCTATTCCACTAAACCTTTCAAAAGAATTGTGTGTGTGAGTGTGCGTGTGTGTGCGTCTCAACAGATAGAGAAGAACATGATTCACGCTCTCTCGCTTTCGCTACTCTACAATGCCAAGAAGAAAACAAAGTAAATAACAACAGAGAAGAACTTAAGAAGCACCTATTTCCTTCACTAATGGCGAGAAACCTTGGTTGAAGATTGTGAGGTTCGAAAGAAATCGATTTGCTCAACCGAAACCCTAATTTTCTCGCCCAAACTCTCTCTACGTTGAATCGTCGCGCGCGCGCGAGAGAGAGAGAGAGAGAGAGAGAGAGAGAGAGAGAGAGAGTTTGTAGTTGAAAAGCGAAGAGACCTCCAAAAGCAATATAAACCACTCTCGCCTTCTAAGTCCTGCAAAACCCTGGACAGAAAACTAGAAGTCATACACTTAGAAACTTAACTGTTTTGTAGCTGTTCGATATTCCTAAAACAATATATGCGTACAGATCTTGTGATTTATCGCATGGAAATAAGTCAGAGTTAGTCTTGCGATCTATTTCCACCTTAGATCATCTTCGAAAGCGTATAATTCATCAAAGATGTGGCACCAAAGATCGAAATGGACTCTACCATGTAAAAAAAAAAAAAGGCCGCTATGGGCACCCCACCAATTCATGAAGGCAAAGTATGTCGTATTTCTCAAACCTCGCTTGACCGAGACAACGAAAATGGATGATTTTGAACTTTTTTTTAGAATTGTTCTTTTGGTTCTGTTCCTGCACTTCCCGCCAAAGGTTTTCATACCCGATTATCTCATCATACATCCTTCTACGAACAATCCTCCAACCGTCTACATCGGCAAGTCCTAGCCCAGAGGCAACACACCGGTATCCACAATTTCCATCGGCTAGCACATCGATAGTGCTCTCAACATATGGCAACCAATCCGGTTCTATGCAATGAGTATAAGCCATGTTAGATGCATTTTCCGTGCGTCGATCGGCACGACGCATTTTATGAACAACTTTGTTTTTCTTCTTCGTCGAACTAGAGGCCTCTTATGTGGAAAGCACGTACTCAAATCCGCTCGGCAATCTAGTCGTGGAAGAATCGTCTTTATCGTGTTTTCTCTTTGATCTGCCTTACCTCCGATTGAAGACTCCGGTGTCCTTCCTTTGTCTTTATTTTCGCGGTGGCACAACACCGGCAGTGTAGACGAAGGTCGACTAATCTCCCGAGCTGTGAATAATCCCGATGCGATCGTCTTCATCGGTGCAAGCATGAAACTTTTGCAACACCCTTTCAATCTCATCGTGCACATTGTACCCACATGGCATCAGATCCACAGATTCTCGGGTATCATACTCAACTTTCGCCGAAAACATGAATGTCCTCGAGAGGGATGGGCGACCTAGCAAATTTATGATGGTTTAGCTCGTGTGCACAAGGAAGGCCATGTGTCGTACGTATCTCGCAGAATCGAGTGGAGTCGTGACCAACATCCTCTCCACGTGTCAATTCATCTATAATTAACTTAAGTGCCGTTGAGAGACATAACCACGCAATCGTCGATATAACTCATCAATGTATTCATGTTGGACCACATTCAAACTGAGCTCAAACGATGCCTTGATGTTGTAGTGTTGGATCCTAAGGATGCCATCAACCACATTCCACAAAGTCTTAAAATTTGTCCTGATCATGTTGCCAAGGTGTAGCTTCAGAGTGGAATGCGCGGACTCAAACCTCTGCGTTGTTGTTTCCCAAAGTGCATAATTATATTTGTCCATGCGGGTACAAATTTCTCCTTGTAGGTCTTTACCCATGTGTTGTCCAAGTAATCGGTAAGACCTTTGACATTCTCAAACTCACAACGCAAGTCATTCATCCTAACTTCGAATAAGGCCTCCGAGTTGGCATACATCACGCCGTCCACCTATCCATGAAACGAGCAAAACCATCGTTATCCCCAAACATCTTCTTAGTCTTGGCCAATACTACTTTGTTGATGTGCCAAGAGCAAAGGAGGTGAGACGATGACGGAAATATTTCTTCAATGGCACTAATAAGGGTTAAGTCCCACTCGGTAACAAACACGTCAGGTTTAGGCCACCCATCCAATATGGATCTCAAGTTCTCAAGTGCCCAAACATAATTCGCATGACTCTCTGATGATATGAATGCAAACCCAACGGAGAACGTCAAATGCGTAGAAGTGATGACAACAATCTCCAACAAATGCATTCGATACCTATTTGTTTTTTACGTGCAATCCATCAAAACTACCGATGAGAAACACCTTAGCAACTTTATTGAATCGGGATGTGACCAAGATAAATCGGTGACGACATTCGTATCGGGATGCTTCCTATGCCACGACATCCACTTATTCTTCTCCAAGATGTGCAACATTTGTTGCATTTGAGTCCTCCCACCCGCATCCTCAATTCGGACTTTTTGTCTTGCATTATATATTGTCGCATTGTCGATACGTTTGTAACATCTCTTTGCTTCAACGTATTGAGGATGTCTATTGGCTTCACATTACCCTTTGTCATCTGCACCACAACCTCCTGCTCCCCCTTATCCAATCTTCCGGCAAATGAGTGGCCATCCAAGTTGTTCGCGGGGTCGTGATTGTGCCTCCCACATATGACAATGACATACCACAAAGAGTCAGCATTTTCCTTGATGTTGATAAGGAAATGACATCCACATTTCTTCGTACCAGTTTGAGTCCTCTCATTTTCCTCTTCTTCTTCATTTCTTGGTTTCGAAGAAATTTTTGCCGCTTTCCCCTTCCCAACTCCTTGAGACATTCCCCTATATGTTCCAGACCTCTCACACGCAACTTTCACCATTCCCCTGCGCTTAATGCCCCCGCATCAGAGTGCTTCGTCACTAGCACAAACATGTTCTCCCGGCCTATCATTTGAAGTCATGAAATAACCGCTTCTCTAGAGGGGAATGGCCTACAAGGTGTAAACGTATCCTTGTAGTCTGGAAATAAAGTATAAATCGTCATTACTTGCAATACAAACATTGTAACATTATAATCAACCAAAATGTACCGCACAATCACCAAAAAAACCAAAAAACACAAGTTTTCGGTTGTACAGGTCCGACACTATAAACAGAGTTTCGTTCATGTAAGACCGAGAACTCCTTCATAGTCTCGGTCCGTCCCATACCGAATGGGCACCCCACCAATTCATGAAGGCGCCCATTTTTTTTTTCATTCTCCCCTCTAAATTACACTTTGATGTAAATGACTCTATTGCCCCTTCATATAAACTAACTCCAACTTCACAACCCATTTTCAAACCAATTTTGACGCACCCCACTACATTGGCTCCCAAGTGAAACCTAAAGCCACAATTTTGTTTGGCGGGCGTGTATCGATTCTTGCTTATTCACATCATCCGATAACGAGGTAACACTGTTTTACAACCATATGAAGCTTCGAACGAACTGTTTTTTTATCTAAACAGTGAAATTGATGATTTGGTTTGTCAATGTAGGGTTTGGTAAATTCGACCAATCCGAACTTATTTCCACTATAAAATGGGCGAATGTACTGCAATGGTGCAAGAGGAGGTACAAGAAGAGGTATTTGTTAAAATTTATTGTGTTTTTTTTTCTGGTTTTTCATGTTTTCAGTCGAAGTTGCACGAGCGCGATTGTCTCGGCCTCGCAGGACCGAGACTTATAGATAAGTCTCGGTCAAAAGCCACCGAGACTTATGCGTAAGTCACGGTCATGCTATGACCGAAACTAATAGTATAGTCTCGGTTTAAAACGACCGAGACTATTTCGTACATCTCGGTTTCCATTGAACGAGAATTGGTTTAGAATCGCGGACCTGTACTACCGAAAATTTGGTTTTTTGGGTTTTTTGGTGAATTTGTTGTGCATTTTGGTTGAGTCGTAATGTTACAATGTATGTATTGCAGGTAATGTCGGTTTCAACTTTATTTCCAGACTACAAGGATGTGTTTACTCCTTGTAGGCCATTCCCATCTAGAGAATCGGCTATTTAATGGCTTCAAATGATTAGTTGTGAGAACAAGTTTGTATTAGTAACGAAGCACTCTGATGTCGGAGGGATTAAGCGCAGGGGAAGGGTCAAACTTGCGTGTGAGAGGTCCGGTACATATAGGGGAATGTCACAAAGAGTAGGGAAGGGTAAAGCGGCAAAAATTGCTTTGAAACCAAAAACTGAAGAAGAAGGGGAAACGGGGAGGACTCAAACTGGTACAAAGAAATGTGGGTGCCCTTTTCTTATTAACATCAAGGAAAATGTTGATTCTTTGTGGTATGTCTCTGTCATATGTGGGAGGCACAATCGAGACCTCGCCAAAAACTTGGACGGCCACTCATTTGCAGGAAGATCGGATAAGGGTGAGCTGGTGGTTGTGGTGCAGATGACTAAGGGTAATGTGAAGCCAAGAGATATCCTCAATACGTTGAAGCAAAGAGATGTTAAAAACGTATCGACAATGCGGACAATATATAATGCAAGACAAAAATTCTGAATTGAGGATGCAGGTGGGATGACTCAAATGCAACAACTATTGCACATATTGGAGAAAAATAAGTGGATGTCGTGGCATAGGAAGCATCCCGATACGAATGTCGTCACTGATTTATTTTGGTCACATCCTGATTCAATCAAGTTGCTAAGGAGTTTCTCATCGGTAATTTTGATGGATTGCACTTACAAAACAAATAGGTATCGAATGCCGTTATTGGAGATTGTTGGCATCACTTCTACGCATTTGACGTTCTCCGTTGGGTTTGCTTTCATATCATCGGAGACTCATGCTAATTATGTTTGGGCACTTGAGAACTTGAGATCCATATTGGATGGGTGACCTAAACCTGACGTGTTTGTTACGGATCGGGAGTTAGGCCTTATTAGTGCCATCGAAGAAGCATTTCCATCATCGTCTCACCTTCTTTGCTCTTGGCACATCAACAAAGTAGTATTGGCCAAGACTAAGAAGATGTTTTGGGATAACAAAGGATTCGCTCTTTTCATGGATAGGTGGACAAGTGTGTTGTATGCTAAGTCGGAGGCCTTATTAGAACTTAGGATGAATGACTTGCATTGTGAGTTCGGTCATGTGAAGGGTCTTACTGATTACTTGGATAACACATGGGTGAAGAACTACAAGGAGAAATTTGTACCGGCATGGACAAATCGAATTATGCACTTTGGGGAAACAACGACACAAAGGGTTGAGTCTGTGCATTCCACTTTGAAGCTACATCTTGGCAACAGTCAGACAAATTTTGAGACTTTGTGGAGAGTGGTTGATGGTCTTCTTAGGATCCAACATAACAACAACAAGGCATCGTTTGAGCTCAGTATGAATGTGGTGCAACATGAATATTTTGATGGGTTTTATCGTCGATTGCTTGGTTATGTCTCTCAAAGGGCGCTTAAGTTAATTAGATATGAATTGGAACGTGGAGAGGATGTTGGACACGACTCTACTCGTTGTGGTTGTGAGATACGTACCACGCATGGTCTTCCTTGTGCCCACGAGCTAAACTTTCATAAATTTTATGGTTCACCCATCCCTCTCGAGGACATTCATGTGTACTGGCGAAAGTTGAGTATGATACCAGAGAATCATGTTGATCGGTTTGGGTACAATGTGAACGATGAGATTGAAAGAGTGTTGCAAAAGTTTCATGCTTGCACTGATGAGGACGATCGCATCAGGATTATTAAGCAGCTTAGGGAGATTAGTCGACCTTCATCTACACCGGGAGTGGTGCCACTTACAAAAAATAAAGACAAAGGGAAGGACATCGGGGTCTTCAATTGGAAGTTTGTTGAATAGAGGAAAGAAGATAGGGTCAAAGAGGAAACACGGTGAAGACGATACTTCGACGACAAGATTGCCTAGCGGATTTGAGTACGTACTATCGACAAAAGAAACTTCTAGTTCGAGAAAAAAGAAAATGAAAGTGGGGCCTAAAATACGTCGTACATGTCGACAGACCAGTGCAGCTAAGATTGGTTATTCTCATTGCATAGAACCGGATTGGTTGCCATATGTTGAGAGCACTATTGATGTGCTAGGCGATGGTAATTGTAGATATCGGTGTGTCGCCTCCGAGCTAGAAATTCCCGATGTCGATGGCTGGAAGATAGTACGTAGAAGGATGTTTGATGAGATAATAGGGTATGAAAACCTTTGGCGGAAAGTGCTTGGAACGAGTTACGATAAGGTCAAGACTGTTGTGCATTGTCCAGATAATCATGTTGGTGCCTCTTTTGACGAATGGTTGACACTTCTAGACATGAGATTGTTAATATCAACGGCCTTTAATGTCATTCTAGTAAACCTCTCGCATGGTAGTTGCTCGACATTCCTTCCTCTACGTAGTGTTCCACCGTCATCATTATATAGTCGACTTATCATTTCCATGATTAATGAAAGGAATATCCATTGGGTTAGGGTAAGTTTGTACAATTTTAGTGAATTGTTTTTTCACCTTCTGATCATATGATAATATATTTTTTGTTCTACTCTGAATTTGATAGGTGAAGTTGATTCACAATGCACCGCTGCCATCATTATATCCATCGTGGGAAAGGTATGTTGAGGAGTGCGCAAAAGGTTGGCGAGATGGATTCGTAATTTGAGATATCGTGCCAGTTGTAACTTCTGAAGAAGACACGCTTTCCGTGGTAGATTTAGATTCTCCGTAGTATAAAACATGTATCGAAAGTAATTGTTGTAAATGTTTTTAACTGTAAACAATGTAAAGTGGTTTTATTGATATGTTATGGTTTCTCATTGTGCAAAATTTACCTCTCGGCAAAGCCCGACCGTCACCCACACATAAGTTTCGGCATTTACCAACCGAAAACTACCGTAACTTCTCGGTACGACAATACCGAGATAGGTGTTTCGCTATGTAATCTGTTAATTTACAGCAACGACTCGTTGACCCGTGCACGACCCGACTGGACCATTCTCGGTTCCTAGAAACCGAGACTAAACGACCATTCTCGGTACCTCGAAACCGAAACTAAACGTTGAGGTTATAAATGTTTTTAACTGAAAACATTGTTAAGTGGTTTTATTGTTATGTTATGGTTTCTAATAGCGCAAAAATAACCTTTCGGCAAAGCCTCTCCGTCACCCACTCATAAGTTTTGACATTTACCAACCGAAACCAATCATTTTTTCTCGGTATGCCACTACCGAGAGAAGTGTTTCGCTATGTAATATGTTACTTCACAGAAACGACTCGTTGACCCGTGCACGACCCAACTGGTTCATTTTCAGTTCCTCTAAACCGAAACTAAACATTTAGTTTCGTTCATGAATGACCGAGACATTACCTAATTTCGGGGTCTACATAACTCTCGGTTAGAAGGCAACGAGACTCATTGGAAGCTTTCGGACGGACATATCCGAGAGTGCTTGGAATGTGTTGGTTATGTGGTTCCGATAATGTTCTCACGGTCTCGGCTCTGAATAACCGAGATTCTTTTCCTGATCCAAAAAATGGTTGCGTATGTAAACCAGAATAAATGAAAACATAACGCAATACCAATAATAGCACCAAAACTTTCGAAACAGCTTATATATTAAATGAAAAAACATCAAGTTTCATAATCCAACAAATTAAAAAACATTCCACAAGTGCCACAAGTTCCTCAATCCAAGAAAAACATCAAGTTTCTTTCATCTGACAAGTACTATCAACAATCGAAACAGTCAAATATTAAGTTTCATAATCCATAACTTCCTCAATCCAAGAAAAACATCAAGTTTCATAATCCACAACTTCCTCAATCCAATAATCTTATGAAGTTTCATAATCCCCTAGTCATTGCTTTGGCTTGTTCAAATTCTTTCTTTGGTATTCCTTGCCATGCATTCTCTTTGGGGGACGAGCATCGACCGTTGCTGGTGGAGCATTAGCCGGGGTGGAATGTTTAGAAGTGTTATCATGCTGGGACTGCCTAGGGCCTGCTTGGGTAGGGGCGGATGTGTCGGTTGCGGTGGTGGGAGTGGTAGTGGTGGTGGTGGGACCGAAACTCCTCCCCGAAAGGAAATTGACGATGTCACTCGCCATTTTCCTCGCAGACTCTAACGTACAGAACTCCGGTGGGGAGTCCATCCATCTTAATGTCGCGTCCAACGCACGCCTAGTCACTGGGGTTTTAGAACGAGCCATACCTGATAAGACTACAACATGTAAGCGCCTAGACCAGAAACAGAAGTACAATTCAAAAAAAAAAGAACAAAATCTTATATTTCTATAGTCTCGGTCAAGAAGGTTTGAGAAAACAATTAGAATATCGGTGACGCATGACCGAGATAACAATATAAGTTTCAGTGATGGACAACCGAGAACTATACTACATTCTCGGTTGTACATCACCGACATGACATAAACTATACACTTCGAATTACTATCGTGATGTGGTGACCGAGAGCAATCACAGCGTTACGCTACCTAAAACAATAACACAATTACAATTTCGGTGACACGTGACCAAGATAACTCAATTAGTCTCAGCCATTCTTTGTCGAGACTGTATAAACTATTCTGGCCTGTCTAGCCGAGAACCACGAGTTCCCAAACACTTCCCTTCTGTCTCGGCCATGCTTGGCCGAGACTGTAAAAATTATTCCTGGCCTGTATGGCCGAGAACCACGAGTTTGCAATCAACGAACCATTGAATGCACCGCTACACAAACATAACAAATACCCTACCAAATGCAACTTAATTAGACTATCGACGTACCTTCAAACGATCGATTTCACGACTTGAGTGCGAGAACGAAAACCTAGACCCGAGCCCTAATGTGGAGACAAAATCCAACAAATCACAGAGCCTTCAAACTCGAAAATTCGCCTACGACAGAGGAGAGAGACAGAGAGGAACGAAGACAAATCCGGGGTTCGTAGGTTGCTTGCAATGGATCGAGCATAAAAAGTGGGTTCAAGAGCACGGTGGTGGGGTGGTGGGGTGCCTTTATTTTGAATGAGGGGTATTTTGGGATTTCGGGCCTCAATTTTGGGTGCCCTTGGTAAATGACTTTGTGCCCTCAATAACAGAGTGCCTTCATGAATTGGTGGGGTGCCCATAGCGGCTCTAAAAAAAAGTGCATGCATGGTACTAAAACCCGAAAGGATTAATCCTTAAAGTAATTGATGGATCGGCCAAAGTAATTGATGGATCGGCAAAAGTAATTGATGGATCGGCCATTAAAACTCTTAAAGTAAAAAAAGTAGAGTAAAGTACACCCTTCTTGATGGAATCAATTTAAAACACATCAACTTGAACAATCTCTTGCAAGACTCATACTATGTTTATATGCTATGTTCTTCATCTTCTTCATCGGGTCTTCATCTTATGATGAAGTATATTGAATCGACAAAGTGACAATCTAACTCCACATGCTTAATACGAGCATATGAAAATGGAATTTGATGCAAGTTGAGTGGCACTCAAAGAGACAGTTCAAGGTTTGTATTTTATATTTTTATTTTAGTTTGTTTTTTTAATGATCTTGCCATTGATCCGATCTAGTTAACATGTTTTAATTAAATTGATTCCATCAATAAGGGTGTATTTTGCTCAACTTTTTTCATTTAAAGTGTTTTAATAACCCATCAATTATGTAATGGCCCAAATTAATTAAACCATGATTATAGTTAATCTTGGAGATTAACAATCGTAATTCGGGCGTTACGTGGTAAGCTTGGTTGGATCGGACATGAGAATTGAGGGAATATATTATTTGTGGATGATGGTTGTGTATATGTGGTGTTTAAAATTGTTATTATTATTATATTGCACCGCATGTGTGTACGTTGCTATCGAGCGAGTTAGTGTGACGGGTGTTTGCCTCAAAAGGCGTGTCAATGCGGGTATTGGGTAGGCGAACTACGTGTACACTGAAAACTCGACTAATTCAAACACTAATCACATGTATTAGTGGAACTATTTATATGTCCATAAGAGGTTCTAAAAACACTAATCACATGTATTATAATGGGCCTAAGTTAATGTAATTAAATCAAATCAATAAAAGCCTATAGTTTAGTTATTTGAATTGGAAAGTATAGGATTTTCCTAGAGATGTGCATCGACACATCTAAGAACCATATGGAGTATCAATTGGTGTTATTTGAGTCCAGTTAGTGGGAGTTAGTGGGCTAAGTGGCTAGAGGTGAACCACAAGATAAACCTCGGGATAAGCAAACACATAAATATCAAGGGCTAGGAATCAATCCCACTTTGATATATATATATATATATTGATGTGTTGATCTACACATGCAAACCCAAAATTTATTTCATTAGAGGAAGCTGAGAAATCAGAGAGGAAGATAAGGGGGATTGGAGTTGGAGATCATCAACTCGGAGATTAAAACTTAAGTAATTGTCATCTCCATCCCTACACTATCTAATGAACCCAATATTATAGGTTTTTGATGAAATTTGAATTAAAAGGTCAGATCCCTAGTTTTTATGGAAATTTGATGAATTGTATGTTTTATAATCATTTCTAATGAGGATTTATCAATGGTTTTGTTAAATTGGAGCTTTAGTGAATTTGGGAAGAGTTAATGGATTTCATGGAATTGATTAATTTGATCTAATTGATGTTTTGAGGTTGATGTAAATGATGTTTTGAAGTCATTTTGGTGTAGATGGTATGATTGTAGGGTCTAGGTAGCTAATTGGGAGTTTATGACAAAATTCTCGAGTTGAGAATTTTGTCACATAGGGTAATTAGCGTGCTAACTAGACCGATTAATGCGCTAATGATTCTGGGCACTTTATCTGTTTTTTAAAATGAAGAACAGTAGCGCGCTAAACATATCCCCTAGCGCGTTAACTCCACCTACATGCTAGGTAGACCCATTAGCGCGCTAATGCTAGATAAAAACTGAATTTAAGGGTTTGTCTTGTGATTTTTGACTTAAATACATACCCAAACACCTATAATCATACTAAATATGTAAAATTGGACTTCAGGGACTTAACTTAGGTATCGAGGAGCTAGTCGGGTCGGATTTTGGGAGTCTGGGGAAGTCGGAGTGCGGATCGAGGTGCGTAAACCCATTGGAATGCCTTACGAATTCATGATTTGTTTTATCGATGTCGGATTACATGTGTGATTGCTAGTGGACACACATGGGGTTTTCTACTCCTATTTCGGTTTGTGTATATATTGATTGTGGCTAAATCGCTAGCGCGAGTTACTTGTAATAGTGCTCGTGTTATCGGTAGTAGGGTATACTTGCGACCGTCGGGAGGGATTAGGGTGGTCCTGATGTGTAACAACATCGGGAAGAGACCATGTCGTTTACTGAAGTTGGGGTTTAGTCACTATAAGCTTGTAAGTATATACGTGGTTCTTATTCGATTTTTATCGATTAATGTCTGGTTTGGGTCG
This sequence comes from Stephania cephalantha, assembly GCA_039657325.1. Lineage (NCBI taxonomy): Eukaryota > Viridiplantae > Streptophyta > Magnoliopsida > Ranunculales > Menispermaceae > Stephania > Stephania cephalantha. Next base: position 2,722,399 of record CM077578.1, on the reverse strand, counting down.
GGTTTTCTCGTGATTATACGGATGTTTACGTATTAATGATATATTTATGAACTGGTTTAATTGGTATATGCTGTTTATTTATTTCACGCTACTGATTTTGCTTGTCGTGTGATGCCTACATTCATGTGAATATGACGTATTGTTGTCGGTGTTATATTCACATGTCTCGTAGATTAGCAATTAATTTTATTTCATGAGTATTGTGTGGACTTCTCTTGGGATCATACTTACTGGACTCATCACTGTATTTGTTGGATGACTGAGTGCAGATCCTTCGACGAACAAGGGCAAGGGCAAGGAGGTACTAGGCGACTACCTTTGAGATTGTGGAGCCAGCTCGTGTGTGATATTAATATGTATTTATTTTTATTTTTGTTGGATTTTAGGGGCCATAAAGCACTGATTACATGTATATGGAACTTTTGTTATACTTATCTCGCCTTGATATATACATGATATCTTTTGCTGAGTTTTTCACCACTTATGATTGTTAATTACTGCATAACTTACTTAATTTAAGATTTCCGTTGTAAACTTGAAATATAACTTGATAAATTAATTAAATAGCTAACTAAATCATTAATGCCTATGTAAGGATTAATTAGCGTAACTAGGGTTAGCTGGAAAAGTGTAAGCAAACATGTAGGTCACGAGGCGTCAAGGATAAGCGGGCCATGACGTGGCAGGGCTTGGTGACATGGAATGCGACAAGGCGGGTCTCAAGGCGGCCGGAATTTGGGGCTGCGACAAATTACTTTAAGGGTTAATTTATCCGGCATTTCTAGTTTAGGGGGTTTTAATACCTTTTGCCTACTTAGGTTAACTGGATACTACTTTCGATTTTTTTTAATTCTATGTAAACTCAAAAACAATTTTCTTTTCTATATTCCTTTTTTTGTTTTTCTTAATTTATGTTATTTTTAGTTTTGTTTTTAAATAAACAATAAATTCAAATTTGCACTCTTTTAAACTGATTTATTTACATTAGTTTTAATGTTTGTGGTAGATAATTTAAAATTTTTCGATGACATAAAAACACATTTTATAAGAAAGTTCAAATATATTTTTGTTATGTCAATTACTATTTTGAAGAGAATATTCGTTCGAACATATAAGCCAACACAAAAAAAGGCAAGATATAAACCGGCAGTGCAATTTTTTTTTCCTCTTTTACTTATTGCTACGTAATGGTGTAACTTTGAAAGAGAAAGAAATGACTTTCTTGAGATTAAAAAAGTTAAAACGATTGGTTGCGCGAGAATGGAGATTGATAGCGAATGTACAAATGGCGATCGCATCCAATCGATGAGGAAACCAGCGGCTCCCCCATATATGAGGACGAGGAGAGATCGACAAAGAAAGTGAGGAACAGAAGGACGGTGGAAGAAATGAATAAATGTGGCTTGAGGTGAACGTTACTAGATACGTTTTGCGGCTTGAGGTGGACGTTATACTTCTACTACCCCACTTTTTTGTTGTAAGTACCTTAACTATTTACCTCATACTACCATCGACTGTCAGCTACATCTCGTAGTATTTTACTTGTTTTACCCCTTTAAATGCTCTACTGACCCCAGCCTTATACCCCCATCATATAAATGTGAAGCGTCATTTACTCTTCAATACCCCAATCCAGATCTCCGTTTTTTGAACCAATCCAATTGAACGGGAGCATGAATTCCTTGACCCACGACCCCCACGACCTCTCCTCCCCTGATCCCCACGACCATGATTCAAACGAACTCCACCTTCTTCACGCCGCACATTTTATAGTCCACTGCCGTGCATGACCTCGAAACCCACTCTCCCCACGACCTTCAGACGACCCTCCTGTGCGAAACTATTGCACAACCGAGTCGGTGAGTTCGCATTTGAACCCTTTAATGTTGGTTTCATGGTATTTTAGCTTTCATTGGTGCTTGTTAGAGTAGTTATTCATTTCGTATTGTAGGTTTCTTAAGGTTTCCCCCTTTGGTGGTCATCTTCTTCGCCAAACCCTCAAATTACCAACAACTTGTTGAAGGAGTCGAAATCCGGCATGAAGATGCCAGTTTATTATTCTTTCATGCATGTTTCCATACAGTAATATGGTGTTCACTTCATTGTTTTCAATCCCGTGTTATGCGGTAACATAGGACCGATAGGTGAAATGGTTGACGGTCCACGCTGACCGCCACGCTGACCGCTATGCATCGATATCTATCGCCCTGATTTCACCGATAGACATGTGTAGCTATCGGTCCTTACACGTCGCCCTCTATAATTTGTCTAGATAAATTGATTTCACTATTTTTTTGGATTTAACGAATTCTCTGTTGCTTTTTATAGGTTAATATGACTGACCAAACTGTTACATTCGGGGCTGGTAAACCCGCGGAGGGGGAGGTCTTCCCGGACTTTACGGACTTATTCATATCGAACATTTAATCGAAGTTAAGAAGGAGGCATTCACATGGGCACAAAGAACAGTTGCAAGATGTGGATTTGTGCTGATTATTCTAAAATCAGATGTGCTTGTAGGTCGGCGAGCAAGAATGACAATCGGTTGTGAGAGGAGTGGTCATTATAGTTGTAGAAGGCAGGGAACGTCCACTAAGAAGTGCGACGGTCAATTTAAGATTTTTATGAAGCACGAGAATGACAATCTATGACACATTAAAGTTGTGTGTGAGGTGCACAATCATGGAGTTAGTGACAGGCTTCGTACACTGAAGGTGTCTATATCGGATGAAAGTACACCTCAGCTCCCTATAACGGATAAAGGCAATGAAGAAGAAACCATGGATATTAGTGGGGAATTACAAGCTATGGAGAACAAGTACACCAATGCTGGGCCCGAGTTGAGGGCAACCATTATGCAGAAGTTGAGGGAAATCATCAACATTGATGATGAGAATTTCAAGCCCCGGACTCGAGCAGCGAAGAAGATGAGCGTTCATATTCCAAAGAAGGTTGAACAACGAATGGATGATGAGAAATTGAAGCCCAAAACTCGAGCATCGAGGAAAAAGGTTTTCCCAACACACCGAATGAGGAACTGAATGACGAACTTAATGAATTGAGATACAAGAAGCTCAAAATTGACAGTCCAAATGAGCCCACAAGTTTATCTCCGTCCAGATTTGAGTTAAAAATGATGCATTGAACACCGAGACTTCATGATGAATTGAATCATGGAAAAAAACTATTTGATAATCAATAAAGTGGACCCAATTGAGGAAGATAAGCAAATTCATGTGACAATTCGTGTCGGTGAGTCGTAAACGTGTCGTGTCATAAACAGGTCATGACCCATATAATGCAAACTCATTACATGACATGTTTTATTAATCGTGTTAATCGTTTTCGTGTCTAAGTAGGTCGTGTTAAACATGTCGTGTATTCGTGTCACCCATTTATTAAATATTGTATTTAAAATTTTTATTTTATTTAAACTTTTATAATTTAGTTACTACTTTTTTAAATATATCTAAATGATTAAATTCGAACAAGCATACTAAAATAACCAATAAAATATAATGTGGTTGTATACAGTCGTTAGTTTTACTTTACTTTTTCATTCAAGTCTTTATTATTCTTAATAATAAAGCAAAAATGACTCGTAATAATAACATAAACAAAATTATAAGAATTATCTAAAAAAATATTTAAATTTTACTTTGGTGAAAATTTTATTTTTTCTTAATAAATAATTATTAATAAAATCTAAAACATAAATAATATATTAAAAGTAAAATAAATATTTCCTCTCAAATATAAAATAAAATATGATAAAAGATTTCTATAAATAAAATAAATAAATCATGCTATGAACATGCATTCGAATTGGTGAATTTTGTACCAATCTATTTATTATACCATATTTATTATTTATACATTATTCTTTAGTCGTGTTAAGCGAGTCATAAACGAGTTAAGCAGGTTGACATGTTAATGACTCGTTTATTAACCGTATATAAACGTGTTAACATGTTTATGACCCAGACTCACTTAAGCCAAACCCACGACATGTTTATTACGTGTCGTGTCGTGTAGTGTTAATCGTTTCATGACCCAAATTGTCAGCCCTAGTCTCAACTAACAAATATAATTCTTAATAAACCACAAAAGATTCTAAAGTGAATCTTAAACCTCAAAGTTCAATTGGATTGATTACATTATCCTTATAATTTCGTAAAAAAAATTCGACAGCATCTCCTATATTTTTAAGCCTACACCGGAAAACTCGGCCTTTAAAAATCTTCAACAAAACCTGCTCGGCTTGGTGGAAATGCCGAAAGACTTACACTCCACCCAAAATAATATATTGCATTCACAAAAACTATTTATTCATTCTAACATATCTCAGACTTTCAAAATCCTTAAACTATCATTACCTTAGCTCTGCAACATTCCAATCCGTCCTAAAACCATTATAACAATTCCAAAAGAGATCTTAATCGCACACGAACCCAAAAACCCATTTATACCATATTTTATATTCAAAAATAATACATACATAGAGAAAAAGAAACTGAGCAAGTCACCAATAATAAAAAAGCTTTTCCTTTCCCCTGTCGCCGCTAGAACCTGTCATTACCCAATTATAAAAATTCGATAATGTCAAATAAGTAAATCCCACACTATCCAGTACACCTGTAGTAACTAAATGCATAATAATCCAAGGAATTTAAACGAACAATATGATCCAAGGAATTTAAATACAACATCTCGTTTCTGTTATCCGACCATAATCAAATGACCGACCTCCAAAAGTGGTAAGTAAACAGTAATAAAGACTCATGCGCGGGGAGAATAACAAAACGAGTCTCGTTCCTCTCAAGTCTATCAAAGTATGATCTGGTTCATCGTGACCTCATAATAATTACATGATGCAAAGTATCAGTGACTCTAGCCCCTTAAACATAATATAATACTATTGTAACGGCCCGAAAATTTGACTTGTGCCACGTGCCAGGTCAAGGTTGTATGTGGGACCCACTCATCGAATACGTATGTTCGAATCTTGAATGGAGACACCGATAATGTCCAATTTAAGATTTTAATGCTAATTGTTGAGAAAAATATATACGGAGAATGCGGAGAACAGAAACACGAACGGGGACGCTCCTCGAGTCGCGTGCGACGTGAGGCAGAAATGTGGCTATAGTGAATTTATGTGATTTCAATGTAGTCACGTTAAAATCATATACATTGGATACGCCTCGTGATGCGAGCGACGCGAGTATCGAGATTTGTGAAATGAGGCGGGTTGGTGTCTCGAGATGCGCGTGCGCGATTTTTTAAAGAAAGCATTTGACTAAATATGTTTTTGATGTGCCTCGAGTTTCGCTCCGCACGAATCTCGAGGACACTTGATTTCTTCGAGGAAGAAACAAAAAGAGATTTGGATAAGAGCAAAAAGAGAGAGATTTGGATAAGAGCAAAAGAGAGAGTGATCGGGAGGTTTAGAAAGAGGAGAGGAGATAGGAGAGAGGTGAAGGAGCTCGCGAGCCACGAATCCGGCGCGAACCAAGACGGCCATGCGGATCATCGGCACGACGACGCGCTCGCGAGCGACGTGGAGGTCGCGGATGGCGATGGCGGTTTCAGCGATGGCGGCACGGCTCCCGATCGGCGAGCGACCCCAGAGCGACGACGCGAGCGTGAACAGAGGCTGGTGGCGAGATCGAGACCAGTATCCAATGCCGACGGAGCTCCAAGCATTTGCACGGATAGGGGATCGGCGGGAAGCCCTCGCGATGGATCGACGCGTTGAGCGAGGAGCGGCGGGCCGGCCACAAGCGCGGTCGGGAGCGGCGAACGCGGCGACCGGCCAGGGTGGGCTGCGTGGCTCGGCGACGATCGGACGACGGCCATGGTGGGCGTGCGCAGCGCGAATGTGGCGAAACGAACCTTGGGTGGCTTAGCGTGGCCGGCGGAGGACGGTCGGTGGCGCGGCGGCGCGCGAGGAGGCGCCAGCGGCTTGGTGACGCCGTGCGCGCGTGCTTGGCGAGGTAGCGACATGGTAGCGCGACGTGGTGAACGGCGCGGTGGCGCGTTATCGATCATTCGGATGCTCGATTTCGACGAAATCGCGACGACGTGATGGAGGTGAGGTGTACTTCACCTAATTTTAGTGCGATCTGCATGATTTAAGTAATTTAATTGGTATAAATGGACACCAGGGACTTAGGAGGTAGAGTCGGGTGTCGGGTGCGCAAATCGAGGCGTGAGCGAGACGTCTTGATGATGGTGATATACGAATTTTGAGGTAAGTAAACCAGTTAGAAAATGTACAGTATTTCATTTGAGCTTGCATGTTTGATTGATGTTGAATCATGTCCTTTTCTTGGAATTCTCACTCTTATGAGTGTCCGAGGGCCAAGTGAGTCGTACTCGTGTCTCTGATTGGAGTGGTTGCCGGCTCGCCACCGGGGCCATGACCTCGAGTCACAGTATTCGGAATGAGATGTGCTTTATCCGGGCGCCGTTGATATCCCTCATTCGCGACATTTTAGGTACGGCGATGCCGCA